>CAUJNA010003473.1:369588-457705 GCA_963377175.1 Effrenium voratum | reverse complement strand
CTTCTTGGTTGACGTTGGGTTTGGGGAGCAAACACATAAATTTTAGCAGTTCAGTGGATTTGGATTTCAACCACTTAACCACAACAAGATCAAAAATGGGAAAATGTTTCAACCAACAACAACCATGTTCATGCGATCCGCGCCTTGCGTCGCGTCGAATCGAACAACAAATATTCCGCGCCTCTAGGGCCTCGAGGCAGAGCGCGTGCCTGTGGCGACTCCAGACCCCGAACTGAGGTGCATGGAACCAGCGACTCCCTAGAGTCTCCATGACTCCTAGAACAATCGGACATTCGCGCCCATTTCTTCTTTTTTTTACAAGGCTACAAAACACTGAAAAACAGGGCCCGCCGGGCGTCCCGGACTCTAGAACAAGGGGTCATAACCCCCTCAATTGTGGGAAGGACCAACAATTTTTAAAGGGTTGTGGAGACTCCAGGTCCAAATGAATATGGGCTCAGCCCGTGGAGTTTTGGTAACTTGAGCAAGTTTGCTCCAGGCCGTCCACCGGGAATCTTGAGGTTCCCTTCCTTTGGCCGTGAGAGAAACTGCAAATGCGAAACAAACTGAAGGGTTGGACGCAAAAGGATTGCACCCACAAACTTTGAGGCTCAGAAAACTTGAGAAGACCAGGGTGTTTTCCGAGTTCTTTCGGTCAGTTTTTACGATCTGCTCCCGTTTTCGCGTTTTTTCCGACCACTTCTACCAGCCAGTGTTCTCCGTGCATTTCCGTTTGCTTTGTTTTTCGCTACAACTTTGGCCAGTTCCAGAGTTTTTCTGGGCAGTTCCAAGCTTGTCCGGCCCGTGCCAAGCATGCCGCAGCCAAGCTCAAGGATTGGCGCGGGCTTCCGCCAGCCAGCCCGAGGAATCTGCCCACGCCTGGATCCTCGCAAAGTACGCAGAATTTCTGCTCCAAACCTTCAGTCACGAATCAGACTAGCTTCAAACAGTGGCCGGTTTGGCGAATCAGACGTGATTGTTCATTCATTTCGCTGCAGGGTGACCTGCGCGTGTGTTCTTGTTTGCAATTCGCTTGCCCAAGCTCGGAGGCTTCCTCGGTTTTGCTTATTGAAGCTCACAGCTCCCAGAGCTGCGCAAGGCGCTCGGCCTCACGAATGTTGGCCCCGTGAAGGCCTCGTTGGTCACGAGGTCCCGGTACTAAACGTTGACACCTCAGAAGTTTACGCACCAAAGATCCGCTTTCCTTGCGCTGCCATCTTTGCGGGGAGTTCGATGTTAGCCACTGTGGACACGAAGGGCGTCCTATGTGAAGTGTGGAGCAGTCATGGCGCACCCATGTGGCTTGGCAACGCAGAAATGTGGCTTCCGCCCTCAAGGCTTCAGCCCGACACGGCTCAAATCGTCCCGGCAAGGTTCATGGTCACTTCCCGGCTCAAAGGTTCTCCCCGAGCGTTGCTTCAACCAGCGCAAAAGATTTCCGGAGCTTACCGATGCCCTTCGGAGACTGCCCCTACCTCAAAGTGTTCGCGTGCGGCTGGCCGGGCAAGGCCTTCGAAGGCGACGCTGTTGTCTTGAACAGGCATCCGCTTGTTCAACTAGTTTTCCTGCTTGTGACGAGTTGGTCCAAGCTTTTCTGCCCAGTGGTTTCACTGACCAGCTTGCTAGCGTGTTTTAGACTTGTTCAACTCGCATCTCCGTTTGTCCCACCAGTTTGTCCAAGTGAGCTGCAAAAAAAGCCCGTATTAAAACTGTTATCCCAGGATGTTTTCATTGCAAATCCAAGCGGCGGTCTTCATAAGAGTGAGGTCCCCCGAAAAAACATGCCCCTTAAGTGTATGAGGTCTCAGGTGTGTACACCGCTGCAAATTGTTGCTGGCTGCTGCTGCTGGCTGCTGCTGCTGGCTGCTGCTGCTGCTGCTGGCTGCTGCTGGCTGCTGCTGGCTGCTGCGGCTGCTGCTGGCTGCTGCTGCTGCGGCTGCTGCTGCTGGCTGCTGCTGCTGCTGGCTGCTGCAACTCATTGCTGGGATCTGCAGAAACAAAGAAAATGCAAACTACAGAAATGGGCCACTCCTGATCCAAGGCATCTACGACTTGCGCGCGACTTGCGCGCGACTTGCGCGAAAATTTAGCAATCTTCCGGATTCGTTCGACCGATGATGATGATGATGATGATGATGATGATGATGATGATGATGATGATGATGATGATGATGATGATGATGATGAATCATCACTGCGTCACTTGCGCTTCACTTGCGCTTTACTTGCGCGGCCCCATGTTTGACTGGCGCGGCCGCTCCTGCAACACACTCCTGCCATTCAAATTACAAGCGGCGGTGCAGCTAATTTGATAGGTCCAAAAGACCTGGGATCATGCCTTACATTGTCACATACAACGGGTTTTTTTTTCGACTCAAGTGTGTCTGCTCAGTTTTTCCGAGTTATTCCAGCAAGCTTTGCGGAGTTTGTCTGCTCATCGAATTTCCAGGAAGACTTTCCATTCTCCCATCCACTTAATCCAAGAGCTTCCGTCTTTTAGAGTTTTGCAACACATTTTTTCCGACCTTTCCTTGTCAGTTTGTCCGAGTTTGTCGGCCCGGCGTTTCCAAGGCTTTCTGGCCAACGCTCAGATCCTGCGCGATCCTGCGCGCATCTGGCTATGACCGACTAAGTGCATCTCGGACATCGAGCTGCGTGGCTTTGAGGCGGATTTGACACATCTGACAACCCAATCTTACGGGCGCAGGAAAAAACTTGACTTTCTGATTGAGTGGTTTGTCCAAGTCATTTATTAAGGGAGTGCCTAAATCAGAAAAAATGGGAGAGGTTTTTTCCAGGTTTTCGGGGTCTATATCATTTAGAGTCGGAAGAGTACTCCCGCCTGCCACGGGGGATTTTTGTGGCGGGAAAAGACTGGGGAAGCTCCTTTTAAAGCAACCTCGGATTGACCGGGTCCTATGGGGGGTGTTCCCCTCCAAAACGATTACCCAAAGCGGACCTATTGAACAACCAGGAGTATTAATCTGGAGCTCCCATTCCTTTTCTCACCATGAACCTTGGTATTGCAAAGGTCGTTTGAATTGTCGTTCAGACTTCCCGCCGACCTGACCTTCTCAGTTGACTGACCAGAAATGCGACGAAACGTTTGGGCCTTGGCTATGGTGCTTCAGAAGCTGCCAAAGAAAAGATTCGCCAGGTTTCCTTCCAAATGCGGTTTTGAGTGTGGCTCACTTGGCCTTGTCAACAGCCCCCCTGCCACTGGGATGACCTCAACTCACCCTTAACATAAACCTGAGAGGTCCGCGAAGACTACTTTTTTCTTGCGACAGGGACCCACCCCCGAATCAGCACGCTCGCTCGAACTTGCACAGAGCGATTCCAATTGCCGTGGTTTTCTGGCACCCCCTAATCCACCCTTGTGCTGCGCATGCCGACTGCCTCCTTTACTAGTCAAGTAGCAGAACTCGTGCAGCCATACCTGACACGTGGTGACCTGCGTTCTCTTCAGAACGTGGGGCCGTGGTCCCACGAAGGCGTGGGTAGCAGGCAGGTCTGGGGGTGTTTAGGTTTTAGGTTTAGGTCTTTAGGGTTTTGGTTTAGGGTTTTTAAGGTTTAGGTTTAGGGTTTTAGGGTTTTAGGGTTTAGGATTAGGGTTTTTTAGGGTTTAGGTTTCTGCAGGCAGGTTTTTTCTTTTAAGGGTTTTAGGTTTAGGGTTTTAGGGTTTAGGATTCGGGTAGGGTTTAGGTTTGGGGTTTTCAGGGTTTAGGTTTAGGGTTATGTTTCGAGTTTTAAGGTTTAGGTTTAGGGTTTTTAGGGTTTAGGTTTCTGTTCTTTTTTCGGGTTTAGGTTTAGGGTTTTTGTGTCGGGGCGTTGGTTCGGGGCGCAGGCAAACCTCAGGGGCTGGCCGTATTACTATTATTTTTAGTAGTAGATTTATTACTAAAACTATGATTTGTATTATTACTATTATTATTAAATTATTATTACTCAATTTTACGAGGGCACATTTTTTTGTCGGTTTTGACGGGAATGAAACCCATTGGCCCCGCCAAGGCACAAGCTGCCGGCTGGCTTCAGCTGCAGCCCATCCAGGCTGCTCAGCGCTCGACAGCCCACTCCGCTGCCCACAACCACCACCTTATCCGCCAGAAGGGGTGGGTACAGGTAGATGCCCGTAGGCCAAACCCTAGCTCTTCGTGATGAATCCAAGGAAGCACCTGGAGTTCTCGAAACATATGTCAACCTCAGCAAGCAGCCCCAAAGCGGCCACCTAAGAACTGGATGGTTGCGAAATCCGATCGCACCACCTGAGAAACCACGGTTGAAACCATAATTTGTTGGTATTTTCTGGGGAATCATGATTCCAGGGTTTCTTGTGTGGTGCAGGATTTCGACCATCCGCAGTATGTAGCTGGTGGCTATAGTACCTGGGGTACAACCTTCTTGTTTGCGTCCCCTTCTGTGGAGTTGGCTTCCTGTAAGCCTACCCCTGGTTACTAACCACTAACTTGGCAGATCGAACGCCCAAGTACCTATGCCTATACTGGGAAGGGGGGTAGGTACTGTCCGGTTACCATGTGTTCCTTTAGTTGCCCTTCATTGCCAACAAGGGCGCCGAGCTTTTAACAATCATATCCGAATGGTTTTTTGCCTACGTGAAGGGCAATTACCCTGTTTCAGGCTTGCTTTAAGGGAAACTAAAAGGACAACTACCATGTTCGGGAGTACCCAAAAGATGTTTGTTCTTCGACACACAGGTTGCTTGTTCTACTGTGGATGGACAAAACCCCCCTTTCGTGTAGGTTGGCGGTTTCTCCCCGTATAACAAGTTTTCGTGGTGTTGTGTTCCTCTACTACCTCAGCTCTTGCCCTCAAACGGACACCGACTTCCTGTCTCTCAGGTTCCTCAGCCCAAAATTGGGCTCAGGGACATTTCATCCACAGGAAGCTCCATGCTTTTTCTGGTTGGTTCTTATTTGGAAACTAAAAGTTGAACACCTAGCATTTGGGGGTTTGACCACATCAACGGGAACATAGAGAAATACGACCCCTTAGTTACAAACACACCCTAAAAGTTCTAGGGAAACTAACACTTGAAAACTCACAGTTCCTCCTAGTTAACGGCACCCCCATCAAACAACAATCTGGTTGGTACTCCCCTTTCGGCTGGTTTTAAACGAAAATGCACAGTTGAATTTTTTCATTTCGGGGATTCCCCCATTCCCCCCCCCCCCCCCAAAAAAAAAAAAAAACAGAAAGAAGAAAACAGATTAAACAACAACAAATGAAAAGCAGGCTACCCCCTCCAGTCATTTTCTTCTGTCTCAAGCACCTGTCTCAGCCCGCCCTCTCCGCCCTGGGCAGCGAACATTGAGGTTTAATTCTGGGAAGCCGGCTACAGATTGGGCTACCGGTGGGTGTACCCGTGGTTTCCGAATTGGTTTCCCCATACTCCAACATCGTTACCTGCCAAACACAAATATGGATCTTGGCAGGACATCATCTAGGTTCTACCTACCCCAATGCGCATACCCCAAAATCTGTGGTTACACACGAATAATAATGGGTGGTACCGGCAGGTTGCATCCAGGGTACCCTTAGTCCATGGCTTGTACGACTAGGTACAAATAGGTGTGTCCTTTTAAGGTGCGCAAGTAGAACCAAAGGCAAAGGGACATCAACCGACTGAGCAACGCCCCAAACCCGAGCTGACGAGTCTGGGTCACAACCCTAGCTAAACAAGGCAGAACCACCTCCAAACACGGCCCTTCCGGGGGTTTTGGGCGCTCACCTGAAAATAAGAAATACCCTAGTATTGAACCTTCATGAGTGGGACAGTAAGCTCGTTTCCCCAGTGGTGAGCTTGTTGGGTCAGGGCACATCCGGGGCCCTTGGATCGTTGCACCTAGGATGTCCCAAACAAGTCCGGACTTGTCTGTAAAAGATCACCCCTGCGTTTCAACACAAACTCCACCCTCTGTTGAGTCAAGAGGAAACTTTGTTTGGGCGCGACCCATGTTGAATTGATCTTCCATAATTTGCCAAGAAAAAACACAACTTCCGATGCCTTCCGCCCTGGCCCGCCCCCCACTTACTTATTGGCGCCGTACTAGACAATCATGTCACTGAAACGGCTCCGGGGCCAAGCGTCGCCCTTTTGAAGGGCTTGACGCCAAGTTCGGGCACGCAAGCGCGCTGCAACAGGAGTGTATAACTCTCAAAATTCGGGAACCCGGGGATCGCATGTTCTACAAACTGGGGGTTGGGGAAAACCCAAACTAGCTTTTCAAACCCAAACGAGCTTTTCAACATTGTTGCCATACTCGAAGCTAGAAAAGTCTTCATGTCCCATCTGACTCCAAAAGGAGGATGCAGCCTTCAAAGGCGCAGTGTCCAATCTCAGTCACGGAGTCGGGAATGGTGACGCTTGCCAATGAGCTGCAGCCTTGAAAGGCACCTCTTGCAATCGAGGCGACGGAGTTGGAAATGGTCACGCTTACCAATGAGCTGCAGCCTTTGAAGGCATAATCTCCTATATACCTCACGGAGTTGGGAATGGTCCGCTTGCTAATGAGCTGCAGCCTCTAAAGGCACTGTTTCCAATCTCAGACACAGACTGGGGAATGGTCACGCTTGCCAATGAGCTGCAGCCTTCAAAGGCACAGTGTCCAATCTCAGTCACGGAGTCGGGGATGGTCACGCTTGCCAATGATCTGCAGCCTTGAAAGGCATGAGTCCCAATCTCAGTCACTGAGTCGGGAATGGTCACGCTTGCCAATGAGCTGCAGCCTTCAAAGGCAGAGTGTCCAATCTCAGTCACGGAGTCGGGAATGGTCACGCTTGCCAATGAGCTGCAGTCTCCAAAGGCACCTGTTGTAATCGAGGCGACGGAGTTGGAAATGGTCACGCTTACCAATGAGCTGCAGCCTTGAAAGGCGCAGTGTCCAATCTCAGTCACGGAGTCGGGAATGGTGACGCTTGCCAATGAGCTGCAGCCTTGAAAGGCACCTCTTGCAATCGAGGCGACGGAGTTGGAAATGGTCACGCTTACCAATGAGCTGCAGCCTTTGAAGGCATAATCTCCTATATACCTCACGGAGTTGGGAATGGTCCGCTTGCTAATGAGCTGCAGCCTCTAAAGGCACTGTTTCCAATCTCAGTCACTGAGTCGGGAATGGTCACGCTTGCCAATGAGCTGCAGCCTTCAAAGGCACAGTGTCCAATCTCAGTCACGGAGTCGGGGATGGTCACGCTTGCCAATGATCTGCAGCCTTGAAAGGCATGAGTCCGAATCTCAGTCACTGAGTCGGGAATGGTCACGCTTGCCAATGAGCTGCAGCCTTCAAAGGCAGAGTGTCCAATCTCAGTCACGGAGTCGGGAATGGTCACGCTTGCCAATGAGCTGCAGTCTCCAAAGGCACCTGTTGTAATCGAGGCGACGGAGTTGGAAATGGTCACGCTTACCAATGAGCTGCAGCCTTGAAAGGCGCAGTGTCCAATCTCAGTCACGGAGTCGGGAATGGTGACGCTTGCCAATGAGCTGCAGCCTTGAAAGGCACCTCTTGCAATCGAGGCGACGGAGTTGGAAATGGTCACGCTTACCAATGAGCTGCAGCCTTTGAAGGCAAATTCTCCTATATACCTCACGGAGTTGGGAATGGTCACGCTTGCCAATGAGCTGCAGTCTGTAAAGACACCATCTCCGACCTCAGTCAAGGAGTCGGGAATGGTCACGCTTGCCAATGAGCTGCAGCCTTCAAAGGCACAGTGTCCAATCTCAGTCACGGAGTCGGGAATGGTCACGCTTGCCAATGAGCTGCAGCCTTTGAAGGCATCATCCTCAATCGCAATCACGTCTCTGGGAATTTCCACAACCAACAAATCTTTCACTTCGCAGCCGGAGGCTTGGAAGCTTGAGCACACTACCGGCTGGATGCTGAGGAAAGCTAGGACTTCTGCACCTGGAATGGCCTCTGACACTAGCTCCTCTTTGTTCAAGAGGTGCTTGTCTCCAACAACAACCTCCACCGAGCTCATGTTGCGCTTGGATTCATCTTCGCAGGGAAGCCAAGCGTGCAGCTGCCTCTTGAATTCGCGGATGGTCGTGTGGGCGTACACTACGAATGAGTCTTCCTCCCCAGACAGCTGTCGCACCAAAATCTCTCTTGCCATGGCTGGCATCCGTTCGGCTAGTGCTCCAAACAGGTGTCCTTCTGTATTTGTCAGTCCCGTCTGAATCAACGCCAAAAAGAGTACCCTCAAAAATGTATCTGGGTCGGTTGTTGACAACATGGCCAGCCCCTTTTAAGCCCAGGACTTTTTCTGTTCGCAAACAACAGAATTATGTGAGGGTTCTGAAAGGTTTTCTATTTTCCCCTCATGTTTGTGGGGCACGTAGACAATTGAGCCAACTCTGCTTCATTCACAAAGTTGGCTCTACCCAAGGGAACTAACCTCTGTTGCCTCAAAGATGACCATGGCACATACTTGGTATATTCAACATCCAAGTAAACCGAGGGCAGCCAAAAGGTGAAGAACTGGGTGACTTAGACTTCGGCTTGACGGCATAATGCTCGGTCAACTCAACGAGCATGATGAATATGCCCTCTAGGCTCCCCTTCTGGGGAAAAAAACGTCTTGAAGGGGCCGAACGTGCACTTTCATGAAATGGGAGGATATTCCCTCTTCAAGGGCGAACGCTCGTTGCCGAAATTCAACCCAGAAAGTCACACCCACTCAATATTATCAGTAGAAAAGTCGATTTGTCCACCCCTAGAATTGTCCAAACCCCAAAAACGTCCAACTCAGGCAGCGAACATTGAGGTTTAATTCCTGGAAGCCAGCTACGGATTGGGCTACCGATGGGTGTACCCGTGGTTTCCGAATTGGTTTTCCCGTACTCCAACATCGTCACCTGCCAAACACAAATATAGATCTTGGCAGGACATCATCTAGGTTCTACCTACCCCAATGCGCATACCCCAAAATCTGTGGTTACACACGAATAATAATGGGTGGTACCGGCAGGTTGCATCCAGGGTACCCTTAGTCCATGGCTTGTACGACTAGGTACAAATAGGTGTGTCCTTTTAAGGTGCGCAAGTAGGACCAAAGGGACATCAACCGACTGAGCAACGCCCCAAACCCGAGCTGACGAGTCTGGGTCACAACCCTAGCTAAACAAGGCAGAACCACCTCCAAACACGGCCCTTTCGGGGTTTTGGTCGCTCAGCTGAAAATAAGAAATACCCTAGCATTGAACCTTCATGAGTAGGACAGTAAGCTTGTTCCCCCAGTGGTGAGCTTGTCGGGTCGTTTTTTTTTTTTTTTTTGCAAATTTTCTCCAAGGGTTGTTTTCTAATGAGTTGGACCCCCATGGATTTCTCTCCAAACGCTCCGGCTCGCGGCTCGCTGCGGCTTCGGCTCCCGGTCTCCGGGCGCGCCTCGGCCTGCAGCAGCTGGTCGCGGCTCAGCGCGCGGTGCCGCAGCGCGAGGCCCAGCGAGGCGCAGGTCACCGAGTGCACCGCCGCCGACTCGAAGCGGAGCGCGGAGCGGATCCGAGCGGCGGAGAAAAAACAAAAAAACGCTGGGAGCCGTTGGAGCGTTTGGGAAATCCATGGGAAGACTGGTAAATGGAAAGAAGTTGGAGCGTTTGGGGAATCCATGGGGGTTCAACTCATGGAACAACAACCAGGAACAGCCGTGGACAACCAACAATCAGTAAAATCTAGTGATTGTTTGGAGAAAATTGACCTACCACCCCTCTGAAAAACCAGTAGATCCCATGCATTGCTCACCTGAAAGGGACACCTGTGCCCGCAGCCACGCAAAGTCCTTGGAACCATGCAAGGAGGAGAACCGAGTTTCACTTCCCAGGTATCTTCAACAGCCCCATGCAAAGAGCTTACCCAAGCTGCTCCCCACTCCGGAGACCTGCCTGCAAGTTCTCAGCTGGGAGAAACCTATCATCCCAGGCAAAGGACCTTTTGATCAACCCTCACATAGAGAGTTTGGCGAGACTTTCCGAGATTTGCTCTTCCCAGGCATCCAGTGAATTTCCGAGACAAAGGGGCAGCCTGTTTTGGCGGCTGATGTTAAAAACCTGAGCTGACTTTTGGTTGCCGGTGAAGGAGTTTGAGGGCTTGAAAAGGGACCGGCCTGAAACGGAATCACTTTGACCCCAAACCTGACTTTTGCGCTGGTGACAGGTTTGTATAGGCCTTTAGTCGACCCTCCCCCCCCCACTCCGCAAAAAGGCCTTTTGTTTGCTGGTTGGTGGTGGAGAACACTCATTTACCACTGACGTGTTTTTTGACACTTTTCGGCCCACGGGAAGGGCTGGTAAAAAGGGGAGAAGAAGACACGCAATTTGGGGAGTTTCCGTAAGGCAGAGCCACTTCTCACATGGTCACTTCACAGTCCTACTTCCTCCTGTGGCTTTTGGGGGGAAGAAACATCAGACTTGCCAGCCCCCCAAAGAAGTTCACAGCAGGGAGTGGCTCATATCCAACGTTGGCCCGTCGGGACTTTCATCCCAGCCAAAAGTGGACTTAGGGCAAAATTGGGTTTTCCTTGCCCCCAAAGGGCGAGGTGACGCAAACGTCTTAGGATGATTGAAGGCATTGACGATGCCAACGCTCACTCCCAATCGAGCGGATTGGCCAAAAACAAGTACCCACTAAAATGGTAGCCCAAAAAGTGACTAAAGTCCGAATCGGAACTGAGGGAGCGAGAACCACGTTGAGCTCTCTTTTAGATTCCATTTTTAGAGGAGACCGACATGGAGAAGCACACCCCAAATATTCGCCGGCCACGATTTTGGCATGTCTTAAAAACAACATCGCCCATGAAGAACAACTCGCCAAATCTTCTTGGCAACGGATGAATCTTAAAGCATTGTCCATTGGCCACCAAATTTGTCATAGGGGTGTGTCTTGTATTAGGGATCCCCTCCCCAAACAACGAATTGTAGTTTTCCTTTTGGGCTTCCCCTTAAAACCAACCAAAAAGGGGGATCCTCCAAAAAAGACCCAACCCCTTTAGATGTCCCCACAAAAACAGCCCCCTTTTTTAGGGGCCAGTGTGTCTTGCGGGTCCCTTTTTAAGGGAGGAACCTCCTGAAATCTTTTCTGGCACCTGAAAAAAAAAGCATATCTTTTGCTTCTTGGCCGCCTTTTTTTTCCCCCCTTTCCTTTTCAAGGCTGTGCTGCCCCCCCCCAAAACCCCCCCCCCCCCCCCGGGCCCTTTTTGGGGTGGGAAAAACCCTTCGCCTCGGAGGGCACCAGGAGCTCCTCTCCGCTGAAACTTTTGGGGCCGAAGCGGAGCTTTTTGGAGAGTTGCCGGCCGAGAAAAACATCGGGACACACCAGAAGAACCAAAAAAAACGGGGGGGGGGGGGGAGGAAAAAAGGTCAACAGAATCCCCTGGTTCACTGGGGGGGGAGGGGGGGGGAAGGAAAAACAAAAATAGGTCGAAAGAAAGCCTGGAGTTCACTTGCCAGCCCAAACCCGAAAAATAAACCGCTCGTGAAGAGAAATCCTGGGTCAGACACCACCAGCTAACAACCAGGCTAAAATTTTCACCATGATTTACCTGAGTTTTATATCATCCACATTGGGCCCAAGGGCCGTTCTTTTCATTCGGCTTGAAGTTTACGGGTTGGGTCTGCCAAGTGCTTAGTCGCTTGGGTTGTACCCCCCCCCCAAATGTTCGTCCCAGTGAACGGGGGACTTGCAAGTGGGTGAAAACCCATGCCACGTTACTTGGCGAATCGAACCCTTAGGACGAAGGTCAAGGGAACGCCAGGTTTTGGTTAGGATTCGAAAGGAAACAAAAAGGAAACCACGCATTCCAGGAAATCCCCTATATGGAAAGGGGGCAAAACACGTCACCACAGTTTTTGCTTGCCACCAACGCTATCCGATCCCACAAGGTCTAAAGTCCATAAACTCTATGGTTAAAGCCACGACCACACACCTTCGGGCTTTCTTACAGAACCACACCTATTCCCTCAAGGGCATTGCGGGGTTGCACGGAAACCGGGAGTTGGGGAGCTGGTGGTTCAAGCCAATTTTGCAATCTGGTCTTTAATCTTCCAAGAGTGGCAGTGCTGGAACATCCGTCAAGCAAACATAGGACCTGTGGAGGGTACCTGGAAGTTCAGTTTCCTCTTGAAGGAACCCCCTGGGAGGTGCTATGTTACTGGGAGGGAGGGCACCCTGAAAAAGGCCCAACAGTTGGAATTGACTGGTGTTCCAACAAGAGGGGCAGGTAGAACTAGGGTTGGTTGCAAAGTTGGTTTAAGCCACCAGTTTCCCACTTTGTTTGCAGGGAAACCAGTAGCAGGTGTTGTCGTTTGAAGGGAAACCAACAAACAGGGTATTCAAACGATAGTTTGGAATTGTTCAAACCATAGATTAAGCACGTGTCACTGGATTTAGACGAGTGAAATCCACCATACACATCATGAACACTTGATACCAAAAATAACATGGCTTACCCAAAGCCATGTGTCTGTGTCTGTGTCTGTCTGTGTCTGTGTCTGTGTCTCTGTCTGTCTGTCTGTCTGTCTGTCTGTCTGTCTGTCTGTCTGTCTGTCTCTGTCTGTCTGTCTGTCTGTCTGTCTGTCTGTCTGTCTGTCTGTCTGTCTGTGTGTCTGCGTGAGCGTGTTTTTTGGGGTACGCTTTTCAATGCCACCTTGGTTCACAGGGAAGCAAGCCAAAAGGCACACCATTTTGAGCGTCCAAATCCATGTTTTGACACATTCGTCTGAGCGCTCTTTTCTACCCGAGCTGACTTGTGGTTCCACTACTTGAAATACACAGATTCATACATTTTAAAATGGCATCTCCACTCAAGTTGCAGTGGTTCCTTCCACTGCTTGGCTCCTTTTTGGATACCTTTGTTGGGTTGCTTTACTATGAACCACGAAAAAAACAACCTGGCCCGGACGGGTTTGGGGTCTGGGCGCCCGTCCTCGGAGCCGTGGAGCCGCAGGACGGGCGTGCAGCGGTCCCCGTCCACCAAGCCGCCGCTCTCCCGAAAGAGCAGCGCCACAGCCTGGGAGTTGGATCCAAAAACAAGTCTCGCGCGCTGCGAGTGGCGAGTGGCCCACAGCCTGGCGACCAAAAAAAACCCAAAACAAACGAGAACGCGGGGGCCCCAAGCGGTTGAAATGGTGCGGTTCTCGAATGGTGCGAGCCACCAAAAAGGGATGAACACATCATTCCTCGCATCCCATCGAGTGGATTCTTTTTAAAGTGCCACTAAGGGAATGGCTCATATCCAACGCTGGCCCGGGCTGACTTCGATCGATTTGAACCAAAAGTGGACGCTGAGGGCAAACTCGGATCCACCGTTTTGGTTTTCTGCTTCCCTCGCCGGAGGTGAAGCCACTGTCTCACCGCTTACTTCGAGTGGCTTCGGCCCGAAAAAGGCCGCCCCAAGCTGTTGACCCGCTCACAAGCTCCGAGCCCAAAAGTGGATTTGGCGCCCAAAAAAAGAAAGACGTAGCCAAGCTTGTTGTCATACTGCCACGAAAATGGCCCGAGCAACCAAACAGTAAGACGAAAACGTCCGAAACGGAACATAATGGAGGTTTTATGCTTTATGACGCATGGGGACTTCACACCACTTAGGGGGAAACTGTGTGGTAAACTACCGTGGCCAGTGATTAGTTTCTCGATTTCGCGCCGAGCGGCTACTGCGCCCGTTTTCCTCTTGGGACTGAGGTTGGAATCGATTCCAACAGCGCCTTCCCCACAGTTAGACCCTGGAGTTGACGCCCGGCCTTCGTGCACCAAGTTGAGGGGAAGGGGACGGGGTAGAGTGCTGATCGGCAGTTATTCGTGGTTTATCCCGTAGGGATTCATCCATCCCAACTGGTGCTAGAAGTTTCGTCAACATGTCTTGCTGGTTCTCAACCGAAAAATGAGAGAATGCCGTTTGTTTGAGTTGATTCCCAACACCCGACGCCATTCACAGAATGATGAAAGTTCGTTTCGAAATAGCCCACTATTTTTTCTCCTAGAGAACGCCAACGGCCTCAGCACAGGCGCCCTGTGCGGGAGAAACAAACCTGCGCACCGTCACGAGGCGGATGAGTCATCAAGGACACCAATAGGGGTGCTCTTTTTGCCGTCCACAGACGCCCCCGCCAAGAATATGTCACCCGATCTTTTGGAATTGCAGCCGCCCAAGAAGGGAACGGACACCCTGTATTGACAACAATGGTTGGGGGCTGACCCCAGCTACTGCACCCTTGGCCAACGTACTTTAGTTGCTTGACCATCCAAGTGGTCACAGGGTCCCAACTTATTGTCCATTTGGTAGTTGTTTAAAGGGAACCCTCCAACAAACAAGTTGAACAAAGGACACAACCCACTAGCGGTGAGGGAAAACGGCCGATGGAGGTTGCGGGGTGGTTCTCATGAACCCACAAGAACCAGGGGTTCAAATCCAATTTCAACACCACCCATCCAAACCACCCATTGGTATCGGTCAAAATGGAACCGCCACAAAAACCGTAGGGTTCAGTCCTTGGTTCCGTTTACCAGGGCAAACCCATTTTCGGGTTATCCCATTCTTGACCCACAGCCAACTGAGCTTGGTTGCTGTTGACTCAATGCACAAAGTTTGACTTCTCGTGGGTCCAACGGGAAAATGCGGCCTTCGCACCAAGTCAAAGTCCAAAGATCCGCCACCGAATCCCCATAGAGTGAGGCTTACCCCCAAGTGGCCCAGAACTTCTGGCATTGGCGAAAAAACAACACATGGCACACACGGCAAAACATGGCTTAGCCCCAAAAAATGGTTTACCCCCATAAAGAGTGAGGCTCACCCCTAAAATGGCCCGTGGAACCCCCCCGTGTCTGGCAGAAGCTGCACTTCTGCCCGAGGAGCCGCGTTTTGCTCCCTGGCCGCGGCCATAGCGTGGCGGTAGGCGCCCCAGGCGCCGTGCTTGGCCCCGCTGCGCCTGGACGGACGGCGTAGGGACGTGCCCAGACGGGCGTCGTGTTTTTCGGCTGCCCCCCACTTGGGTTCCCTTTAGGCCAGGTTCAACCGGCCCAAAAGCGTACAGCAAAAACAAACGACAGGCCCAATTCGCAGATTAGTACAGTCCTGCGGATTGACTCCTTTGTCAAGGGTCTCCAGGATTTCCTTCGCAGCTTGTACAGACACGCGCGTGACGGATCCAGGAGGCGGGCCGCCAGGTTGTCATCGAAATGCAAAATGATAGGCCACCCCTCTTTCAAGCTGCAAGCTGCCTCAATCAGTGCTTGCAAGACAGCTCTGAACCGAAGGTCTGATGCACGGGCATTACATGTTACAGCTGTTGTAATCAAAACACCCTTTGAAGAACGACAGGAAATGGCAACCGACAACCAAACAACTTACTTTTGCCTTTTCAATCCAACAAGGGGATGCCACAAAAACAGTCAAACAAGAAACAAACAACAAACAGACAAACAAATAAAACAAACAAACAAACAAGAAACAAGCAACAAACAAACAACACAAACAAATAGACAACACACAAACAACTTCAAACAAACAAACCAAACAAACAAAACAAAGAAACAAAACAAACAATAAGAAACTACCAACCAACCAACCAACCAACCAACCAACCAACCAACCAACCAACCAACCAACCAACCAACCAACCAACCAACCAACCAACCAACCAACCAACCAACCAACCAACCAACCAAACCAAACCAAACCAAACCAACCAACCAACCAACCAACCAACCAAACAAACAAACAAAACAACATAGACAGAAACAAACAAAACAAACAAGAAACAAATAAAACAAACACACAAGACACACACACAAACAAACAAACAAACAAGCAAACAAACAAACAAGCAAACAAACAAACAAGCAAACAATCAAACAAACAAGCAAACAAGCAAGCAAAAAAGAAAGAAAGAAAGAAAGAAAGAAAGAAAGAAAGAAAGAAAGAAAGAAAGAAAGAAAGAAAGAAACAAACAAAACAAACAAAGCTAAACTAAACAACACAAATCAAACAAACAAACAAACAAAAAATAACAAAGCTAAACTAAACAACACAAATCAAACAAACAAACAAAAAAAATTAACAAAGCTAAACTAAACAACACAAATCAAACAAACAAGAAACAAGCAAACAAAACAAAGCAACCAAACAAAACAAAACAAACAACCACACAAACATGACACCCCGCTGTAGCGCCTGCTGCCAAACCAGGGCGCGGGGTGAGAGATCGCCTGCGATTCCAGCGGTTGCGAAAGCAGCGGTCTAAAAACAAATCCTCGGTTGCGAAATCTGCTCTGCTAAAAGTGAATTACTTCTAGTGGTTTGATGGAAAACCCACGAGTTGGCAAAGAGTTAAAGTCCTAACATCCAGGCAAAACGCATCAAAGAATCCCGGCCCAAAATGCGGGGCGGTTGGGAATTGAGGCCTGCGTTCCGCGTTTTTTTGTGCTTTCCCCCATTAAAACTACCTAGATAGCCAAGTTGCTGCTTTTTTCAGTCACTGTTGCTTGTTTTTGGGGTAAGTGCATGAAAAAAATCAAAAACGCAACTGGCGATCCAGGTAACATCCCTTTCGCGCAATTGGGTGCAGGATTCGGGCAGCTTCCGAAAATCCGCATTTTTTTTGGACATCCCATTCGAGTGACCCGAACGCTCGAAAACGGGAGGGCCCCTTGTCTGGGGCTGACCAGTGGGAGCATGGTTGGTAAATACTGCCGGATTGGCTCTGAATGAAACTTCACATGCAGAGTTCGCCCCAAGACTACCAACACCACCAAATGAAGAGTTGCCGGGTCAGTTTTTAGGGGACACCCCAAACCTTTTGGGGTTTCCCCTGCAAACCGCCAAAAAGGGCACCCTCACAACAAGATAGACCCTTTTGGCTTGCTTTCGCACTGAACATCCCATCTGACTTTTGGCTTGTGTTTGACCAACGGCCAAGTTCGGTCGCGAATGAACCTGGTCTGACCAAACGCAAACTTTGCGAAGGGAGGGTTTGCAACTGAAATCACACAGACAGATCCTCTTGGGTGAACAATAAGTCACAAACCTGCAGAAACCGGAAGAACAACATGCTTTCGCGACATCCTTTCCGTGTGTACTCTGAGCATCACACACCTGCGATACAATAGACACCGCGGAAAAGAGGATCTACGTCATCCTGCGCGAATAACTTGCCGGACTGTTTTATGGACATGCGCGGCATAGCTCCGAAAGCAATCCACTGCCCTTTGCAGACTGCCCATGTACTTTGTCGGGCCGCATTCTGGGTGCAAATCAATTCCCCTGCACCTCTCTCTCTCTCTCTCTCCGCAGGAAAGGTGCTTAGAAGCTCTTAGAATGGGCTCTGATCGAAGGATTCGGATTAAAACTTTCAATGAGATAGGACATTTGAATCCTCTCCAAGGGCATCCCATTTCAGCAAACACCCGTCGTATGTAAGAGCTTTGCCGCCCAATGATTTGGGTTCATGTTGTCTTTCTTCTCTCGCACTCGGCCCACAAGGGGTCAGTCAAGTCAAACTGGTTTTGACGCAACAAGTCTTGCCGCGTATGTTTTCCTCAAGTTTTCGCGAGGTTGAAATGAAAGCCAACAGACCCTCCCCCCCAAAACAAACCGCACTGCTTGGCCGGACTGAGACCCCGCAAAAAGCGACAAGTTGTTGCTAAAGGGAAGACAAAAGGAAAGCGACACCGGCCCTCGCTTGCGGCGCTGGCAAAGGACTTGACGCCGGAAAACATGTTCATCCGGCCACTCGACCAAGTGGCCGAACTAAACCTGGGTGGTACAAAGATGGGGTCTTGGGAAACCAAAAACAAACGGCCCATCCCCAGAACCACCGGCTATCGAACGGTTTGTGAGGTGACCCTCCTATGGATGGACGATGCGCCATTTGAGAAACCCTGGAATCTTGGTTGACGTTGAAAGGGGAGCAACAATTTAAATTTTAGTAGTTAAGTCTGGATTTCCCACTAAACCACAATAAGCAACAATGTAAAATGTTTCCCAACAACAACCATGGAATGATGCTTCTTCCCCTGCAAATACCAGCAAACAATGGTTTTTCCCATTCGTTTCCTCGGTGGTGCGAAATGGATTTCGTCCATCCACAGTATTCAGACGATTTTGGGGCCAGTTTTGCCCGCCGTTGGGTGGCCCTGGCCCCTTTTGGTTTCCTTTTGCACTAAACATGGGCCATCCCTCCGAGAGGCACTTCCAGTTGGACCCAAACCTTTTCTTGCACTTGTGGTGCGCCAAACTGGTGCTTCCAGTTGTGGTCACCCTGGTCACTCTGGGCGGGGGACCTTGCCATGGGCAGTTAGAACCGAGCTACGTCACTTCAGGAACTGGGACTCTAAGCTCTCAGCTACCCCCTGTTGATCTACCAGCATGGAATCGCGCCTGCCAGGGCTCTGGCGGCGGCGTTTGCATGGCGCGGAGACTGGTCGTCACCTCCCCTGATTCAAGTTGCTCGGATTCGACTTCGCGAGGTCGGTATGTTCCCCCCGTTTCTCTATGAGACATCCAACAACCTGCGCACAAATCGTGATTCGGCTCCTTGAAAGCGATGAACATAGAGTTTGACCCCAAATGTACCCTAGGATCCCTGTGAAACAACAGCACAGTTTTGTCAGTTGCTCATGCTGATTCCCGGCTATTGCAGGTTCCTAGGATCCACTGATCAATGACTGGCAAGGTCATGAAGGAAACAACATTTGTGGGCCAAGCTGGTGTAAGATTCAAGTTATTCGAATCTTCTGGAGCTCTTCCCTTCAAGGTTGCTCTTACCGAAACGATCCGGTCTTATAGAACATTCGCGCCCAAAGGAACACCGGAAGGCGATCGCTCGCCAACTTGCTAGCCTTGATCAATCTTAGGCTCTTGTTTGCTCGAGGCATAAGCTCAGTTCCAAGTTGCTTCAGATGGCTTGGAGGTATGCCGCGCCACAAACAACCACCAGCTTAGTATCTTGGAAGATGGAGGTCGAACTTGGAACCGGGGCGGGGGGGTCCATGGGCTTTGCAGGGCCGGGCTGTGGCCGTATCAGCAGCATGGCAACCCAGTTGTGGACTCCTTCTGCTTTGGTCGGATTCGGCCTAAAAACGGCGAGTCAAGAGTCGGAACCTGTCGCGGGAACCCCAGATTTCATCCACCCCCCTAGTTTATTCATAGGAAGGTGTGCCTGGGTGCGGGGAATCGGGAATCAGACCACTCTTGGCGGCCCCCCTCAAAAAAATAGGACGGGGTCAATCACCCATTTTTTCGGCATCAAGTTCTCTGGAGGCCAAGTCTTCCGTTTCGGGCTGGGAGCTTCCATGGAATTGGGGGAGGCTACCTGCCGCTTTTCCTTCTGCTCTTAGGGGTACTGTGGACGGACAAAATCCGCTTCTCGCACCACCTAAGAAGCCCTGGAATGGTCGGATTCCCTGTAAATACTAACAAACAAACAGTGTTAGGCCCTAAATACTAACAAATACCGCCCCTAAATACTAACAAACAGTTGGTTCTTTTTCTCACAGTTTCTCAGGCGGTGCGAGAAGCAGAGATCGCAACCATCCACAGTATGACTCACCTGCCAGTTTTGCTCCCGACCAACTCCGAACTTTGAAGCCATGGCTTGGACAAGGCCTCTGCACTCAGCCCCTGGGCACCCAACCCCAAAAAAATCGATCGGTTTTCCTGGTGGTTTCCCTGACTAGGTCCTCCAGTGGCTTGAGACTAGAATAAGTTGGTACCATTTTTTTTTTTTAAAAATATATCTTTTGTATAAGGGAAGCCCTTCCAACCAAAAAAGGGGTTAAAAAGGGCACTACTGGGGGACCTAGCCTTTCAGCAAACCACAAAAAGGGCGGCCTAAAATAAACCAGCTTCTTAAATAGTTGCACTGAGGGCCTGCTAGAGCCTGGGGCCTGTAAAAATTGTACTCTCTTTTCACCAGTGCACAGGGTGTCCAACCGTCTTAAGGCCTGCTTCTCAGGTCCATGTCAGTGTCTGGAAAAAGGGGCCCGGAAGTCCTATGAGATTTGGTCATGTTTCAAAGGAAGGAGCAACCCCCCAACCCCTGGCAACATTTGGCATGTGAAGTTTAACTGGGCTGTCCAACCCAAACGGTATGGGCTTGCAAGACACCGACTGTTTTTTTGGAGCCCCCTACCAACAAACCAAGAACCCAATACCAACTTAAACGCACAAACAACAGTGAAGCGGGATAACCGGTTCTTCCCCTGTTGGAAGGCCTCATCTGCAAACAACACTAGGCAAGCAACTGGTCCTTCTCTGGTTTTGTTTTGGGGGGGAGGAAGCTCAGATGCCCAGTGGCCAGGGGAAAAAAGGGCATTCTTTTTTGGTTGGTTGAGTTTGAAGGGCAGCCTTCCCCAAAAAAAAGGAAAAAAAAGGGCACCACTGGGCAACTGGGGAAGGGTTGGTCAATTCTCGGTTCGAGTGGGTCTCGAACCCCAGTACGGGTCGGACACGGCGCGCACGTCATCCGGACCTGTGGCCGTGAGCTCCACTCGCAGCAGTCCAGGGGGCGAAGGTGGGCAAGAACTGCAGCCTCCGCCGCGCCGGGCAATGAGGGAATGCCCCCTCCAACCTATCTATGGTTTCCTTCCAGTTCCTTCCCCCTGAAGCATTCCCTGAGCATTGGCAAGGGAAGGAAACGCCGACAAGCCACCATTCCTTGTAGTTTCATTTACGGGGAATCGGAGCCAACCAGACCCAAAACATGGGTTTCGCCCCCCAAAAAAAAGAAGCGCTCCCCTCCCTCCATTTGCTGAAGTCCCCTGGAAAAAGATCCAGTAGTGATAGATTCCCTTTAAAACCAACAGGGGAAAATAAGAAAAACCAAACGGAAGCCCCCAAAAAGCCGGTCAACTCCAACACACAAATCTCCGCCTCAACTCCGCCACCCATCTCCACCCCAACCCCCAACTCAACCCAAAAAGGGGTGGGTGGGTACCCCCCTCAAACCTCAAACCAACCAAAAAACGGGCTGCCCCCAAAAACCCAACCGAGAGGGATTCCGTTTGGTTCCGTGTGGTGCTTTGGGTTTGTTTCGAAACCAACGACTTGCGCCCCTCACTTTCTGGGCTTCGGTTTCCTCTTGGCTTCCCGTTCCTCAAAAAATGGGCCCAAACCCACTGGGATTTTACAACCAACCGAAAGGGCTGGTGTTTGGTTCCAACACCTGAACGGCCACATCGGACAATCATGGGGGTGTCAAGGAAGGTCATTTCCAACGCATGCCACTCCCTAAAGATGGGGGTCTTACCCTAAAATGGTGGTTTTTCTTTGGGGTTCCCTGTAAAACTACCAAGAAAGGGTAGCGTCAAAAAAGAAACGCCGAAATTAAGAAAGACTCCAAAAGGAGGTCCTTACCCCAACTAATTGCTGAAAATGGAAGAGTTCCTTCCGTGAGTCGGGGGCAAGGATTGGAAAGTCAAGCTTGGTTAGGGATATCCAAGGACATGTGGGCATGTGACAATTGTTGGTGAATTGTTTTACCCAGGGCTTCAAGAACCTGCAAAAATGTCGTATCCTGACAAAAAATAGTGCTTTCTTGAGTCTCTAAAAACATGTTCATCGGTTTTTGTGGTTCATGGTAGTCTGAGGTTTTGATGCACTCACTTCAAGGCTTCCAAGATGCCACTCCCTAAGTATTGTGCCCACTCCTAAATGGGTAGCTCCCAGCATTTAGAAGAAAACAAAAAGGTCTGACCTGTGTTTGTGTAATGGGAAGGTCGTTTGTTTTCCGAACGGTCTGAGGTCCTGCTTGCGATCTGAAATCTCTCCGAAGTGGCAGCTACCTGGAGCGTGCACGACCCTTTAAAAGTTGTCGGTCATTACCCAAAATCAAGGGGTGATGACCCTGTTTTCTAGGCTTGGTTTCTGTGTACCCCCCTGCAAAAGGTGAATAACTTTTTGGGGGTTTAGTGAAAACACCCAACTTGATTTCAACCCAAAAGTTAAAGTCTAAAGATCCAACCCAGCAGTCAAGTAGGGGTCAGAAGGAGACTCCAGGTATACACACTACAAGGCCCTCTTAGGGGGTCACATCGCTACAGACGAGGCCCCGAGCCCCGAAACCCAATCCCAAGCAGCTGGGCGCCGATTGCAGGCTCGTGTGCAGGGCGCTTTGCAGCTGCGAAACAAAATCCTCCTGGGATCGCCGCCAAAATCCATGTGGCTGTGGTCAAAACCGTTTTGGGACCAACCCATTTTAGAACCGATTTTAGTGGGCGTTGGGATGTTCACGTGGGGTACGATTTGGATTTTGTCCCATGGCCATGTGTGGCCCTACCGTGGATGGTTGCCAAATCCTCTTAACCACCAAAAAAACCTGGAATGATTCGATTCTCTCTTAAATACCAACAAACAATGGTTTCCCATCGTTTCTTAGGTGGTGCAAGATTTTGTCCATCCACAGTGGGACAGCTGAGCGTCGGGGAGGGATTAGCCATGGATCGGTCTCGGTGGTGCTGCCCGTGGACAGACCGTGGGTTCACCGGAGTGGTTGGTACGATGCAACTGGCAAAGCAGGGCACTATTGGCTCCGACATGCATGTTGAGGTCCATGCAAGCTTGCCCCTGGGTCGCCGGGTCGCCTTGTACTTCTTCGACGTCCATCAGACGGACGGGTCCCTTTTGAGCCCATCGGAGGACTCTGCGGGATCCTTCTTGGGATTGAGGAACTCTGCGCAGGCATTGGGGCAACAGCACATGCCGCGCTGGATATCAATGCATTGGCCTGTCAGCGCCTAGCGTCACCAACGACAAGGACATGCTGAATTGGCACCAAGTAGGTGGGCCACAGGCCGCAGTGGACTGCAGTTTGACGATGATCGCACCCGCCCTTTTTGGGCTGTGCTTCGGGCTGCCATTTTGCATCAAGGTGCGGCGTTCATCCTGGAGTGCGTACAAGCGGCCACAATCATAGATTGCAAGCCGCGCTGGAAGACTTTGCACTGGTCATGGGATGGCAGATTGCACAGACCCACTTGGACCTCAGTTCTGACGTTCAGCAGTGAGGAGGAGGCCATCTACTTCAGTCCAATGTGGTTGCAGATCCCAGGGGTTTCATCCCATCGGCTGGCCAACAAGGGGATCCGAGGCTTTGGTATTCGGGTGGAAGCCGGAGGCCCAATTCGTTTTCTTCACGCCTACCTTTTCGCTCAACCAGCACATGAAGCCCGGACGAGCGCTCCCTCTGCTGGGCCAATCTGCCGCCCCTGCAGAGTTTATGGGTATATTCGCACTTGATCAAATCAACTGATCAGCACTTTGATGAGAACACCTTGCCGGAACTCGTGCAGCTTCTCATGCAGTACCAGGACCAAATCCTTGCGCAGCAACACGACTCCTCAATGTGGCCCAAATCGCAGTCCAACCCGCGGGCTGTTTCGGCCCGTGCACACTCCGGCACATCCAAAAAAACCAGGCGACCACTCGGCCGCACCACCGACTTTGGTGGAGCACCTCGCTCTTCGATGTGGTCCGGAGGACGAGCGGGTTTTTTCTCACATACAATTGCTCTACATCCCCTTCGATGTTCAGCGGGTCTTTCCACTATGATCCCGCTCCCGGGAGAACAGACCGCTGGCATTGTCCGTTGTGATGGGCATCGGGTGCTCCTGATTCTTTGCTTTCACGGCAACAAGCTACATGTCTCCAGCTACGATGGCTTTGCGGACCACAGACGCCAACAAATTGAACTGTGGCACCATCGTGATTGCGCACCTGCCTACCTGCTTGGACTTGTAATCTGGAATCAGCCCATTTCATGTTCTTGGCCCTTGACCGTCAATGCTGGTCGTTCCCTGCTGGATCCGCTCACACAGGACGGGGCAAGCCTTCCAACACACAGGAGGCGATGACTTTCGTAGATTCTTGCGCAGGCAGCCCCGCATCGTCGACCTCTTTTACTCAAGCCCCGTCAGAAAACTGGTTGAGCAGTGCGCTTTGCTACGCTGGCGTATTGTGACCCCGCCGTTGCTTGTGGATCATTGCGATCTACCTGTGGATCTCCTCAATGATGCCGCCGTTGCTTGTGGATCATTGCGATCTACCTGTGGATCTCCTCAATGATGCCTGTCTCGTGCAAGAGCATTTGCTTCCATGCGCCAACCCCTATGAGCGGGCGTTGAGACATGCCTTTTCCACCAACCAGCCGGAGCTCGATCTGCTTACAGACGGCAGCTGTTTGGATCCGACTCAATGCACGGCTACCGCTGCATCGGCAGTTGTTTTGGTGCAACACTCTGCTACGCTGGCCTCAGGTCCTCTGGGTGGGCTCCACTCAAGATATTAATCGTGCAGAGCTGACCGCCGCAGTGACCACAGCAGCATCCTGGCTTTCCTCTCACCACGCGCGCGGTACAATTTGGACGGCCAGCACATACGTTGCATGCGCGTTTGCAGCGCTTCTTGATGTACCGACGCAATTCGGACCTCTGGAGTGACCTTCAAGGCCTTCTGAAACCATCTGCCTCCGGCAGCATACAAATCCAGCACGTTCCAGTCCATCAGCCGTCCACCAGGGACAGCCACATGCCACGAGTGGATTTTTTCTGGAATGCAGCCACCGAGGAGGCCGCTCGTGAGGCCCAGCGTGGTCGTTCAGCGTTTGTTTGGTGGGTCTGGGGTTTGTGTAAGGTCGCGCGCTTTGATTCGGCCAATACTCTTCGACGCCTTCCATCTTGAGTTGGCAGCCTTGCAGGCATCCGCTCAGGACGGAGATTCCGGGGCTGTACCCGACGAGACGGACTTTGCGCGTTTACAATTTCCCGTGGCCACTGCGCTGAAGAAGTTCCCCTCAACTGGCACCCTGCTTGGAGCGAATCAGGAGCAGCTGTGAAATTCGGCACCATTTTTGTGATGCGCTTCTTGGATTGGCTCTCCCGGGAGGGCGCTGATGGTTCAATGTCAATGCAACTTTCTTGGATAGAGCTGGCTCTGGTGGTGCATCTGGCAGGATTTCCGCATCCGCCTGAAGGCGAGCGCTGGACGAATGCTGCATACATTGCACCAGCGCAGATGGGACAGCTCACTGTCGCTGCACGGGTCCGGTTCATCCGGACACTGGTACGTGCCTTGTCAACGGTCCTCGGTGCCCTTGCACGTTTTTGACTGGATTGGATCGCACCAGCTTCCGCATCCATACCCCGCTTTCGGGCATTTGTGTGGCCATTCAAGGCTCCACACTTCGCGCGCTCGATACCGAGCTTCACCCTGAATCGCCCGGTCCGGCGGAGTAATGATCCCTGCAGACCTTTCTGAGGTCAAACAAGGCCTCGCGACAGACCAGCCTGCTGCACCGCCATATGCCGTGCACAGGTTGCAGACATTGTCCGCATGAAAACCCCCCCCCCCACCATCTTTACATGATTGGCAATGTCCAATGTTATCCCGCCATGTTGCGGCTGGTTGGTCAGTTGTAACCCACCGCAAGCAGCTTATCATTTTTTTCACGCAGTCTTTGCCATTTTTGTTTGATATACGGGTGTATATACTTAAGCAAAAAACACACACACGCCGGTCAAATCGAACACATCAGAAAGTACTCTCACTTCCTGAGCAGATTGGCCGAAACATGTCCAAACTTTACCACTAAAATAGTGCACGCCCAAAAAAACAAAGTCCGGAAGCAAAGGCAGTGAGTATAACAGCTTCTTGCCATCCCTCGCTTCCTGTGCCATCTGTGCCTTCTCTTTCTTCTCTTTGCATGTCCCTATCTGCGCTTTTCCCCAACAGACTCAGCCTTCTCTTGCCAGCCCGTGGTTGTCTGTTTTAGAGTGCCCCCTTGTTGGTTTTGAAGGGAAACCAACCATTCTTGGGGTTGTGTTGAGACAACACAAGTTGTTCCTTTTGGGCAACGCTAGGTCCCACTCGTAAATGATCAAAACCATGCAGAGAGTGTTGCCTTTCGCCTTGCCCCGCTGCCTTTTCATCTTTTCCCTCCTTCCTCTGATTTGGACAATTCTCTCAAACTTGTTTGAAGCAACCCCATACAAACTGGGTCCTCCAGTAGAGAGGTCAGAATAAGGGTACCCTTTTTCTGTAGTCTATTTTAGTGGGGGAACCCTCCCCGAAAAAAGACTGGGGGACCTAGACCCCATACCAAGCATCGGGATTGACATGGTGCGCGGCGGCCGCTAACGATGTGGCTGTGAACGTGCCGATCTGAGCCACGTGCTGGTAATTGCCAAGCGCTTCTTTGGCTTGCGCGTCAGCGCAACGAGGTGCTTCGCGTGCTCCGCGAAGGTGGTGAAACCCAATAAACGCAAACGAATCCTGAAGCTGTGGACGATTGCGGGCAGTCGACCACGCCGCCAAGTCGGTACGGAGTTGGAAACTGTCAGCCAGCATGAGCAACCGTGACAAACGCTGAACTTGTTGGCACGCCGGCGTCCTTTGTAGAGTTTATTGTATGCCAAGCGCTCTTGAAATCGGGTTTTTGGTGAGAAAAATCCCAGGCCTGCCCCCTGCAGGAAGGGTTGATTTTCCCTTTCAAGGTCCCCGATTTCCAACAACTCTCATATATCGGTTTCTCCTCAAATCGGTCGGGTTTTAGCGGAAGAACCTGGCGCCCCTCGGGCTCGACATTTGACTATGGGCCCTTTGAAGCTCCCGTAGAGAGGTTAGAATGAGTTGGTACCAACTTGTTTCTGTCTTTTTTAGTAGGGGAGCCCTCCCAACCCAAAAAAAGTGGGTAAAAGAAAGGGCACCCTTTCGCTGGGGGACCACTTTACCTCAGACTTCGGCGGGTCGGGTCCCGCTTCATAACCCCTGTTATGAATTCGTGGTCCCAACTCTTGCAGTTCACAGGCCCTGTTCCCCATTTTTTCAAGCACCCCCCCCCCCCATTTTTTTGGAAACAAACACAGGCACAACAAAGAGATATGGCTCAAACAAAAACATCAGCAACTCCCAGATGTCGTTTTGTCTTTTTTCTTTCTTTTTCTCCCGGAAAAACAAACAACCAAAACAACAACATCACAACAACGATTTCCATGAAGAAACACCTAGGGCCCTTCGCTCCCTGGTCATCTCTCGCGTGTGGGTCCAAAGCATCAGCTCTCCTTCCAGGGGATGCCCAGGCGCGCCGCGTCGCGGCGCAGGCGCTGGAAGTAGGGCCTGGAGACGAGAAACGAGGCGCCGAGGCGCTGCCCGAAACTTCAGGGACGAGCCCCCACCTCCATTTGCTTAAGTTAACCGACAGGGGAGAATTAACCATATTCTTAACCACATGGAAGCAGTGATTGGGCCAATCAAATCCAGCCCAAAACCTCCGTTTGCTGAGAAGTCGCCTGGGAAAAATAATAAACAACATATTTCCAGTAGTGAAATCGAATCCCTTTAACACCAACAGGGGAAATTAAAAATATGTTTAACCAAACAGAAGCCCAAGTTGTGGTTTTCGTGGGTAGTTGAACTTCAAGACTTTGCTTGTGGTTTTAGTGGGTATGTTCGTTGTGGTTGTCGTGGACGAACACAACATGACTCGGAAGGCAACTTGGCTGCCATGTTTCGCCGGATTTCATTTGAGTTTTGTCACTTCTCAAGCCAAGTGACGTGACTCCCGCGTCTGCAATGCAAAAACAGGCTAATTCTTTCCGGGCGCCTTTTCTGAAGTCAAATGCATTCCGAAGGGAGAGCCTTTGTTGAACCCGCGAACCTTGCAAACCTTACCTTTTGCTCATCTTCCCTGATAAAAACAACCCCCTTCTTAAACCCTCCGCCCTTCTTTTTGAACCCCCCCTTTCTTTCTAACACTTCTCTTCGTTGTGGCCGAAGCCTTTTTGCAACTGCGCTGAACGGTAGGTTTGGATTGGTTTAGGGGTGGTCTAGTTGGCTTGGGCTGGGTTTCGGGCCATTGGGTTAGGAATCGGCCCCCTCAAAATGGCGCCTCTTAGTTTCCCTTGAAAACCACAACAAAGGGGGGTACCCGCAAAAATGACAGACCGTTTGAGGACATTCAGTCCAAGTCCATCTGAACTTCTTTGCCCATCACACCCAGAAGAAACACCCAAATTCACAAAAGTAACAGAGGTTGGCAAACCTGTGTGAGGGTACCTGGAAGATCGATTTTTTGTCTTCAAACCCCTGTCAGGTGCCATGGCATCGTGGAAGGGCAAGTCTGGCATGTTGACTATCGGTATCTGACCTGCAAAATGATGGTCCTCCTGAACAGATCTCCCTTTAAGCACCTGAAAGAGGTACCCTGAAAGACACACACACACACGAAGCCATTTGGGTGGCTCGTCTTTTTTTGGGGACCGGCAGAATCGAGGTTTTCCTTTTGGCTTGCCTCTAAAGCCATAAACAAACAGGGTGGCCTTCAAATACGCACGAAGACATTTGGGTGGCTTGTCTTTTTGTAGGGGACCCCCAAACCAAAGGACAACCTTGCTGTTAAAACCAACCTGAACGAGGTACACCGCCAAAAAACAAAGAGACGCCACTTGCACCTTTTTTAAGGGAGAGCACGGGATTCGGCGAAGCGCCTTGGGCTGGCGAAACGCTGGTGCCCATCCCAAGGGAGCCTGAGATCCGAAGATCGGCTTCCGATCGATTTGTGGAGACCTCCACAAATCGATCGGTGTCACATTTGGCGACCTCCGCGAGTCTGGCACCGAAATCAGTTGAGCCACTTAGCATCAAGTTGGGATCGCAAATTTTATAGCCACTGCTCGCACTGCGATCGTTTTTGGGGGTTTTTGTGCATGGGACAAAAAAAAACAGCAACTGGCGATCCAGGCACGGTTGAATGAAACCCTGCCTTTTGTTGGGAACAGGGTTTCTGAACGGTGCGAAGCGGATGTCGCCACCACAGTATGGCCCTTTTTTACGTTTTTCGCGTTGTGTCGTGCAGTTTTTCGTCAAGGTCTGACAGCCAGTAATCTGGGGACCTTCCAGGTCCATTCTTTTCAGGCATCCTTCTTTCTGGAAAACCCCCGGAAACCCCGGAAAAAGCCGGTTATTGAAAAGAACGATGGCTGAAAAGAATGGGGAATCAACCTCTAGAAACGTGGTTTTGTCTGAAAGGAATCGGAACCCCGAAATGGATTCAGCGGTTTTCCTTCGGATTCTCCCTCACAACAGCGCGTGGCCCCCTCTTGTCTGACTGGGCTGCCCTTAGATCCCTTGCTAAAACTTTAACTTTTAGTGGGTTAAATGGAAACTACCACTAAGCACAAAAAAGCTAAAAGGCTAAGGGGATGGCTGGGAGCCACCAAGTTTTTGTGGATGCATTCGGGGGGAGTTCTCTCCCGGCAAGTAGAGACTTAAAACTGACCAAGCTTCGCAAAGTAGGTAGGCCCCGTAAAAAAGTAGGTTCTTTTTGGTTTCCTCTCAAAGGAAACAACGCGTGTGTCGGCCGGTCCGGGCGCAGCAAAACTTCTGGCTGTGCGTTGCAGCTGCCTGGGCCCTTTGACCCGCAAAACCAAACTTGTGGCTTCTCATTTGCTTTTACTGGGCACACAAAAGTCTTAGCACTTGACTGGTGAACCCCCGGTTTTACCAGCCCACTGCCAGCCAGTACCACTTTAAAGGTGCCACCAAGGCTTGGCCAAAAACCCTCTCAAATTGTTGGGGGCACCTTCCAGAGCCCCCTCTGACTAAAGACGTGCCTTCCGGCCCAACATTCAAAAAGTACCCCAAAAAAACGTCCAATTCCCACCGCTATTGCCAGTACTTTTGCCAATGCTAACTCCTTTCATACTTCTTTTCAAGGCTAGCCGGAAACAGATTCCTGTACTGTTTGCTTACAAACAAAGAAGGTTTGATAAGCTCGTAAAGGGTACTCCCCCTTCAGAATCTCGCAAACCCCCCTCTGGTTCATCCTGGCCCCGGAAAATACAAAAATGGTACAAGCACTGCGCACTGTTTTGTAGTGTTCATGCGTTTCCTTGAAAAACGGCTCTGTCGAAAACCCAATCTGCCATCCCACTCCAACCTGTTGTTTCTGGTAGAAAAAAACATATGTGCCATGGTTAAAACTCCTTTTTCCCTGAAAGAAGGAATCATTACGTCCATTGTTGAGGATCCTTACTACCAGGCGAATGACCATCCTGGCATATATAGCATATTCATCCCCTTCGGTTTTGGGGCAAGGCTATGCAAAAAGTGACTGAAGTCCAGGAACTCAGGGAGTGAGTTGCGCAGTAGTTGGGTTACACCTTACACCCCTCTTTTCGGACAACCATTCCATCCCGTACTCGGGGCATTTCTAACGTCGACCTCATCCAGAAACTCGCAACAAGCTGGCAACAAACCGAGGGGCGTGGTGAAAACAAGCTTCGTGGCGTCCGCAGCATCCGCAGGCACATCCGCATCTGCGGGAAAGCCCATCTTGCAAAAGGCGGCGCGAAAAAGTGCCGAGGCTGGGGGGTGGTTCCTGGGTGGTTCCTGGCCCAAAGGTTTGCGGGGGCGAAAACTTCTGGTGACCAGGGTTGAAGGGCCGCGAATGGGGCGCTAGATGAATTCTAGGCCGTGTCCGAAGCCGGGTGCTGTTTGGTCATATTTGGTCATGCATAACAGAGGGCACTTTTTCTGCGACCCTCATGACGCCAATTTCACGCTGCATGTTTGAGGTGCTTGATGAGACCCTCCAACGAGGCCCTCGTTTGGCAAGCCGCCTACAGTGGGGTCATTTGGCGGTGGGTCAAAATCCGGTTCCCCTGGTAAGCATGAAAATCGGTGGTAAATGGATGTTCATCCACCATTCCCCATGGTCACTTGGGCCTCTCCTTTTTGAGGATACCGTTTTGCTGTGTGGTTTGATGGCCCTCAGCTTGCGCGGCTCTGCCTTTTTGAGCCAGCCGGCGATTTCCGATCCAAGCAGGCCATCAAGAGCAAATCTGGCACGGGGGGGGGGGCGTCGATTTTGAGTTGGTACCCCCTTGTTGTTGGTTGTTTACGGGCACACCACAAGGAAGATCCGCCCTTTTTTTTGGGGGGGGGGGGGTTCCCTAAAAGAGCCACACCCATGTATGCCTAAAGTGGGTCAGGGAATTTTTGACCCCAATGTGCAAGGGAACAATACATGGTCCAGCGAAACATGGGTGACGTAGTTTTTGAAGGCATCAGATTCACAGCCCTATCAACAGGGGTGGTCTGAGTCCCACTAAAAGGAATTGGACTACGTGGCCAAATTCGCGTCGTTTCCGCCATGAAAACGTCCTTCTCAAGACTGCCCTGAAAAAAGAGGCCGACCCTTTTTGCTTAAGGAGTCTGCGTCCAGACCAAAACCTCGTGGCGTGTGCCCGTCCTTGACCCCTTTAATCATTTTGGAGAATGACCAACCATTTTCAAAGGGTCCTTAGGGAGACTCCAGGTATCGACCATGGCTTCAATTACTGCCTCCAATGGCCCAGGTTTAGGCAGCTCATCTTGAGAACTTATGGAGCGTCAGCGAAGCCCCCCCCCCCCCCAAACGTTCAAAACAATAAGCGGTGCTTGGGACCGTCCAAGCCACTTATTTAGTATTTCCCGAAGGGAAAATGCAACCAGAAATGGAATTCCAGAGGTCACGCCCCTCATGTTAGATAGGGAGTGCTGGAGAATTCACGCGGATGAATCACAAGACGGTTCCCGCCCCGTTGCTCGTCTCCTTGTCCGGCAAGGTTTGAAAGTCGAAAGCAAGGCTCTTCTTTTGGGGATTGGACGTTAACTTTGAGGCCATATCCAAAAAATGGGCCAAGCATGGAGCACCAAAAGGTCAAAACTTCGTTTCGCTTTGGTTGCAACTGAGTCACCATTTCTCCGCCCGTTTGAGAATAGGCTCACCTGTTGGGCCCCGGCCGTCTTCAACTCGGTCTTCAGACAACTTCAGGGCATCCCAAAATTGTCCCCGCGAAACATCATGAAAAATAAGACTTTAAGATCAAGTGAACACTTTGCCCCAGAATTAATACAGTGGATGGACAGAATCCACTTCGCACCACCTAAGAAACCATGGTTGAAACATTCTTTGGTGTTTACAGGGAATCATCAAAAGCCGAGGTTTCTTAGCTGGTGCCTAAGAGGATTTTGCAACCATCCGGTATCAAAACGCCACCCCTTTCGGGGAACTCTCGCGACGGATTTTTCTGGACAGCTTGGCCCTTTCGAAGGCTTGCTGAACCGAGGTTCAAGTGGGTCCCCGCCTTCGTGGTTTTTGACCTCCCGCGAAGCAAACCCAAGGGATACTAGTCTCATCTTCTGCCCCCCCCCCCCACATTCTGATACACATACCCACAGAAATTCGTCAAAGTCACGTGTTCCTCAGGACATAGCTTGCTGCCTGTTTGTTGTAAGGGAAATCTATAGCTCGTCCAGCATGCCCCGATGCGCAAATAAATCATAGACAAATCAGGACATTTCGATTAAACCTCACATGGGCTTGTCCTAACATTCGGGGGCCCCGACAAAATTTGCTGAAACGCACGGGCACCGGCCTGCAAAAGGAAAGGCAGAGGGTCCCTTTCAAAGGGTTTTCAAAGGAAGGCCCTAGGCGCCTGGGATCTGGGGTACTTAGTGCTGAACCCAGATTAAACTTTATCATATTCCCCCAGTGAATCAATCCCGGGAACAGTTTGGCTTCCCCACCTCCCACCACCCCCAGCCGGGCCCAACCGCCCAACTCCAAGTGCCTCCCGTAGCTCCGTCTGCAGCTGCTGCTCGTCCGAGGCCTGGCGCCTGGGGACAAGGTTCGCTTTTTTAGGGGCGTGGAAGGATGGGTTTTGAAGGGGAGGGGGGGAGCTTATTGCCTTGTCCGGACCCTTTTGGTCTAAAAAATAGGGCGTTTTTAGCTCCTTCTCGCACCGCCCAAAAGCAAAGACACAGAAACTGCTACCTGGATAAATAACTGGATCCTTTCACCATCCGCATTTTTAGACGTTTGGGCCAGGCGAGGTGCGCAGAGCAGTCTCGTTTCATGTCCCCGGCTCGGAGCGTCTTCAACAAAGGGCTCCTTTTGCCACCTTTTGTGAGAAAATTGGCGACCCCCTCAAAAAGGGGGGAGTCCTTCACTACAAGGGGGTCGATCATTTTTCGACCAAAGGTGGCAAAAAGACCCCCTACTCTTTAATGGAAAGCAGCCTTGGCCAGTCCCCAAGAGGCCCCGTGCGCAAAGTTGAGGTCCTTGGACACCGCACGAGGCCCGGAACGAAAACTCGCCGCCGACCCCAATCGTGGCCATCCTTCTTCTGATCCCTGGGCTTGCACGCAAAAGACTTGATTTCCCTTCAGCTACGCAACTTCTAGTGGGTGCCAGTTTTTTCACGATCGCCAAGTCTTGGTTTACCTAAGGGTCATGACCCCTCCAATGCAGACCCCCGGACCCTCCAATGGAGAACCCCGGCCTTCATGGACCCTCAAAAACAACCCATGTTGCCCCAAAATCAATCGTTGGACCCTTAGGGAAGGGCCTGGGCCCCTGCACAAAAAAACACTGGATTTCCCGTCCAACCAAACCGCAACTTCTAGAAATTCCCAACAACCATGAACAGGGGAAAAACATTAACCAAACCGAGGACTCCCGAAACCCAAAGCCGGGATTCCGCCTGGAGACATGAGCACCCCAGTGCCCCAGCTGCGCCGACTTCGGGGCGCGGATGCCGAGACCTCGGACGTTTCACCCGAGAAACCCCCCACGTCATGGGGTAGCTCGGCTTGTAGAAAGACGGAACTTTCATGGATTTCCAGTCTTCCTTTTCCAGGTCCTCCAGTACAGGGGTTAGAATAAGTGTACCAACTTTTTTCAGGATGTCGATTTGAGTAACACATTTTAGTGGGGGAACCTTCCTGGAAAACCTAGACTTAGAACCAGCTCCAACAAAAGACCATGGGGTTCATTTGACCAGAATTACTGTATGCACCATTCAGGAGCTTCACCACCCAAACGAGGTCCAGTTAAACCATAGGGCCTTCCTTCCCCCCAGTTGCACTTTGTCACAAGGGGACTGACCCCCAGCCACCCACAGTGGTAATCATTGGTCAGGTGTTATGAGCTATGAGGGTCTTGGGTTTCATAAAGACCCAATGGTCTTTGTGTGTTCTAAGTTCTCTGACCCACTCACCGTCGGAGAAAGTTCTAAGTGGCAATCGCCTTGACGTAGTTTCTGCAAAGGCCCGCGACGGCCCACAGCTTGCACCTGGAGACCGGCAACCACGCGCAGACGCGCCGGCGCGCAGACGCGCCGCCTGGACGCATCCAACGAGTTGCCTTTCAGCTCGTCAGCCCGTCAACAACGAGCCTTGAAATGAAACGAGCCGCCAGCAACTTTGGTACACTGAGCGCTCCATTCGTCTTCGCATTGGGCGACTCCCAGCGATTCCTCAATTCGCTTCCGGGCGAGGAACACGTCACGATCCCAGCGGCCGAGCTGCCAAGCCTCCAGCGCGAGACTCTCAGAGTGGCGCAACTTGCTTAAACTCACTTTAAAGAGAGGGGGAATACTGCGAATGGTGTGTCTTGCCTTGCAAATCATTGATGGTTTATCTTCATTTTACTCACTTCTCCAAAGGACCCAGAAATAAAAGGTCAACCTTTTGGGGCCATGACTAAAACTAGACCAAAAAAAGGAGAAACCAAAAGGTCAAAAGGTCGGCTTGGGGCAACTGAGTGTACAGACCAAGCTGGTAAAAATCAATTTGTTTGTTGGCTCCTTGGTGGCCGGGGTATTCTTAGTTTGAGCTCACCTTGCCCGGCCCTTAGGAAAATCAATCCCGAAATCCCCGACCCACGGCACCAATTGGTGGGCAGTTGATTTGGGGGGGTCGTTTCTGAGCCACATTTTAGGGTTTTAAAGGGGAACCAGGGACAACCGTCAAATTGGGGGCCCAAATTGGGGGCCCGTTTTCAGGACCCAAACAACGTTTTTAAACAGTGAAAGGGACGCCATTCACCTTAACCTGTGCCTGGTGAACCCCAGGAGAAAGGCTCACTTCCTGAGTCGACTGGCCAACAAAAAGGCAGATCTCTCTTTATTTACCACTCAAATTCCTCCATTTGCGTAAGTCCCCTGGAAAAAAAAATCCGGTAGAGAAATCGACTCCCTTTAAAACCAACAGGGGGTAACAAATATATTCTTAAGCAAATGGAAGAAATTGTCTTTCTAAACTGGGCTGCTCTCAAATCCCCCTCCAAAAGTTTAACTTCCAGCGGGTCCAACGGCCCTTGAAAGTAACATGCTGGGAGCCAAGTAAAGGTTCTTGCCCATGAGCTCAGTGAGCTGACATTTCAGACTGGTACCCTCCCACCCATAGTGAAGGCCATGCTGGGAGGGATCGGAGTGGAGGGAATTGGCGGAGAGACGTCATGGCCTTGGTAACGGCCCAGAAAATCGGGCCGTGGAAATCGGACCTGATGGTTGAGATCGAACTCCGCGAGTCTCGCAGCACCTCAAAAACCATGGCTGAAGCCATAATTTGTTGGTATTTACAGGAGAATCAGACCATAGACCTGGGTTTCTGAACGGTGGTGCGAAATGGAGTTCGCAACCATCCACTGTTAGAGCCACTCGCTCTAATATTGAGGATATCAGATGGGTCCGACTTTCTGGATCGGTTGGTCCCGAGAAAGAGATGCCGGATCTGGACAGGGCCGAATTCGTATCAAACAGCCGCCATGGCTCCGGCCTGGGCTGAAACCGACCGTTTCTGGAATCCCAAAGACATCTGGAATTTGCACTTGCCAACGTGAAGCAAAGAAATCTCCTAGAACCCTTCATGGGGTCCGTGATCACTTGAGTCAAAAACTGGCAGTTTTCAGCAGGCAAAGCGTGGACCAACGTACGAATCAGGGCGGCTTTGGCGCACCTTTTTTTGGCCCCCCTCCAACAACCACCCCCAAAAAGGGTACCCCTCAAAAAAGACAGACCCACATGGACACACTTTCTTTTGGCGCAAGCGATCGGACGCCGTTTATTGGTTTGCACGATGTCGCGTATCTCAGTGCCGCGCGCATGGCTGCCGTCTGGGAGATGACGAGCACGTCCACCCACCCAGTGAAAATGGCCTGGCGCTGGAATGCAGGGGTGCTTGTACATACCCCTTTTACCTACCCCTTGGACAAATGAACCCAAAAGGCCTGCTGATGTTCATACCCCTCTCCCCAAAAGGGGTATATACCCCTTATAAAGTGGGTTGGAAACAACGGAAGCCAAGGGGTACGTACTTCTACCCTTAGATGGAAACGCGGCATTTCTCCCCTCCCCGTTTTGCGTTGACCTGCGTAGTAACCAGGCAGGGATCCGGATGCATTATACACCTGAACATTGCAACTTGTCTATTTGGTGGTGTGCAACTTTATTTTGGTGTTGAAAAAGCCAGCCATGTTTCAACTGGTTACGCAAAATGGAGATCTTTTAATTGGAGCCCTGCCAGGGGGATCGAGGCACTGGAATTGCTTGCTGGTGGCCCCTGATTAATCCCCACTAGGGGAACACCCCCCGATTGATCAACCGGCTTAATCCGGGTTTAAACCCCGTTCCAGAAAACCCGGCAAGAAGCCACCAGTTTATGAGACCATGATCTCGAGAAACACCTCAGAGCTACTGTGGATGGTTGCGAACTCCATTTCGCACCACCGTTCAGAAACCCAGGTCTATGGTCTGATTCTCCTGTAAATACCAACAAATTATGGCTTGAACCATGGTTTTTGAGGTGCTTCGAGACTCGCGGATTTCGATCTCAACCATCCACAGTTCAGAGACCCCAATGCTCAACAGCTGGTGCCAAAACGGCACCCTCAGGCAGCCAGAAGCTCAGCATCGCGCCAATGCAAGCCGAGAGGGGGAAACCCAGAAAACATCCTCCAACCAGTTCCTCCGTCTTTTCCCTCGGTACTTGGTTTCCTGGTTGTTTCCAGGGGGAGGGGGGGGGGGAAACATCGTCCAAATGCGGGTGTCTGATTCTGGGAACAGCAGGAATTCCTCTGGACGTGTCTGCACAATGTTCCGAATTCACAACAGCAGTGCCCCAACACCCATTCGGCCCATTCGTTTCTACCAAGGTGGTTGTTAAGGTTTATGCCACGGTGTCCCCAAGTGACACGGGAACTTGTTGAGCAAACTACTGTTGAGAACTGTATTTTGGTGACTGCCTCCCATGCCATCCCTTCCACTACAGCAAAGGATGGTATATGTTGACCGTTGCTCAATTTTGACACCAGTCAGAACCCCCTACCATCGCCAAGAGGAGTGCTCGACACAAGGGGCCGGTCAGGATTGGGCGTTTACCCCCCCGTTCAAAAAAATAATGTGGATCCCAGATTAATCAACCCCAGTTTCTTAATTGGGGGGTGTCCCTGGTCTAGTGGGAATTTCTGTTGGAGGGGCCAACACCCCACTATGAATAGGACGGGTTCTAATTAGATCCGGGTTCCACATTTCCGCAGATGCCTTCAAACTTTGAGGGGGTGTCAATTTTTTAGGTCACAAAAAGACACGCCCATGCCACCTACTCACTACCGTGGATTGGCTAGAACAAATGTAATGAACACCCCTATCAACAGGGATCTTTACATGAAACACCTGAACATTGCCTTGTAAATGGTAGGTTCCCTTTATTTTGGTGAAAAAAGCCATGTTTCAAATGGGCAAAGCGTATCTTTTTAAGGAGCCCTGATCAATAAGAACCACGTTTATTGATCCGGGGTCAACATTATGAGCTTCTTGTTTGCCGATGGTCCCAAATGGCTCAAGTTTAGGAAGGCCTCCGAGCGGTGATCGCCGACGACCTCCCGCGTTCCAAATCTTTTTTTGGACCCAACGGGCGGAAGTTCAGTGCGCGGGATTGAAATCGGTAGGGAATCACTTTCCGAGCCCGGGGGTTGAAAGGGAATAAACCGTTGTTTTTTGACCGATTGATTTGTGTTTACCCCGTTTTTCTTTGTGTTGTTTTACCTTTTTTTAACAGTTGTTTTTTGGTTTTAAGGAAAACCATAGGATGGATGGATTCTCTCCAGGTTATTCCCTCGTTGATGCAATAAGTTGTGTCGTCTTTGAGATGTTCCCCCTACACCCACTGGCAACCTTTTTCTCGGCTGTGCCCTGACTCCAAGAGGCATTGACCATGGGAAAACCCTGATCTTCCAGAAAAAACAACCCTGAAAAAAACACAACATTTGGGTGTGTCATGTTTAAGTGTACCCTCCCATGCTCGTGTTCCTTTTACCTTGCCTTTAAAACACTTAACAGAAAGGTCTACCCTTAAACCAAGCACTCCCAAGTCCGAATTGACCGCGCTTGAAGGATGACACGTGGATAGTGCTGACCAGCTCTAAACATGAAGGAAAGTCAAGGGTGCAACAGGGCACGTTTCAGAAAAAGCTGCAATCCCTCGGACTATGGGGGAAGGTTTGGCACGCTTTGTGTTGGCTGACTTTAAAGGGGTCCCCCATGGTCCCGAAGAAAAAAGCAAGAAAGAACGTGCGGAACCCCTTTAAACCCAACAAAACCACACACAAACACAAACACAAACACAAACACAAACACAAACAAAAACAAAAACAAAAACACAAACACAACCACAAACGCAAACACGAACACGAACACGGAGAGACACACACACACACACATTTGCCTTGGATTCGTCCCATGTGTGTCATCAGGATTTGGACCAACTAGGTCCTCCAGTAGAGAGGTCGGAATCTGGGTACCCTTTTTTTTGTCTATTTTAGTAGGGGAACTCTCTCCCAAAAAAGAAACGGTAAAAGTTGGCACCTAGCTGGGGGACCTAGGCAAACAAACAAGCACCTGGAGTCTCCATGACCCTTCAAAAACGGGTCCATGACCCCTTTATTTTGGCTAATGACCAACCATTTTTAAGGGTCATGGAGACTCCAGGCACAGCACACAGGCTTCCATTTGGTTAAGACCCCTGGAAAAAACACACACACATATTTCCAGCAGAGTGATAAATTCCTTTGAACCCCAACCAGGGGAAATAAGAACATCTTCTAAAGCCAAGGCCGGGAATGCCGGGGCCCACTCGGATTCTCGGGGGCTCGGGCCGAATCGCCTGGAGCCGTGCTGCCTGGCACAAGCCATCCACGGTCTCACAGAAGGAGCGGCTGCCTGACGTTCGCGATGGCCGAGAAGCTGTTGGACCCCGAAACCCAAAAGCCCCCCGCAAGAAAACGACATGGTCTAGGGGTTGATTCCTTTCCCATCCTTTTCAAGCATCGTTCTTTTCAAAAGCTGTTTCCCCTGGGGTTTTGATCCGGATCCCTGGGTTCAGAATGGAAATGGACGGCGCTGATAGAAATGGAAGCAAACCAACAAGGATCCGGATGCATTATACACCTGAACATTGCCCTGTCAATGGTGGTTTCCCTTTATTCTGGTGGAACAAGCCATGTTTCAAATGGACAAACCGTATCTTTTAAGGAGCCCTGACCAAGATTCCACTTTGCTGGAAATGCCTGGAGAAAAAAGCGTGGGCTATCACAAAGAAGCTTCAGCGCTGGTGCCCCTTGGCGAGGCTTTCCCAAAAAAAGCAACGACCAAACCAGTGCGCGCCTTGTTTTTTTGGCTTACTCGCTGAGTTCCGTTTGTGAGTATCACAATCAAGACCTACTCTTCAAGGGTAGTTTGAGAGTCCATTGACCCTTTTTTAAGTGGGCTTCAGGCGAAACCACCAGGACACGAGAATTCCCTCATAGTCCCAATCAAAACCCGGTATCAAAATGGCAACTACCCAAACCAAAGAACAAAGGCGGCGGCGGCACCGAATTGGGATTCGCCGATTGTGACTCAGGCGAGCGGAGGGCCGAACACCCGAGAGAGGCGACATTTCAAACAGCAGCCGGAAAAACATATGTTTTTGTGCAAAAAGGGGTCCCCAAAACATGGTTGGATTGAATGGTTTAAAACGCCTCGGGATGTTTCTTTCTCAGAATTTGGGTCTGTCTTTTTTGAGGGTCCCCTTTTTGGTCAGCATTTCAAGGGACACCACCAGAAAGTACAACATAGACATAGATTTTGGCGCTTTCCCATTTTGACCCACTCATTTCCAGCTGGTCAAAACGTGTCGGGGGGATTCACACATTGACTGACGGAAGTCGAACCCGATCGATACTGATCGACACAACTCTGCACCACTGTGAAACCATGGGAAGCCATTGCTAGTTGGCATTTATAGGGGAACCAACCAGGGTTTCCTAGGTGCTGCGAAATGGATTTCGTCGATCCACAGTACCCAACATTGTAACATGTCCGAAGAAAAAAACAAAAAAGAAAAAACAAGAAACAACAAAACAAAAACAAAAAACAACAAGTATTCCGGCTGAAACTATCTATCCGAATTCGTCCGCACCTATGCCGGAGGCCCCTGTTTGGCTCCTTGAGTTTGAAAGGAGAAAGGAACCCCGCCTCCATTTGCTGAAGTCCCATTTTGGGAATCCTGGTAGGTGGACACATCGACTAATTCCTTCAGTCCCCTGGTAGTTTGATTTTGAACATTTCAGCAGTTCAGTGTTTGGATTTCAACCAATACACCACAATGGAGGTCGCAATCAGTTGATGCTGTGTTGCCGGGCTTTCTTTGAGCCGAGGTTTCCCTTGAAATGTGACAATCGCGGGTGGACAAAATCCTCTTAGGCACCACCGTTCAGAAACCCAACGGAATGATTTGAGTCCCCTATAGACACCAACAAGCGTTATGGTTTCAACCACCTAAGGAACCATGGTTGAAACCATAATTTGTTGGTATTTACAGGAGAATCATACCATAAACCAGGGTTTCTTAGGTGGTGCGAACCCATCCGTAAACATGGAACCTCGCAGGGTCCTGACAGTTACCTTTACAAGGAGGGTACCCTTTTCTTGCTTGACGTTGGAAGGGGAGCAAACATTTAAATTTTTTAGCAGTTCAGTGGTTGGATTTCAACCACTTCATCACAATAAGCAACAATGTAAAATGTTTCCCAACAACAACCATGTTTTCCCTTTTTGGTGGTAGCTTTTGCTTGAGATATCAAAGGGACAAAAGGAAGCCTCAAAACAGGACCCACATATGAGGAGATCCAAGGTTTGGGTGAGCCAACTTGTCCAGCATCCGTCTGGTAAAACCTACGTATCATAGAACCTTCGAATGCAAACAACTTTTCCTCAGATAATGGTGAAGCCAGATTAATACACCAGTTCTATTAATGGGGGGTGTTTCCCTCCAGTGATAAACGCGCCAAAAGGGAACACCCTCCTATTCGTCAACTAGGGCGTATAATCCGGGGCTAGCATTAGCCCTGGGGCTCCTATTTATTATGGGCTACCAACACTTAATTACCTGGACACACACAAACTTGCACACAAACTACCCATTGCCCCATTGAGTTAAAAAAAGAAGCACCTACCTCACTCCATCATTTTGGGTTGCTATACCCAATTTTTTCCAGGGAATATGCTTCGGGTCCAGCCCGAACTTCTTAGTTACTATCCAAGCAACAAAAGAAAGTGAGCTCAAGTCTGTGGTGTGAGTTGAACCTTGAAAGCTCCACTGGGCTATCCCCCGAACCGGGTTTCATTACCACCAAGCCCACCTAAAAAACCAGCCAAAAAACCAACAAACGCCTGGGAGTGACTCACGGCCTGCAAAGGGACCGGGGGAGACCATTTCCCTCCATTTGCTGAGACGTCCCCTGGAAAAAATAATCATTCTTCAAGTAGTGAAATTGCTTCCCTTTAAAACCAACCACGGAAACCTAAACAATACTATGGATGGCCAAAATCCTGCATCACTTTGCAACCATGGTAAAACATTGTTTGTTGGTACTTACAGGAGAATCATCATTCCGTTGGGGAAAAGAACAAATATTCGTTTCAGCAAATGGAAGTTTCGGATTCCCGGCCTTTCACGAAGCGTTTGCGCAGGGATGAGGCCTCCGCAGCTCGGAAGGTGCTTCGCCACCCACGTGACAAATGAGACGCCGCACGCCACTGCATGTGAGCCACAATCAAAACCCGGTACTAAAATGGTTCAAGCCCAGAACCATGTAAAGAATTAAGAAGGCGGATATCCGCAGCTATTTATGGCTGGGATTGGTCCTTACTAACCTTCAACTGCTCATGTGGGGCTCCCTGGATCGCCAGCGACCTTTTTTTTCCATGTCAAAACCTCAAACACCAGCAGTGACTGAAAAAAGCGATCGCAGCTTGGCTATCTAGGTCTCCTATTTTTTTGAGACCCCAAATTTGGTGTCGGTCCGATTCCGAGCCCATCTCCCATCAATCCCGAAGCGATCTCCTCAACCAATCCAAATGCAACTCCCGGGTTCCCGTCTGGCCTCAAGTGCTGCTGAGTGAAACCGAGTCTGCGACCAACACGTTTCAAATCCATTTCGGGATAGAAAAGCATCGCCAATCTTCCGGGCCCTAATGAGCGCGGGTTCACGAGGTGAACACATGACTCCTCTGGCAAACACTAGCCCAAACAGATGAAACAAAGGGTCAAACGCCAGTCAATACGCTTTGGTTGCAAGTCAGAGAACACAAAACAAATGGTTCGACGCAGATCGAACCGGCGTTTTATATCAGGCTTGACGCAGCTCCTTTCACCCCTCCCCCAACTCAAAGCAAATCCTGAGCCGTGTCTGGAATGAAGGTCGTTTCATGCAATTTCCCACCAGTCCGCTAGGTGTTGGGGCTACGAGTCCGCCAGCCCCACTAGTTCAAAGACCAACTTGGGGCAATTGCACCACGGGTCCGTCCTTGTTGGGACCTCCACGCAAAAAAAGAGGGTTCGAAATTGAGAACCGGTCCATGTTTGCTTTAAAGATCCCCGCGGCGCTATGATATCACTTCTGATTGATTAAATCCCAAACTGCTTTGCAACTGAAGTAACTCAAAGGTTCAAATCGTTTTCAATCCTCACTTGCCAACCCTTTTGACCTCGTATATATTAGGTACTCGCTTTTGGAACCTTGACTTATGGACCAAATCGGGCAACCACAGGTTGAATAGGCGGCCTTTTGTAAAAATGGATGGGTGTGCTTGGTAAATGGTTGCAACATGTTGCAACACCAATCCAAAGTGGTTAAGGAGGGATTTACCCTCCACAAGGGGTTCAACCCCCCAAACCAATCCATGTCACCAACTGAGGGTTCAACTCGGAATCCAATCCAAGCCACCTAGGGTAAGACCTGATTTCAGACCACCACATTGGGGTTACCTTCACATTGAGGATTGTCCCATGAAAAAAGAAATCAGGGGAAAACCAAAGAAGACCAGACACCTATGGTCCAACCCTCGACGTCTATCTACGGCTTCGACGCCTTTACCTCCTCACTCGACTGATGCGAACCGTTCGTTTCCCTCCATTTGCTTAAGTCCCCTGGAAAAATAAACCATATTTGCAGTAGTGAAATCGATTCCCTTTAAAACCAACAGGGGAGAATAAAATAATATTCTAAACCTTGTGAAAGTGAATGGACTCTTAACCAAATGAAAGTTTGACCAGCTCTTCACCAACTCTTAAATCATCTTGACCAAAATGTTCTTAACCACAGGGTAAAATAAGCAAATATAAAATAGATAGTGATAGATTCCTTTTTAAACCAACAGGGGGAAATAAATAATATTCTCAACCTTGTGAAAGTGAATGACATCTTAACCAAATGAAAGTTTCACCAAATCTTCACCAAATCTTAAATAACATCAACCAACATATTCTTAACCAACATATTCCTAACTATTCTTAACCAACTATTCTAACCATAATATTAACGTTTAACCAACATATTCTGAACCAAATCTTATGTGTTAAGACCTTCTATGTGTTAAGAGTCCCTTTGAAACCAGCTTTGTGGGAAAACAGGAATCCTTACATTATACACCTGAACATTGCCTTGTAAATGGTGGTGTCCCTTTCTTTGGGTGGAAAAAGCCATGCTTCAAATGGGCAAAATGTATCTTGTAAGGAGCCCTGCACCAACAGGGGAAACTCAACACATAGATAGTGATAGATTCCCTTTAAAACCAACAGGGGGAAACACACTACTGTGGATGGCAAACACCCTGCATCACTTTGCAACCATGGTAAACCATGAAAACCAAATTGGTGGGAAATTTCGACAACTAGATAGTGATAGATACCCTTTTAAACCAACAAGGGAACATACTAATAATCATAATATTATAAATAGTAATACTAATAATGATACTAATATTAATACTAATAATAATAATTATAATGATAATAATATTATCATTAAATAATATTATTAAGGAACCAATAATAATAATAATAATTAAATTAATAATATAAACAGTACTACTATGAGTAATAATATAATAAACAAAATAAATAATAATATTAGTATTAATATTAATAACAATATTAGTAATAATCATACTAATACTATTATTAAGAACAATAATAATAAACATAATAATAATAATAATAATAATAATAATAATAATAATAATAATAAATAATAATAATAATTAATACTAATATTAATAATAATAAAATAAAAATGATATTAATAATGGTATTAATACTAATAATAACATTATTTTTCTATTAATACTATTAATAATAATAAAATAATAATATTAATAATACAATTACTTATAATATTATTAATATTCATATTAATAGTAATAATACTATTCACAATACTACTATTAATAATATTAACATTAATAACAATAGTCTTAAAAAATACTACTAATAATACTATTAATCATATTATTAATACTATTAATAATAATATGAATAGTAATATTAATAATACTATTAAAAACACTATTAATAATAATATTAATAATAATACTAATATAATAGTAACAGTAATGATAAACACAATCTTAAGCACACGGAAGTTTCTTCTTCCGGTCGACGGGTTCTTTGTCGCCTTCATGGCGCGGAGCCACGCGGTCGTCGTCCACTGCAGCAGCGCGGCGTCCAGCTGCAAAACCTCAGCGCGAGCCACATGGAAGCCGCGTGGAAGCCGAGGCCATGCGCGGAGGGGGGACGGGGGAGGATGGAGGGGCGAGGGGGAGGGAAGGTCACGATCTTTTTTGGGGGTGGTGGTGGGGGGTGGGGGGTGCATGTTTTGTTTCGATGTTGAATCCTTGGCATGGCAAAACAAATGCCATATGATTTTCTCTTGGGGGGGAGGGGGCGGGGAAAAAGGGGGGCTGAAGTCTTTTTCCATCCATTTGATCCCTGACTCTCATTTGCAATCCTTAAGAAGAACCAGGAGTTCGAATCGCCAGACCACCAACCAAGGGTTACGTGAAATCCTTGGCAAAACAACGTTGTGCGTTTTGGCAGCCACCCACTAAAGCGATGACTTGACATGTAATTCTGCATTTGCCTTTCCGTCCCCTAACAATGGACATTGTCCAGCTGTGATAGATTGGCTTTAAAACCAACAAGGGCTGGGGGTGGGGAGGGTTTTGACATTCTTAAGCAAGAAGGCAATCCTTGGCAAGTGAGCAAGAAGCTTTGTTGCTATTTGCAGCCTTCTCAAAATGGGGGTGTTAGTCACTCGTTCTCACTTACCATATACTTAAAGGGTCACCTGCCTGCCGCTGAAATAGGGGTTGAGCAATATTTTCGGCCCCCCCAAATGGCCATGGCTAACTTTTCCCATTGAGCGGGAAACATATTTTAGTGCTCTTCCCCAATGGTCATCCCATGTAAAGACGTAAAGGGCCTTGCGGTTGTCAAGCGGATGTCAAAAGGTGGAACTGAATGTCGAGTTGAATTCGGCAAAGTCTCTCACCAGTGGACCAGTTGGTGGTTTATCCCAGTTCTCATAGGTTTTCATCCCAGCTGTTGCGAGCCATCTACCCGTGGATCCCAATTACCCTTCTACTAGATAATCCATCGTCATGTTCCTTTTGCTTGTTAAAGGGTGGCAAGTTCTGTTCCATGAAACTAGGTCCTAGAGTAGAGAGGTTAGAATAAGGGTACTCATTTTTCTGTAGTTTATTTTTAGTAGGGCACACACACACACACATTGAGAATCACCTGATTTTGATGGTTGAAATATAAGAAGCAAAGAACCAAGCAGGTAAGCGATGCGTCTGGCGTGAGGAAGGCAAGGGTGGCAAGAAACAAACTCAGTTTGCCCAGCTGGAAATCAAGCAGTGGTCCCCCAAAAAAAGGTTGATCATGTTTCTTAGGGCAGCGCAGGATTCTTCAGGAGAGCACCTGTGCTCATCCGGTTATCAGAACTAAAATGATCCGCTCCTTGATAGAAAATCCAAAATCGAACGCTCAAATTCATAGGCAAAGTGCTTTCTACCGTTGTCAACCCTGTCACCCAGCGAGCGCCGCAAACCCATATTTGTCTTTTGGTTTTACCGACCTTGTCACAAACGTTTATGCGGTCTTTGCCCAAGTTAAACCGGGTGGTAGACTCGCTAAAAGAGCCAATAGAAGTTTTTGGGCACTCAAGTAGATTCCAAGGGCAACCTCAGCTTCTGACTTTTAACCAGACGAGTTCCCCGTATTTCATGAATCATCACCTGGAGCAAACTCGATTGACATTGGTGATGTCGACAACAGCAAGGATAAGTTTAAGAACCTCTCACAACAAGCTGCCAAAGAGCGACGTGCAAGGTTCCCACTTGCAACCAAACACACACACACACACAGGTATGGCCTTGAGCAAGTTGCGCCTGAGCTCGGTCTGCGGTCGAATTCGCTTGGTGTGGAATTGCTTCAGGCAACAGAGCTGTTTGACCAGTGGACAACAAACGGCTTGTGCTTTCGTGGCAACTCAACCAGACCATACGCTTTTCCAGTCCTATGTAAGGAGATAGAAAATCTGACATCCCCACGCCTCAGCCCAAACGGCTTCCCCCCAGAGAGGCGGGCATGTGCTTTGCACTCAACAGGCTTCGGTTGAAGGAGCTGGCAGTGACATGCTACGGTGTCAACCCACGCCAAACTGCCAAACCGCGAGCGAGGCACAGGTCGATCAAGAGGCATCCTGGGCATGACTACTCAATTTCAGGTCGAAGTTCGGTGAAACTTGCTCTTGCCTAAGGCAACCTTCTGGCCTGACTCATATTTGTTTCTTCAGAAGGCCCATCCGCACGGCCGCTGCGCGATGTGTAGCGCACAGGCTCGCACGAGCGGCCGTGATACCTCCGTCCCCTTGGGCAAAAACAGTTCCCAGTCCAGGGCAACCGTGGTAAAGCCGCCCAGCTGGAAACGTACTCACCCTGGCAATAGGGTACAGCCTTTGAAGGCAGCACAGCCTATGCTGACAGATTTGGGAATGGTCACGCTTGCCAATGCGCTGCAACCTTGGAAGGCAGCGATTTTAATCTCAGTCACAGAACTGGGAATAGTTATGCTTGCCAATGAGGTGCAATGTTGGAAAGCAAACCTTCCTATCACAGTCACGGAGTCGGGGATGGCCACCCTTGCTAAAGAGCTACAACATTCGAAAGCAGAATCTTGTATCTCAGTGACAGAATTGGGGATGCAAACGCTCGCCAACATACTGCATCCTCGGAAGGCAAACTTTCCTACCACAGTCACAGAGTCGGGGATGGTCATGCTTGTCAATGAGCTGCAACCTTGAAAAACACAATTTGGAAACAGAGTCACGGAGTTGGGTATGGCAATGCTTGCCAATGAGCTGCACCCTCGAAAAGCAAACCCGCCTATCTCAGTGACGGAATTGGGGATGGCCACGCTTGCCAACGAGCTGCAATCTTCGAAGGCCCCATTTCCTATGACGGTCACAGAATTGGGAATGGTGACGCTCAACATGCTGCAACCTTGAAAGGCAAAATCCTTAATCTCAGTCGCGCCTTCTGGAATTTCCACCACGCGAAAATCGTCAGAATCGCCGCCAGATGTTGAGAAGCTGCAACACACCACTGGCTTGACGCTAAGGAAAGCCATAACTTCTGCGTCTGGGATGGCCTCTGACAGCATCTCCTCGTTGTTCAAGAGCTGCTTGTCTCCAACAACCACTCCCACCGAGCTCATCTTGCGCATTGATTCGTCAGCGCAGGGCAGCCACCTGTGCAGCTGCCTCTTGAACTCACGGACAGTCATGTCCGCCGGCACTTCGATTGCTTCCTCTGCTCCAGACAGCTGTCTCACCGTAATCATTCTCGCCATGGCAAAGCTCTTCTTGCCCAACCGCTGTTTGACGCGTTCTGGTCAACTAGCCTCTTTGGCCAGTTGGGCAGGGGCTGGCTGCCATGTTCAGGATGGGTGTGCTTGGGCTATGCTCACGGGTAGCCAATGCTTTGCAGGTCAAGTATCGGCTCCCAAGAAACTAGTGTCATTTGGTAAATGGTCAACTTCGGGAGTGCCTTATTGCTCTGGGGGAACAAAAACCCGTGCCAAACAGATCCGACCTGCAACAAAAAGGCTTCTGGGACATCAGAAACCGGGGTCCGTCAAAGCAAAACACTAGCATGCAAATCAAGCGGGGGTCCACCAAAAAGAGCTTTGTCTATATTTGCTGGTTTGTGTGGCACCGCCATTAATCTTCAGGAGAGCAACGGTGTTCATCGGGTTCTCAGGTCTAAAGTGATCTGCTCCATGTAGAAAATCCAAATTCGAACGCTCACATTCATATCACGTGAGCGCCAAAATCCCTTCTTTTGGTTCCACCAACATGGTCATAAAGCTGCATGCAGCCTTTACCCAAACCAACCCAGGTAGTAGAACCACTAAAGGGTCGATAGAGGTTTTTGGGCGCTCAAGTAGATTTCAAGGGCGACCTCTTCTGACTTTGGATCAAAGAGCGGTCCAAATTGAGCAGGACCGGCACCGGATGTTTTTTTTTTTTTTTTTTTTAAATCTCCTTGAGCAGGTTGCGCCTATTTTTTTCTCAAAAGCTCGCCTTGTGTGGAGATGCGGCAAAAGAGTTGCTTGACCAGCGGGAAAAAAACATCCGGTTTGTCCCTTCGTGGCGCCTCAACCAGGCCATAAAGAGATGCAACATCGGACACCCCGCCCCAGCAGCTCTCAGAACCCGATCCGAATCCCTCGACCAGAGTGTTCCTAGCCGACCTTGGGGACCGAGGGCCCAAACGGCTTTCCGCCAACCTTAGGTGGCTCAACACTTATTCATAGCCATCAAAAAGTACCTCGCTAAGAAAACATGGGCGCGACAACAGTACTTACCGTAGCCATTCTCTCAACGTGCTCCGGTTGAAGAAGCTCACTGCAGTGACATGCCACGGATCAAGAGGTGAGCATTCATATTCAGGTGTTCCATGGGAAGTTCGGTGAAACTTACTTTTGCCCGAGGTAAAAAGCGTGGCCTCACCTACACCTGTTTCTTCAAAAGGTTTTGGCGCGCCCCTTTTTTTCTTAACGCATGCTGACAATTCCAGAACTGCTGCTGTGCGATGTGTCGCACTCCGGCTCACATGAGCGCCATTCGGGTGAAGCTGCGACAGGTTTCGGGCACCTTGCAACGTACTTACCCTGGCAATACGCCACAGCCTTTGAAGGCGTCGCATCCTATGCTGACAGAATTGGGGATGACGACGCTTGCCAATGAGCTGCAACCTCTGAAGGCATGAATTCCTATGACAGTCACCGAGTCGGGAATAACAACGCTTGCCAGTGAGCTGCAGCCTGCGAAGGTAGACTTCGCTATCTCCGTGACAGAATTGGGGATGGCAACACTTGCAAGGGAGCTGCAACCTTCGAGGCATAGGCTCTCATCTCAGTGACTGAAATGGGAATGGTTACGCTTGTCAATGACTTGCAATCCTGGAAAGCACCATTTCGTATCACAGTCACAGAGTCGGGAATGATAACGCTTGCCAATGAGCTGCAACCCTGGAAGGCACATTCTCCAATGTGAGTGACCGAATTGGGGATGTCCACGCTTGCCAGTGAGCTGGAACGAGTGAAGGCAGCGTATCCTATCACAGTCACAGATTCGGGGATGGTCACGCTCACCAGCATACTGCAAGCTTGAAAGGCAAAATCCTTAATCTCAGTTGCGTCTGCTGGAAATTCCAGCACGCGAAAATCCATCCGGTCGCAGCCGGATGTTGAAATGCTGCAGCACGTCACCGGCTTGACGCTGAGGAAAGCCGTATCTTCTGCACCTGGGATGGCCTCTGACAGCAATTCCTCGTTGTTCAAGAGCTGTTCGTCTTCAACAACCACTTCTACCGAGCTCATATTGCGCTGTGACTCATCAGCGCAGGGCAGCCACTTGTGCAGCTGCTTCTTGAACTCACGAACAGTCATGTTTGTCAGCACTTCGAATGCTTCATCTGCTCCCCGGGTCCTCTTGCTTGATGGTTGGGCTAGCGAAGGCTTCTTTTTCTCATTCGATCACGGGACACATCAAAGGAACCTAGATGTCAGCAACAGCCCTTGACACGATCCGGCATGATTTTGCCGTGGTCAACCCCATCAAGTAGGAAGGGCAATCACCTCACCGAATTCAATGCAGCTACCCCGACACCCACTTTTTCAGAAAGGTGTGTAGAATTTGATGAGAACGGGTCCCTTCTATCATGATTTCAACCAAACCTTGGATGGAAGGCCCACATCGCTTTTCCCGGGCACTTAATTTGCATCCGTCTGCTTTACCACGAATTGCGCCCACCCAACCAAGCCCACAGGTCAACGGCATGGGAAGGATTCAGGTGTTTTTGTGAAAGCAACGTGGCGCTCAATACTTCCCTGCCAACAATATGAAACTCCAAAAAACCAACATGATTTGTAGAGGAAACTCCTTGTGGGGAACCCCCCTTTGTGGAACCGTTCCTTCTGTTCATTTGCAGGGGACAACTTGGAAAACGTGGGGTTTGCTGACACCTCTTTCGCTCAATGGCTGCCTGATGTTTTGACTACGGCGCCATTCGGCTGAAACTGCGACAGGTTTGGGGTGCCAGTGATGTCTCTGCCGCAGCAAAGAAGCAACACAGTTCCCAGTCCAAAACGACAAAGCGACCCTCAAGCAATCCACCTTGCATCGTACTCACCGTGGCAAAACGCTACAGCCTTCGAAGGCATCACATTCTATCTTGGTGACGGAAATGGGGATGACGCTTGCCAAGCCGCAACCTTGAAAGGCCTTTTGTCCAATCTCGGTGACAGAGTTGGGGTTGGCCGCGTTTGCCAATGAGCTGCAACCTCTGAAGGCGCAATGTCGTATCACAGTCACAGAGTTGGGAATGATATCGCTGGCCAATGAGCCGCAACCTGCGAAGGCACCATCTTCTATCACGGAGTCGGGGATGGTAACACTAGCTAATGAGCGGCAACATGCAAAGCCATGATTCTCTGACAGCGTCTGACAGAAATCCCTCACTGTTTAGGCGGCGATTGTCTTCAACTGCCACTGAGCTCATGTTGCGCATTGACTCATCAGCACAGGGCAGCCACCTGTGCAGCTGCCTCTTGAGGTCTGGTGACATGCTTTACATATGGATTTGCTCCTGCAGGAAACGTGTGGACATGCCGAAAAAGCACTGCGCAACAGCCAGGCACAGGTCATGCGGCGTGCGGCATGAGACTTCTCAGGGTGTCACATAGGACACCAGGAACTTGGGCAAAACCCAAGTGGCTCAGCTAGATCCTCCAGTAGTTTGAGGTTAGAATAAGTTGCTACCGACTTTTTTCTGTAGTCCGTTTTAGTAGGGCAACCCTCCCCGAAAAAAAGTTGGTGAAAGGGCACCTAGCTGGGGGACCTAGTCAGTTCCGCCTTCGATCCCATCATGTCTTGACCAGATGGCGCTCGGCTGAAGCTGCCAGGATTTTTAGGTGCCAGTGTTGTCAAACCGCCAAACCGGCGCTCCAAAGCACAGAAATCCAACAAGGTACCTAGGTCCTCCACTGGAGAGGGTAGAATAAGGCTACCATTTTTTTCTGTATTCGATTCTAGTAGGGGAATACCCTCCCCCAAGACAGGGTAAAAGGGCCCCTAGCTGAGGGATCTACTCACCTTAGCAAAGCACTGCAGCCTTTGAAGGCATCACATCCAACCTCAGCAGACTCGGGGATGACAAAGCTTACTAATGAGCTGCAACCTTGGAAGGCACGGGCTTCTATCTTAGTGACTGAAATGGGAATGGTCACGCTTGCCAATGAGCTGCATCCTTGGAAAGTAAAAGCTCCTATCTCATCGACAGAGTCGGGAAGGAGAACGCCTGCCACTGATCTGCAACCTTCGAAGGCACCTTCCCGTATCACAGTCACAGAGTCGGGAATGATAACGCTCGCCAATGAGCTGCAACCTTGAAAGGCATAGAAGCCTATCTCAGTGACCGAATTGGGGATGGTCACGCATGCCAACGAGCTGCAATCTTCGAAAGCACGATGTCCTATCACAGTCACGGAGTCCGGGATGGTAATGCTTGCCAATGAGCTGCAACCTCCGAAGGCAAAATTTCCTATGACAGTAACAGAGCGGGGGATGGCAACACTTGCCAATGAGCGGCAACCTTCAAAGGCACCATCCTCAATCTCAGTCGCGCCTCCTGGAATTGCCACCACGCGAAAATCCATCCGGCCGCAGCCAGATGTTGAAAAGCTGCAGCACGTCACCGGCTTGACGCTGAGGAAAGCCGTAACTTCTGCACCTGGGATGGCCTCTGACAGCATCTGCTCGTCGTTCAAGAGGCGTTTGTCTTCAACAATAACTTCCACAGAGCTCATCTTGCGCATTGATTCGTCAGCGCAGGGAAGCCACCTGTGCAGCTGCCTCTTGAACTCCCGAACCGTCACATCTGTCGACACTTGAAACGGGTCAGCTTTTCCAGACAGCTGTCGCACTGTAATCTCTCTAGCCATGGCAAACCGTAATCTGCTTTATCTGCCTCAGAAAGCTGTCCTACCGCAGTCTCTATTGCCACGGCAGGTTTCTTGGCTACCAACTGCGGTTTGCAATGTTACTCTGGGACACTCGCTTCTGCGTTGGCTAAGTGCGTTGGCTCGTGGTGTTTCGCTTTGGCTCGTTTGGGCGCAACGCGCATCTGGCAACCAAGTGCCGCTGGCTGCGAAATTGGCAGTGGTTGGCAAGTGGACATGTGGCCAATCAAAAGCCCGCACCAGTGAACATCCGATTCAATCCCAACTAAAATAAGAAGCCTAACATGAGTGGTGAATTCACCCAGCCCCAAATCTTGGTTGACGTTGGAAGGGATTCTCAAATTCTAGCAGTTCAGTGGTTGGATTTCCACCACTCAACCACAATAAGCAAATATGGTTCAAGAAAGTTTCCCAACGACAACCATGCGAAATCCGCGAGTCTCGCACCATCTGGAAACCATGGGTTGAAACGTTCAAGAGAGTTCCCCAACGACAACCATTCTCAAAGGTTGGCAGTTAAGTGGTTGGATTTCCACCACTCAACCACAATAAGCGAAAATGGTTCAAGAAAGTTTCCCAACCACAACCATGCGAAATCCGCGAGTCTTCCACCATCTGGAAACCATGGGTTGAAACGTTCAAGAAAGTGTCCCAACAACAACCCTAAAACGCTTAGCCCTTAAAACTCCAAGCCCTGGGGAAGTTCATCTTTTACAGTATATAGCCCATGTTACCCAAAAAGCTACGAAAAGTTGTGTTTTTAAGAGGTAAGAATGGGATCCCGTTGAATGGAAATTCACCACCGCCCCCTTCGGCCCCCTTCGGCCCATCTTGGGGTCCCGGCCACCCGCTGCAGCGCAGCGCAGCGCGCACGGCGCAGGCTAAGGCGCGCCTTCAAAGCCTCGACTGCGGGGACTCGGAAATCGCGGGGCTGAAACCCCGAAGGCTGAGGGGTGGAAGCAAATAGTTCAGCTTTGTTTAGGGGTAGTTTATTTGGTTTGGGAAAAAGTTCAGCTTTGTTTAGGGTTGGTAGTTTGTTATTATTTGGGGAAGTTTATTATTGGTAGTTTATTTGGTTTGGGAAAAAAGTTTAGCTTTATTTAGGGGTTTACTCATCGTAGGTGGACATTACCCCTTGTTCATAGCCCCTAAGTTTCGTGGTTCCCAGCCCCCGTTGCTACCCACTGGAACCTGGACCATATACACTCCTTGGGGTGAACAAAAAGGCCCTTGCCTGGATTGCCAGCGATGGTTTTCTTTTTTGCACTCAAAGCCCCGAAAACCAGCAACAGTGCCTGAAATTCAAAAAAAGCGATCGCAACTTGGCTATCTATGTGGTGCACAGAAGAAAAACAAAAACGCTTCTTTGAATCCGCTCCTTTTATTCAGCTCCTTTCTTGCAGGTGTTTCGTTTGCAGCTTATTCAGGTGTTCCTGGACTTTCAGTACACCACCCGCAACCAAGCCCATTTGATCCTGCCGTTTGGATTCTGACAACGGGGGAACACGAGAGCACCCAAAACCCTGTTTGTGATAGGTGTTCCTGGACCTTTCAAATGTTTCCGCCTTAAACATGGGGTCCATTGCTTGCAACCTAAATTATAGGTGTTTTTTTTCCATTTCTTAAGGGTAGTTTGAGGGTCCAGGTTGTTGTGCTGTTGTTTCTTCAGATTCGTTAAATCGTGTGGCTTGGCTTTTCTTCAGGTTCTTTTGATCACGTTTCTTAACTTCATGCTCAATATATTTGTGTATCCTGATTGATTCATTTGGCTTTCACTCATGTTTGAACCAGGGGCTGAATGAATTCCAGCGACGCAGGGAATGAGGGAATCACTTTGGCTCCTTGAAATAAATTCACTCACCGCGCGGTTCATTGCCCAAAAGATTGGTGATTCCCCACCTAGCTTGGCCCAATCGTGGGGTAGACCAAACATACAGTGGATGGACGAAATCCTGCACCACTTTGAAACCGTGGCAAACCATTGTTTGTTTGCATTTATATGGAAATCATACTCCAGGGTTTCTTACGTGGCGCAGGATTTCGTCCATCCACAGTATGTTTCAGACTCTGCTTCAGAGTTAGTCAACCTTGACATGCATGACGAATTCCTAAGGAATCATTCCAGGCATTTAGTGCCGTCAAATGAATCCAACGCCCATCAGGAACCGCTATCCATGCAGCCCCATGGAAGGACTCACTCACGAGGATTCCAGAAAATGGGAACCCTGGATAAAGGAGAACCTCTTCCTGGAGTCTCCATGACCCTTTAAACATGGGGTCATTGCCCAAAATAAAGGGGTCATGGTTAAGGGTCATGGAGACTCCAGGTTGGTCGATTAATGGGAGGTGCCCCTACATTTAGAGGGGAATCAGATCAGTTCTGGAAAGGTCCCCCCCAATACTCATCGGACAGGGCGTGTAGTAGCATTTCCCTATGCCCCCTATGCCGAAACAGTAAGAAGGCCGAAACTGATTCCGTTTACATAGACAACCGCGCATAGACGGAAGCTTTCGCAACTGACGTAAAGTCATCGGAAGTCCGTTCGGGGAGGGAGATAAGGGTCCAGCGTGCTAAGAGACACTCAACGCAATCAAGGGCATCTCCTGGATGTTAGAGCGTTCGAATTTTCTGGGCTCCACCCCCAAACAACTCCCCGCCCAAAAAAAAACGAAACACCACACAACAAACACAAGAAACAGAACACACACACACACACACACCCAACTCGGAGACAAAGCAAAGTCAACAGAAGCGAAGAAAAAAACGGCACGACATCTGCGACCTCGCCTGGGCGGAATGGAGCAGCAAGCACCAGGAGCCGAAGAGCAAGTGCAGCTTGCTGGCCTCAGGTGTTCAGATCACCCGTATTCGAGTGGCCTCCAGGCAACAAGGACCTGGACCCTAAACTATATACCCAAACAATGAGAGGATGTTTACCCATACCTCCGGGGCTGTACGACATGTTTAAGGGCAATTTCAGGGTCCAGGTAGTTAATATACGGGCCTGAACAACTAGACTGGGATTAGGGAGTAGTGTCAGACCAAGTTTGGTCATCATGATAGTAAGATTTGGTATTTTTTGATTTTAGCGGATTCACGTCTACACACTTGTGGCTTGTGGTTCCGACTCTAAAACTCACTCATGGCGATGTGTATCCCTTCGCCTGCGGGAAGGGGTTTAGCTTCTGAACAAAAGCGGCTCCCTTGGTCAACGAAATCTACAAGTGCTTGGTACCCATGCAATCCATGGCTGGTTTATGACCTGGGTGCATGTTCGCTTTGGACTTGACATGGATGTCCATGCGAGGTTTCAAGCATGAACTGGTCAGAGTTGACGCACAGCACCTGAAAAGGAAAGGTGATTATTGCTTGGTTTGCCTCGAGAAAAAGTCACCCAAAGGTCAAATGGGTTCACGTTCCGCGACGAATCAAAAGATGATAAATACAACTTTTATTGATAAAATCTTACAACCACTACGGTACGTCAGGACAACACAGACCACAAGCACTTCAGACGTCATGCAACCAACCACTTTTCAGGGGCGTGTGCACGGAAATTCATATGAGAAATGTCTGCATCCCTGGCACACAGGTTTTGCGCGTGTAGGTTTCCCCCCACCAACTGTTGTGTGAGAGTTTACTCCTGGCTGCAATTTGTGCATGTATATATATATATGCATATATAAATAAATATATAATATTGAAAACAAGGCTAAGATTCACAAACTCTGGGTCCATAGGGTGTGTGTGTGTGTGTCCCAGTGAATTGCACCCCGCGGCCCAGAAAGGTGGCGTCTTTCGTTTCCGGCCGGCGGGGCGCCGGAAACGGAAACCGCCCAGACGGTAGGCAGCTTTTTCGGGGTTGTCCTAACAGGAAACCGGCAATTGGCCAGCCATTGAGGGGTGCTGGAGGGGCAAATCATTTCAGTCACCTTTCGTTCCAATGTGCCCAGATAGCCAAGTTGTGATTGTTTTTTTCAGTCACTGTTGCGATCGGTTTTTGGAGCTTTGAGTGCATGGGAAAAAAAGGATCGCAACTGGTGATCCCGGTGAACTCAACTAAAGGCACTCCAGGCTTGTGGAGGTTCCTCTACTAACGTCTGAGAAACACCCCCTGCAAAGACCCAACCGCTTAGAAGGACACCTGAAGGCAACCCAGCTCTGGGATCACCTTTTGGGGCCATGACTAAAACATTGGACCAGAACAGGAACACAAAAAGGACAAAAGGTCGGTTCGCTTTGGGCAAGTGGGCTTGAGATACACTGGTGTTGGGTGGGTATTGCAGAATTTCCCGTTGAGTTTTGCCACTTTGGCTGCTTGGGGGGATCTGGCAATATGGAATGTCTCCGAATTGGTTGGACCCATTTCGAGTTGCAAAGCAAAGGGTGCCAGGAGGCAAACCTCCATTCCCGGGGCCCGAGAAAAGCCCAATACATGCGCCTGGTCCTGAAGGATGTGGAAGAGCATCTTCTGGCAAGCCTGGCGAAGCGGCAAACCCACGCGAAGCTCTATCTGGATCCTTTTTTCAGGAAAGAAGCCGCCAGGCTGGCTTTTGTTCAGGGCATGCCCTCATTTGTGTGTGCTTCCTTTTTGGACTTGTGTTTTTCCTTCTTGCAATTCCTGTAAAACAAACCACAAACGGGTTCCCTTAAAACGACACGCCTATGTGCGGGGGCTGTGTCCAAGGTGGCGCAGCTTTCCGGTTCTGAACAAACTCCCACACAGTCAATCGGTCACAGCCTTCAGCGCATTGGGGCCCACAACATGTTCTCAGTACGCGACCCTTGATTTTTCGGCGACATTTGAGTTTGTGTTTTTTGAGAGACCCCGGCAAGAAGTGGTGTTCGCTTGATTTCCCCTTCAACACAACCCCAAAACGGGTACCCTCAACAAGTGCCCCCCCTTCTGCACTCAAATGCCCTGTGGCCATGGGAAAAAAAAGGACATCCATTTTTGGCGGGCTGAGTTTAACAGGGGGAATCCTTCCACAAAAAAGAAAGACCAAAAGGCGCCCTGGGCAACTGGCTGCAGCTGGGTTCAATTCCAATCACTTGCCTTACCCATGGCCACCACGTTGAGCCTTGCACAATCCACAACTCTAGGGGTTGATTCCAATTCCATTCTTTGCAACCATAGTTTTTGTAAAAAAAAAAAAAACGGATCTGTTTCCCCTGGGGTTCTGGTGGTTTTCTGGAAAGAAGGGTCCCTGGAAAGAATGGAAATGGAAGTGTCCCCTAGAACAATGCAGGGCAAGTGTGTGTGTGTGTTTTCATGGTACCCCCGTCCAAATCTTCGGTCGCACCAAAACCTCAGCTGCCCAAAGAATCCAGAAGTAAAAGGTGATCACCTTTTGGGGCCGTGACTAAAACATTGGATCAGAACAGAACAACCAAAAGGACAAAAGGTCGATTCGCTTTGGGCAAGTGGGCTTGAGATACACCGGTGTTGGGTGGGTATTGCAGGGTTTACAGTCGAGTCTTGTCACCATTCCACGGGCGAATGAACCAAAAGGCCTGATCTTCATACCCCGCTCGCCAAAAGGTGCATATACCCCGTCTTTTAGAGTGGACTGGCAACCACGGAAGCCAAGGGGTATGTTTTTCCACCCTTAGAATCATGAGAAAATGGGCAAATCCACCTCCACTTAAGCAACCCCTGGAAAAAATAAAACTATGTCCAGTAGTGAAATCGATTCCCACAAAAACCAACCGGGGAAAATAAAATGAAAACAATTCTTCACCACATGGACAAATCCCAAGGTGAAAAGTTCCGAATGTCTGATGCCGCCAGGCGCCAAGGTATGTACTTCCACCTGTAGAACCATGGGAAAAATGAAAAATCCCAAGATGAAAAAAAACGAGGCGGTTCCTGTGGGCATCAGGCCTGCTTGCGCCTCCTTTGCGCTTCCATGTGACGCCGCCACAGGCCCACCAACAACTGCAGCACACCGGTCGCTGCCTCCTTTCAGCGAGATACGCAAGCCGTCTGATCAAGTCGTTGAGGCATGGGGTTTTGCAGGTATTGAGGTACGGGGTATATACCTAGGTCCTCCAGTAGTTTGATGTTAGAATAGGGGTACCAACTTTTTTCTGTCGTCTACTTTACTAGCCTCCCCTAAAACAGAAACGGCAAACGGGCACTACTGGGGACCTAGGGGTATACAGAGCCTTAGCCTCAAAACCCACGTCCTAGATGTGAATGCCCCGCAGGATTTGAGGTTGTTATGGTCATAGGACTTTTCCTAGGCCCCCCCAAAAAAACCTCCAACTCTGGTCGGTTTTACCTTTCACTGGAAGCAGGTTTAGGTGGTTGGGGGGGTGTTTGGGAGGTCTTCAGGGTGTGATATCATGTCAACCTCTGACTGAAAGGTTGTTCAATCAATCCCCGGCTTGCGAACACCTACCAACCTCGGTTGCTTTTTGCTCCCCTGCTAAAAGCTTAACTTTTGGAAAGCCTAGTTGGCAAAAAGTTGAAGTCCTAACATCCTTGGCAAAATGCGACAAAGTTTCTGTGTGTGGGCATGCTAAGCCCCGACCAAAAAGGTGCCGGGCACCTAGGAACCCTGAAGCAAGACACATGTCAAACTTTGCCATGGCGTTCATGGTGCCTAACTAAAGAAACCTGCACGATGAGGTGGCAACGCCCCTCCTTTGTATGATGCAGTGGATGGACAAAATCCGTTCGCACGACCCAAGACACCATGAGAAACCATTCTTCGTTGGTATTTACAGGGGATCATATCATTCTAGGGTTTCTTAGGTGGTGACTAAGAGGATATCGCCCATCCACTGATTTGCTCGGCGGTAACACACTAGAACGCACATGGCCCTGTATTTTGCCACGCGCAGCACATTCACAGTGCACACACACGCCTGCCAAATGGTAAGCACACCCCCTCATTCGCAACCTCCGCTCACGTGCAGCATGTTCGCGCTTGCACATGCGCCTGCCAAATGGTCAGCACACCCCGGCTCACGCGCAGCCTCCGCTCACGCGCAGCATGTTCGCACTGCACACGCGCCTGCCAAATGGTAAGCACACCCCGGCTCACGCGCAGCCCTCGCTCACGCGCAGCATAATCGCACTGCACACGCGCCTGCTAAATGGTAAGCACAACCGCTCACGCGCAGCCTCCGCTCACGCGCAGCATGTTTACACGCCTGCCAAACGGTAAGCCCGCGCGCTCATGCACAGCCTCAGCCCTAAGCCCCAAATCGCTAAAATAAAAAAAGGCTGGCTCCAGGTCTTAGGTTGTGTAGTTCAGTCCCAAAAAAAGAGCGCCAAAGAGGCGAAGCGGTCTACCGGGAAGGGCTACTTAAAGGCTCCCAAAAGGTAAGCAGGTAGTCTTTTTGCAAAAGGCTAAAGTAGTTTTTCAGGAGCCAAACGTGCAGTTTAACCTGCAAATACCAATGTGAGCTTCCTTCCCCACTGTAACTGCCGCGCAAAAGATGTCGTTGAAACATGTTGAGAAAACACGTTATTTAGATGGAAAACAGGATGTGACTCGCCCGGGGTTTTTGAGATGTCGACTTTGACACACGGTGGAATATGTGCCGTGGACCTAGTTTCATAGATTCTTGAATCGAAGGCGGTCGACCAGGGCGGTTAGCAAGGATTTGGTTGGCCTTTCGGTACTTGTTTGTCCCCCAGCCAAAAGGGGTGCACCAATTGGGGGAAAAATCCGGTTGGCCCCTGGGCCAACCGGATTTCCTATGCCATCCTATGTTGGGCTCAAGTCAGGGCTTTGGACACATTGCAATTATTAATTATTCATTCTTGGTGGTTTCCTTTGGGCACAGCCAAAACACAAGATCCTGGATCTTCGTCCTCCTGAAAAAAAACGTAGTTTCCGCCTTTGACTGGATATTCGGGAATCGTATCACTTTTTGCCGCAAAAACCTGAAACTCCTAAAACTCCTAAAAAACAAACTATTGCAATGCTCGCGGCCTTTGACAGGTTAAAAGAAGCTTTGCAGGGTAAACGTCTTAAAGCAGCCCGAAAGTTTGTCAACACGGTCCAAAGTTGTGCGGTGCAGAAAAAACGTACCCATGTTGACCGCAAAACACCCGCACATTTCCGCAAATCTCCCGCAAAAACCCACAAACTCCCGCAACTCAGATAAAGTCGTAGTTTTGATGATCAAGGCATCCTATGGGGTTCACTGGCACGCTGGCATGCTGCGAGTTGTATTTACTTTGTATGCACGACTGGAAACGACGCAATTCGTTTGTGTTTTTGCACAAATTGTAGCTAAACCACTGGAATTCGGTAAATCGCAGGGGTCTCCTGAAACACCCAGAAATTTCCCGGAGTCTGAAGGTCCAGGATGGTTTACCACCCACGTTCCACCACACGAACCACAACACAAAAACTTCCGAAACGCGTCCCCTCAAAGCATGGGTGTGTCTTTATTTAATTGGACCCAACCATTTTTGGTGGTTGCCTTTTTGGTTTCCCTTTAAAGCCAACCAAAAAAGGAGTCACCCAACGGAACTTCCCTGTCAACTTGTCCTGACGAGGGCCAGCACTTGGCTGGCTCCACTTGAAACTTAGTAGGTGGTCGTACTCATTGTTTTGCGGGATTCTATCAAAAGGGGTGTCTTTTGCCCTCTATGAAGCTCTCTCAAACGCAAAAATTGGACCAAACCGGCCCCAAAAAGGTGCAACCATGGTTCCAAGCTACATACTACCCTTCCACAAGCATGCAACCTGAGGAGCCTCTGGCACTATTTGGTTTTCCTTCAGGAGACCAGCTTTAGGTTCCATATCTGCATTAGTAGAGTATGACCATGGTTCAATTTGGGTTTGACTGGGGTAAAACCCAAAACCCTGGGCTTCAAACCACCACTTCATCAAACCCCACCATTGTTTGCCTAAGGAATGTCATCCAAATTGACCTCTTGCCATTCTCTTATTGGCAAACATTCTAGGGCAACCCAAACCGAAGCCCCCCTCGAAAAACCAAAGCACAACGGACAAATGATTAACTTGGCCTCCAAAAAGCCTGGGTATGACATTTTTTCATGGCTGCCCGGCAAAGAACAAAACACGGACCTCCCGTCAACCAAAGATACTGTGGATGAAACCCATGTTAGCTGGTGGGAGGGATCGGAGGGAGGAATCGCCGGAGAGACGTCATGGCCAGCCTTGGGCCCGTGATATGGACCTGATGGTTGAAATCAAAATCTTCGAGTCTCGCACGGAGCTTTGTTGGCAACAAAAAGGGGAATCATCAATCCAGGGTTTCTTTTGAGGTGTAGGATTTTGTCCATCCACAGTGTGGCAAATGAGCCCAGAAAGGAGTAACTACTTATAAAGTGGGTTGGAAACCGGCTATGACCAAGGGCTAGGTTGGGGTTGATCAAAAGGTCCGGTAAACACGGGATGACCATTGGTTGGAAAACCACGAAGAAGGATGATACTTCCACCGCGTGGGAAAAGTTATCCAATTGTCAAAACTGGGCGCCCCAAAATGGATGAATAATTTGCCTCTACATGGGAAAAGTTATCCAATGGTCGTTTGGGGGCCCACAATCGGAATATTGACCACCCCCGAACAGGTCCTCCAAGTGGAGAGGTTAGAAGAAGGGTACCAACTTTTTTCTGTAGTCTATTTTAGTAGGGGAACCCTCCCCCAAAAAAGAAACGGTAAAAGTTGGCACCTAGCTGGGGGACCTAGCCCATGTAATTCTTTCCACCCGAAAAAGGCGCTTGGACGCTCCTCTCCGCTGGGACCTAGTATAATATATATATATATAATTACTACATCCCCCCCCGAATTTTTCGGTAGCAACCAGAAAGGTAGTAAGCCAAGTCCATGAACCTCCGCTCCCCTCGCGAGTGCCTTTCGATCCCTCCCGCTCCTGGCGCCGCTGGCGCTGGCAGCGCCGCTGGCGCACCGCGCGGCCGCGCCACGCGGCGAAGGCCAGCTGCAGATGCGGCACCAGGGCCCGGCAGAGGCCTCGACTCGAGTCACTCGAGTCACTCGAGTCACTCGAGTGAGTCACCGTTTGCTTTCGCATCAACAACTTACTCAGGTCCTTGGAGTCTTCAGCTTGGTACGGGTCAACGACTTATTCAGGTCACTTGGAGTGTTCAACCCACTTGGTTAAACGGTTAAACGGGTAACTAAACAGAATATGGCCATGGTTTCCTGCACAAGTTCACGCAAAACCCAATGAGTCCCCTTCTGGAAGAGGGTATTCCTGTAGACATGGCGGGGTTTTCGGGGTCGGCAAACCAGGGGTGACCCCGAGTCGCCGAGGGATGGACCTGGGGGTTTACCCACCCTGGCAAGCCTTGGTGGTTTGGATTGGTTCGGATTTGGAACCGACTCCACCGAGCCCCGGATCTACCCGAACCCGAAGTTCACTACCCTTCAAGAGGAACCACCCACCCATAGTTTTGCGTTCCAATCGCCCAGGTTTAACTCGGTTAACGTTGGAAGGGGAGCAAACAATTAGTTTTTAGCAGTTAAGTGGTTGGATTTCAACCACTAAACCACAATAATCGAAAATGTAAGATATTTTCAAGAACAACCTCAGGTTTAAGGCGAGTTCGTTCGATCAAGTCCAGGTAGGAACACCCTGGATCGCCAGTTGCGAGTTGTTTTTTTCCAGGCAAACAAGCAACAGCGCCTGAAAAAACGGCAACTTGGCAGTCTAGGCCTCTGATTTTGATCAAGAATTCCTTGTGAGGGGTTTAGATCCGGTCAATTCGCTGCAATATCGCAATCAGGGTTTTAGGCGGTGCTCTCGTGTTCCCCCGTTGTCAGAACCCAAAAGGAAGGATCAAAGGTGCGAATCCACTTCTTGAGTTGTTTTTTTGAGAACCCAACAAGAAAAAGGACATGCGCTTGAATCCGGGGACATTTGTGGAACTCCTTTTTGGGACATTTGTGGAACTCCTTTTTGGGTAATTACTCGATCAGATTCACTGAAACGGGTCCCTTAAAGAAAGACACACTCATCCGCCGGCATTTTCGGGATGCCCAGGACAAAGTTCACAATTTTGTGATTCTTCCAGAAGGCGGTTTCGTCCGGTAAAAACGAGAACATTTTTCTGGTAGCGATCGATTCCCTTTGAAAACCAAGGGGAGGCTAGCAAACCATATATATATATATATTTCTCCCCCCTTAAAAATGGGACTGGGAGGGGGGATTTCGACCCCTGGAGATCTCCATTTCTGGCAACCCACGCCTCCATTTGCTTAAGTCCCCTGGGAAACAAATAAAACATATATTTCCAGTAGTGAACCTCAAAAACAAATACTCTGTTTTCTTCACCAAATGGAAGTTCTTTTTTTCTTGTGGGAAGGGGCATTCTTTCACCAAGCTGGCTTGGTCTTCTGCAACAGCTGCATTGGCACATGCACCGAGTTGCGTCTCCCACTCCGAGTCCCCAGCAGCTGAAGAGCCGGCGCTGCGCACCCCGCAAACGCCGGTGCAGTCGGCCCATCTCCTCCTCTGAAAAAAATGGTGGGTCTGGAAAGCCCTTGCTAGGGGTACCGAACAAAACAAAAAAAACCGAACAAGCTAAAAACAAAACACAAAAAACGAACAAGCTAAATAACAATAACAATAAAAATCAAACCAAACACCTGGTTGGGTGGTTCAGGAGGGGTACCTTCCGTTTCCATTCTCAACCCAGGGATCCGAATCTATCGAGAAAACCATCAGAAACCCAGGGGAAACGGATCCGTTTTTTGAGGAGAATGGTTGGAATCAGCCCCTAGACCCTTACTAGGTTGGTCTGACAACTTGTCCATTTTTGGGGGAGCGCCATTTTTTGGCCGGTTTGGAAGGAAAGCCCAACATGGGTGTTTTCTTTGGTGATCCTTCAGTTTGGGGTGGGTTTTCCTTGTGTTTTCCCCCACAACCCATGGCCACTGGACATCTGAGGGTAAAATGGGTGAGTCTCTTCTGAGGGTACCCCTTGTAGGGTTGTGTTAGAGGGGAAAACATAGGATTTTGCAGGGGGGGCCTTTGTCTGAGCATCGAACAAAGCAACCCCCTTTGTCTGAACTTCCAACGAACCAGCGAGTGGCTTCCATAGGGAACTCGCTGGAGAGTCTGAGTGGAAGACGAACGTCCCCAGTTTCTGACTTAAAGATAACCCGGAACCGTCAACATCTATTGCTGGGAACATGTATTGGGCCCAGCAAAAGGCCGGGTCAAGTAAACCAGCCGCTGGTTTCCAACTTTGCTGACTGCTGCAACCGCGATGTTTTGAACACTTTCTGCCTTCCCTTTTTGGGCAGTATTGCAGCCCTTTCAGAACTTGAAGAGGGTGAGGATTGTGCGGATTGCCAAGCTGAACAGAAGCTTAGGGAGTCTGGAGAAAAGCGATGGTCCCTTTGTTAGCTTCCTTTCGGCCAACTTATCTCCCACTTCTTGCTGCGTAGGAGCCCGGTGGTGTAGTGGCTAGCAAGCAGTTCCCATCTACCCTCTGCAAGAAGGGCTTCAAATACAAATCCAAACCACCAATCCAAACAACCAAGTGTGACCTGTAAACTGTTTTGTGGACATTTCACCTAAAGCTTCAAAACTCCAACTCGAACAACCAGCAATCCACACCCTCCATTTGCTTAAGTTCTTTGGAAAAAAATAATATGTCCAGTACTGATATCGATTCCCTTTAAAACCAACAGAGGAAAATAACACCTATTCTCAACCAAACGGAAGATACCAAGGGGAATTTCGGGGGAATTTCTCACCTCACTTGAATGGGGTGTGTTGGGTGATGCGAGTGACGCGAGTGACGCGAGCTCGCTTTGCGCTGGGAATCGGCTCCTGCGCCGCTTGCTGCAAGGAATCCTGCTGCGTCGCCTGGCTCATCGCCTGGCTCGCGTTCTCGGTCTCTCGGGCTGGGGAGTTGGAGCCATCGGGGGGCGCTGGTGGGGGGGGGGTGGTGGGGGGTGGGGGGCCTAAAAAACCCTCAGTGCAGGGGGGGGCGAGTCGCGCTGCGGGTGGGGGGTAGGAAATCCTCAAACCCCAAGTGCAGGGGTTGAATGGGAGATACCACCACTGCTAGGTCCTCCAGTGGAGAGGCGAGAATAAGGGTACCAACTTTTTTCTGTAGTCTATTTTACTAGGGGAACCCTCCCCCAACCAACAAAAAGGGTAAAAGGGCACTGCTGGGGAACCTGGACTATATAGCCACTGAAATTGTATATACTCCAGTTTACCCTGATGGTGTGATGGTGTGATTGGGGGGTAGTGCAAATCGTCATAGATGATTTAGAGCCATGCCTTGAAACGCTATGACGTTGTGGTCCTTATTGGTCCGCCGGCGGGTTGGCGGGCAACATTGCAAGGAAACAGCTGAGCACCAACAGTTTTTTTGACGTAAATGGGACAAGGGTATCTTACCAACTTTGAAGCCCCAACATTCGTTCATTTTTGCGTGTTGTACAGCAAGGCACACGCATTCTGGGCTGTGCTCAGATCCCCTGCTAAAAGTCTTAGGTGGGTTCATGGGAAATTACCACAAAATCCCCTAGAAACGACTATAGAAGCCTAAGAACCGGATGGCGAACCAGCAAATCTTCTAGGGCCTTGGTCCCTTTTTCCCCTTTTGTCAACCATCCTTGTTTGAATCGCCCAAAAACGGCTCAAACGAACCAGCAAGTTTTTGGGAACCACCCTGAAAGATTTGCAAGTGGGCGGCTCGTCTGTTTTTGGGGTTTGAACCCACAAAATTGTTTGTTGTGTTCCTTTGGTTCTCCATTAAACCCCAAGAAACGGGTCCCCGTCCGGATGTGTGCCGGCTTTTTGCGGAAAGGACTTTGGAAAGGATGTGGGAGCTGCCCTTGGTACGTGGATTCACACACGCAAACACACATCTATGCCGTCTATACTGCTACATATATTAGATAAAATTGGCGTAGGTATGCTACCCCTTGATGGCTCTAGATGTTGGAGGATTCAATGTTCCGAGCAACTTTGTTGCTTAAATCTTCTTCTCACATGTCTCTTGCCAACCTGCTTCAGAGATTGGAGGTAAAGTTAAGGATGGTCTTTCCGACACCTTACGCAGGACAGCTTGGCCCTCCGAAAGGATTCAAACACCAGTTGCTGGCTTGTCTCTTCTTCTCCATTTGCTTAAGTCCCGTGAGGAAAAAACAACATATTTCCAGTAGTGATAGATGCCCTTCAAAACCAACAGGGGAAACATATTCTTAACTAAATGCAAGTTCTTCCTTTTCGGTTTTCTTTTTTTTTGGGGGGCATTATTTGTTCACCAAGCTGGCTTTGGTCTTCTGGCAAAAGCTGCAGTGCCAAACCGTTCCGACGTTGACCCGCAGAACAGAACCCAAAATAATTCGACGACCTCCGGAAACCCAGGGTTCAAGCGGCGATCGGTTGTTGAAAAGAACGACGGTCGAACAGAATGAGGAATCAACCCCTAGAAGCTCGAGTGAAGCTGCGGGGGAACCATCGTTTTACATGGATGCTGAATAGGGGGTCTGGGGAAAAACAAAATCCCCTTTTGGTTTCCCCATGCTTACATGCAAGATATGGTTGCCATTGCTGAAGTTCGTGATCAACCGATTGCAGGTCTATGCAAAAGCCATTTGGGTCTGTCTTTGAACAGGGACCCCCAAAATTCTAACGGTTGGACAGATTCGGATCCCAGGAAAGAATGGAATTGGAAGGCAGCACTAGAAAAAATGTGGTTTTCATGTTGGTGTCCCTTTAAAACCACTCCAAAAGGTGTAGCCTCAAAGTCAGACCCAGTTGCTTCCAAAAGGTCTCTTCGCGGCTCTTCGGTCAAAGAAAACGCCTTCTTCAGAGAGAAACACCCGAGAAAAAAAACGGCCTTTCGGGATCTTCCTGGCCCGCCTGAAAAATGGGGGTTCGGGCCCAGAAGCATGTTTGGGTGCTGTAGATCCCCCAGCAAAAAGTGTTTTCCCAGCAAAAAGTGAAAACACTGTTTGCTGGTTACAGGGAAATATGAGAAAGGGCCCAACAAGTTGAAGTCTATCTCGCTGAGCGGATGGCCCAAGAAAAGTCCGAACTTTACATTTCCCACTAAAATGGTCCAAACCCAAAAAGTTTAAAGTCCACCAACTCGGGAAGTGAGCTAAAGATCCAACCCAATCGCCGTACAGTTCTGGTTGGTTGGTTTTCCCTTCGGGGTAGTTTGAGGGCCCAGGCCTCCATTTGGGCTCACCCGGCTGAAAGCTCCAGGGAGCAATTGTAACCATCGCCGGAGGTGGCTGCTTCACTTAGGTCCCCCAGTTTGAGGTTAGAATAAGTTGGTACCAACTTGTTTCTGTCTATTTTAGACACGGAGAAGCCTCCCAACCAAAAAAAGGAACGGTTAAAAAGGGCACCAATCGCTGGGCGACCTAATCACAGAACGAAATGGAGAAATCCCAGCAGGGACCGAGGGCAAAATGGTGAGTTGAGTCGGTTTTGTCTACCCTCCAATTAACACGGAACCGGACCGGGGGGTCCTGGTTTGGACCATTTTCCAATGAAAGGAAACCCCTGTCAGGTTCCATGATAATGGATGGGAGGATATCTTTTTCTTTGGGTGTTTGTAAGGAACGCCAAGGGGACACTTTGCGGGCCGCCTGGATGATTTTCCGCGCTTTTGCCGGCGGTTACGTGGAGGTTTCAACCCACTGATCAGGTTCAACCCCTGTGAACAACATCCTGCACAGGCTGGGTTGGCTGAAATTTTAACATACCGGAGGCAATTCACCCCAACTACCCCAGTCATGCACGCGGTTAATGCCTACTTGCCAAGTGTTCCATTGCCGAATGGTGTGCTTCTATATGACATAAATCCCTGCCAAGTGGGTCAAACATACATGTGAGCATAGATCAAAATGAAACCAGCAGGGGACCGCAGGTTTTGGTCCATGTTTCCACTTAGCAGGGTCCCATTTTGGGTGCCTATTTTTGACCGTAATACCATCGCTTCGCCACACTTTGCGTGGCGGACAAGTGTCCTACGGAAAATCTGCCGGCATGCTCTGGCCTGAGTCTCTGAGTCTGGCCAGCACAACTTGCAACTTGCTGGGTCTTGACTGCACCACCGTTCAGAAACCCTAGAACGGTATGATCCCCAACGGAAATACCAACAAACTTTATGGCTTCAACCATGGTGTCTTGGGTGGTGCGAAATGGGATTTTGTCCACAGTATCAGCCTTGTCAAAATATGCCAATGTGGAACATGTCATGGGTCCACAACCCCCAAGGGGTGAAAGGGCACCTAGCTGGGGGACCTACTGTGGATGGACGAAATCCTGCACCACTTTGAAACCATGGAAAACCATAATTTGTTGGTATTTACAGGATAATCATCATTCCAGGGTTTCTTAGGTGGTGCAGGATTTTGTCCATCCACAGTAGTATAAATATCAAGACACCTTCCAACCAGCTCGGAGACAGCTCCGTCGAGCCTTTCGGCGGGACAATTCGTCCGGTCCGGTTCAGCCTGGACCTTTCTGGCGCCGAGTCGCCATGGGGTCGCCGAATCGCCCTGGGAATCGCCGAATCGCTTTACGCGCCTTAGCCTCCTGTCCAACATGGAACCCACCAGAGGCTCGGTCCCTTTTAAGGGAAGCTCGTCTTCCAGGATCCCGAAAAGTCAGGCTCCAGGTGGGTACCTTTGAAAACAGTCACAGTTGCTGGGCGAAAGCCGCTGGCAATTCAGGCATCCTTTCAGTCCTGAACCACTTAAGCAGAACAAAGAAGAGAGCGTCCCCCTAAACCCTGCACTTAACCAATAAAACCCCAAAACCACAGGTAAGCCGAAAGGTCGCCCCCCAAACCTGCACTCAACCCATAAAACCCCTAAATTGCCTCAACTTGCCCGACACGGCTGGAGGAAAACTTGCGGCCGCCCCCGTGTGTCTCACTGCATGAGCCAGTCGAAGAGTTCCTCCCCCAAGGCAGGCGCTCCAGGCACCTCGAGGGCGACTATTCCGCGATAAGAGGAAGGCAGACGACGTGCCCAAAAAAAAATGGGGATCAGACTAGGTCCTCCAGTAGAGAGGTTGGAATCAGGTACCAACTTTCTTCTGCAGTCTATTTTAGTAGGGGAACCCGCCCCCAAAAAGGGTAAAACGCGCTAAGCGAGGACCCCTATAATTATGATCGAATGTCCCAAAGGCCTTAAAAGGGAGGCCGGGGGGTCACAAGGCCGGTGATACATGAGGGTTGTCCCTTATGAGGAGGCTAGCTATACGATTGAAAGACATCTTGATTGGTGACATACCGTGTGTCGCCCGGGCCAAAGAAAAACCCGTGTTGCCTTGTTTTTTTGGTACCGGTGTTCAGGTGACAATCTCTGAAGGGAAACCAAAGACCACCGATCTAAGGTTGATTTTGGTGGAAAAAGCCATGTTTCAAATGGACACAACGTATCTTTTAAGGAGCCCTGCCTAAAATGGATAGTGTTTCTTTCATTTCCCTTTAAAGACATCCGGTATTGGCCGGGCGTGATGCAGTTCCATGGGCCATTTCCAGCTGAAAGCTTTGGAGTTAGGCCCAGACATCGGCTCGAGGCTCGGTCGAGGTTTGGGCCAAGGGAGCATGCGTTTTTAAACTTGTAGGTTGCTTGGTTCAGTATATTTGTAGTAGGCTGCAAAAAATCTGCCAGTTTTTGCTAGCCGGTACGGGCTTCTTACAGGAAGAAGAATCGAATGGATCGATCGGTTGTCCAACCTAAAGCAATGCTCCCGGATGTCCACGCGTGGGTGCGTTTGCTTCCTTAGGGGAAGCCAAATCCCCAAGCGAGCCACCCCCTTCTTCCGCATGGGCACGAGAGACGAGTCAATTCAAAAGATCCCAATGAAGGGTCCTGTTTTGGCAGCCCGATCGATAAAATGAACTCAGTCAACAAATGGCAGCTACCGTACAAAATGTGCTAAAATGCCATGGTTACAACTTGCTGAAACCTCACAGATACATTTGGAGAGACGTTTTTCAGCGGTGGTTCTCCCTGTAAGGAAATATCTACAGGGTAAATGCCAAGACTTTCGGTGATGCCCTTCCTGGATCGCCAGCTGCTGTTTTTTTTCTCCATGCGCTTTACCTCAAAAACCGATCGCAACAGTGACTGAGAAAAGCGATCGCAACTTGGCTAGGTTCTTTCTTTCAAGCCCAGGTGAACACCCCCCGGAGCCGAATCTTTCGACCCCTCCCTGCTAACGCCCGTGAAATTCAGAGAAATCCATGTGTTGTTTTGCTGCAAATCTGTAGAACTTTCAGGTTCCAAACCTTTCTATGATGTCCGACTTTTTGTTCGGTGGTTGCAACTCCCTCAATTTTTACCGTTGGGGTGATGTTCGAGACATGCTTCCCGAATTAGCCAGCCCGAAAGGGGGGCTCCATTTCCCCCCGACGCCTTATCCTCACGAATGCCCTGTGGAGGGTTTCCATTCGGCTGACTGCTGATGCTGTGCTGCGGAGTTGTTCATCCGTAGGATACTTGGATGTTCGATTCGCCAAGTTAGTAAGTGATTGGCCACTTGGGTTGTAACGCCCTAATAAGGTAAACAGAGGGTTAAACCCACTGAACAGCGGACTCACAAGTGGGTAATAACCCATCGGTTACCAGCAACTTTCCCTCTCGAATCGAACACCCAACAGCAGGTTGGACGAAGAACTCTCTCGGCTTCTGACACCCGTAGCCGTCAAAATAGTAATGTTGACCCAGGATTAATAAACCCGTCCCATTATTAGGGGGGGTTCCCTCCAAAAGTGATGAATCCCGACTAAAAAGGGGGCACCCCCTATTAATCAACCAGGGGTTTATTGATCCGGGGTTAACATTACTTGGGTGTTCGATTTGCCAACTTAGTAAGTGGTTAGTGATGTGGCTAAAACCCCCCCGCAAGTGGAGTGTGCCTGGTTGCAAATTGGTCATACTGTATAGTTGATTAAGCACTTACTACACCTCAACAAACATGGAGGCGCGTGGATTCAAATCGCGTTCTAGCTCGGAACCAAGCTGGAAGGGTTTCAAGATCAACATGGAAGCACGTGGATTTCATGGCAACGCTTCACCTTGGCTGGAATGAGGACCCCAGCAAAACACTATACATTTTGTTGGTTCGTACAAAATAAAGGGGACCCCAAACAAAGCAAAACATGAAAAATGAGAGCGTTCTTCTGGGGAAGCCACGTGGATTTCCAAGCACGCCCCAAGAAGTGGCTTTTTTGAACCAAGCCCACCAAGGGCGCCTTGCTCTTGTTGGTTTTTGGAACCACCCCCAAGCATAGGTGTCCTGTTGGGGGAAATAGATGGCCCGGTAGATGAGTAAACCACCTGTTTTTAAAAACCAGGAATCGCCATCTATTCTTTTGCCAAAACCAAAAAGGACACCTACTGCGGATGGACAAAATCCATTTCGCAACATTTTGAAACCATGGCTGAAACCACAATTTGTTGGTGTTTGCAGGAGAATCAAATCATTCCGTTGGGTTTCTTTAGGTGGTGCCTAAGAGGATTTCGCAACCATCCACATGGGGTTGACTTTCATGGACTTGGGAGAAGGGACCACCACCAACAACGACACCTACCCCAAAAAGCGCCCCCACACCAAACCGCCCGGCCCTTTCCTCGCGCGGGGCTTCGAATCGAATCGTTCGAGGGCCCCGGGGCCCCGGGGCCCCGGCCACGGGCTGGGCCCAGAAGGCCACGCAGTCCGCGCAGTGGCCCTGGGAGCTCCAGGTGTCCTGCGGAAAGCGACCGACGGCGGCCGGCGGCCGACGGCTGGGGCGACCTTCGGAGAGCGGCTCCAGCGGCTCCAGCGAGCGCTTAGCTGAAACGGGGTGCCAGCTGAAACACGGGGAGAAAAACAAAAACAACAAGGTGAGCAAGCCTTTGGTGTTGTAGTGTTTTTTGGGACCAAAGGAGCAAAAACCGAAATCCAAGGTGAGAAGACTTTTTGTGACATGTCTAGGTTTTTTAGTGGAGGGGGTAGAATGAGGGTACTAGGGCACTACTGGGGGACCTAGATGTTATATGGACCAAAGGAAATAAACCAAAGGTCATTTCAGGTGGACTCCCTTTGGTTGCAGGTGAGTTTATTCCTTGCACCCTGGGATTCAAGCCACTTTATCCCGGGTCCAAAAAGCTGTGGTTGGGACCCGGTTGGATATAACCACCATTTACCGTTCAGGAATTTATCCAAATTGAGTCCCCTTGGCATTCTTTTGCTGACTCAAGGGGTTGCGTTTTGGATCGATGGGGGAAATGGTTCCAAACTTTCCCCATTAGGCTCCCGACATATTTCTAGCCAATCGTATCACCCCAGGAAACGCAAGGTATGGCTCAATGTTCAAATCATGCAACGGAAATACTAGGGAGTCATGGGTTTCCTGGCGGTCCCCCCCAAAGAAATAAACAACAATAAGAGAAAGACAAACCTGTCAAAACTGACACACCATTATTGTTTGTCAAAGATGTCAATGGTCAAAACTTGGTGAATTGTTGATTGGTAAACTTGAGTGCACACGTTCAACAGTTGGTAGCGAAGTCAGAAAGAAAACGGTAAATGCTCTCAAATGTTATGGTAGCATCAGTTTAGCTAGCCAACTTGTGGTCCCTTTTTGAATAAACAGAAGGCTGCGAAGCGAGCTTATTTGGTTGCAACAGTTGTTGCAGGCTGTTGAAGCAATGGTGGTTTCAACAGCCAATAAATGGCAATTGTTCCTCCATTTGAGCTCATTTGGTTAAGCCCCTAGAAAAAAAAGAGAATCCAGTAGTGAAATCGATTCCCTCTAAAACCAACAAAGGAACATAGATTCCATATTCTTGATGGGGCTGTTCCTAGATTCCCTGCCAACAGTCTGACCTTTTGAGCCCCTTAGCGGAAACTACCACTAAAAGCTAAAAACCTAAACAAAAAAACAGCAGGGGACGGCTGGGATTCACCAAGTCAAGCAAATGCAAGTGTTTGAAGAACTTGGCAGTTTAAATGTCCTTTCAGGGCGGTTCAAGAAGAAAGGGGCAAAAAACACATCGAAAGGGGCCTGGTGTTTGAACATCTGCTGTTCCCAAACCCAAAAGAGTGCGAGGTTCCTTAAGAGCAGAAATCCGTAATGTTTTTCGGATGTCCTACAACACTAGGTCCTCCAGTGGAGAGGCTAGAATAAGTTGGTACCAACTTTTTTCTGTAGTCTATTTCAGTAGGGGAACCCTCCCAACTAAAAAAGAAACGGTGAGAAAGGACACCTAGCTGGGGGACCTAGAAGAGCAAAAATAAGCCCTGTTTGTCGGGGTGTTAAAAACCAAAAAACAAAACACTAGTGGGTTAGATGGAAACTACCACTAAAGCTCAAAAAGCTAAGGAACCGGCCGGCTGGGAGCCACCATGTTTCGGGGTCCCAAAAAGCCAAAACACCCCCAGGAGGTTCCTTAACAGCCAAAGAATCCGCCGTGTTTTCAGGGCTGTTCAAGAAGAAAGGGGCAAACAACACATCGAAAGGGGCTGGTGTTTGAACATCTGCTATTCCCAAACCTGAAAAGTGCGAGGTTCCTTAAGAGCAACAATTCCGCCATGTTTTTCGGAGGTCCCATAAAAAAAAACGCCCGCCCGCCCCCCCCCACCCCCCTCCCCCCCCCCCCTCCCCCCCCCGCAACGGAGTCGAGTCGAGATCCGCCCGCTTCAGCCAACCAACGAGCCCGGCCGCGCCTCGAAGCTCGTGAGCCGCACCTCGGCACTGGACCGCGACCTCCTGAGACGAGGATGGGGGGGGGCGGTGTTGGTCGAAAGGGCCAGCTTTTGGGGCGGCTGTTTTTGGGGCTGTTTTTTTTCTCATTTTTTTTTTGGGGGGGGTCTGTTTTTGCTTTTCTTTTTTCTTTTTTTTGGGGCGGGGGGGGTGTTTTGGTCGAACCTAGACGTTTCTTTGGGCTGACCTGGTTGTAGAACATACTGTGGACGAAATCCATTGCGCACCTCAGAAACCCTGGCTTTTGATGATTTCCTGTACATACCAACGAAGAATGTTTCCAATGGTTTCAACGTGGTGCAGGATTTCGTCCATCAACAGTACTGTGCGGCCCTTTGTAGGGGCTGTTTTGGGGCTGTTTTTGAGGCTGTTTTTTGGGGCTGTTTTTGGGGCTGTGTTTAGTCCTTTTTGGCTGTTTTGGGGCTGTTTTTGGTTTCTTCTTGGGTTGACCTGGTTGTAGAACGTAGGCGCTGTTTTTGTGGCTGTTTTTGGTGCTGTTGTGTGTCCTTTTTGGCTGTTTTGGGGCTGTTTTTGGTTTCTTTTCGGGTTGACCTGGTTAACAATGGGCCATGCTTCCTCGGTTATCCTTGTGCCCACATGGCCCCCCGGATGAGACTCCACAACAATAGCAGTCGGGTTGAGAACAAACCCAATACCCTGCGGTTCAATTCCCAGTCAATCCAAGGGGTGGTAATATAACCATTATTTTCCGTTCAGGAGTAACTCATCCAAAGTGGGTCCCCTTTGGCCATTCTTTGAATGGGAATCGGTGGAACTGCAGGGAATAGTAGCTTCGCCAGTGGATGGCCCAAAGAAAGTCTAAACGTTCTATTTACCACTAGAACCTCCATTTGCTTAAGTCCCCTGGAAAAAATAGGCATACTTCCAGTAGTGATAGATTCCCTTTAAAACCAACAGGGGGAAAAAAACAATACTATTCTTAACCAAATGGACGTTTATTAATAGGGGGGTGGTTTTTGGCCCCAAATGTGGTCTGATTCCCCAGCTTTCATCCAGGGAGAAGCACCCCATCAAATAAACAGGTTGGTTGAATTTTCTATGACACCGGGACCGGCCTTTTTGACCACGTTATACTTAGGGCTTTTGGGGCCCCACAAAATCTGGGTCGGGGGTCCAAGAAACAAGGCACCCCATCCAGAAATAAACTGGGGCTGGACCAAAATATGGGGTCCACATAATTTGTTGGCATTTACAGGAAATTCATCAAAAGCCAGGGTTTCTTAGGTGGTGCGAAATGAACATTTCGCAACCATCCGCCGTCTTTCCCTCGCCCGCGTTCTCGCTCGCGCTCTCTTCAAAGCGAGGCTCAAGAGCTTCACGAGCTGCTCCATGTCCTCGAAGGGGCACACGTTGTCATTCTCCGCGTGGATGAACCTTTCGCCGCGTGGCGACGGCGGCGGCGGCGTCGTGTCTTTTCAGGGATCCCTACATTATACACCTGAACGCTGCCTTGTACATGGTGGTTTTGAGCCTGAGAATTGTACATGGGCTCTACCGCTACGTAGTCCAACATGGCAACTAACATGGCTATACACCACTTGGATTGGTAGGCACGTAGGCATTGGCGAATCAAATCTTGTTATCCGCGTGACGAGAGACTTGGTGACGTGACGGTGGCGGCGAAAGGCGTCAGTTTTCTTGGGGGAGACTTGGTGCTGTTGTTGGTGTGGTGGCTTTTTAAATCGGCGCCAAGTCTTATCTCCCTTTTTTTTAGGGGGGTGGTGCCTCGCGAAAATGAAGGAGACGCCAAAATTGGAAAACATGTTTGGAAGGTTGGGGAAACAACGCGATGATTTCAATCTTATAAGGACACATTGTATGTGTGTTGGGTTTAAGGACACATTGTATGTTTGTTGGGTTCGTGGGAAAACACACATTTTGCTAAGTTGAAGTTAAGCACGTTTTGTGGGTCGGTGGGAAAATCTATATTTGCCAAGCTATCAGCTTCTTACACATTGGTGGTTTTGGAATAGTGGTTCGCGGATTAATGGGTAGTTCCCAATTTACTTTTTACAAGATCCAGGGTTCAACTCCCCCAATCACCAATCCAAACACCTAAATAAGGGGTTACCTGCAATTAAAGGTTGGTCACCGGATTTCCCCTTCACATGTTCCGGCGGTTTCCGTTGAAACGATTGACGCTTTTGGAGAGTCCAACAAGGCAAATTGAGGAAACCCCCCCTTTGTGTGGCTTTCAAAGGGAAACCAAAGGAACATAAAACAGAACAGACCCAAGTAGAGGTACTTTCATTTGCTTAAGCCCCCTGGAAAAAAAGAAGAAAAACACATATGTCCAGTAGTCATAGATTCCCTTTAAAGCCAACAGGGGAAAATAAACAAATATTCTAAAACAAATGGAAGGGTCTATTTTTTCAATCCAACAGCAGCCAAGGCGCCAAAAGGGCACCGCCTGAGACTCCGTGAGCCTCCAAAAAGGCGCTTTTACCAGCGAGCGATCAAGTTGCGCGGATGTCGGAGGGAGCGGAGGTCTCGCTGGGGGGAAAAGAAGAGGACCACTCCCCCCCGCAACAAAGAACAAGGAAAACCCAAAAACGAAAGAGAGATTGTTCTTCCTTGGTTTTCCCAAAAGATGATTTCCTCGTTGCGTTTCTTTCAAACAAGACCAAACAGGGTTCCATTTTTCGACAACCCCAAAGTGGACAATCCTGTGCTAGTTGCTTTCCCCAAAAGGGACTCCCTGGGTTTAAGTCTACCTGGGGGTAGTAAAAAAAAAAAAACGGAACCCTGAGCCCGAGCCAAATCGCCTCAACCCAAAAACACTCTTGGCGTCGCTGACCAAAAGAACATCGAAGGCATCCTCCCTGGCATTGAAGATCTGACGACCACTTTATGATACTATGGATGGTTGCAAAATCCTCTTAGGCACCACCTAAGAAACCCAACGGAATGATTTGAGTCTCCTGAATTCCAACAGATAATGGCTTCCAATGGTTTCTCAGGTGGTGCGAAATGAATTTCGTCCATCCACAGTATGACTCTCTTCAGAAGGAGCCGCCTCAGCGTTTGGTCTCACTTGCTGATTGGGATTGGCCCTAAAAAAGTCCGAACTTTCTGTGTACCACCAAAATGGTCTTCCTAAAAAGTGACTAAAGTCCAGGAACTCGGGAAGTGAGTGGTTGTCTCTCCTCACTCATGGAGTTGACAATCTGAGTGGCTTAAAGTTCCATGTCGAGAGGGTCCAGCTCAATGAAAACAGCTCAAAGAAACTTTGACGTGAGGCTTGATGCTAGGTCCTCCAGTAGAGAGGTTGGAATAAGGGTGCCAACTTTTTTCTGTATTCTATTTTAGTAGGGGAACCCTCCCCAAAAAAAGGGTAAAAGGGCACTACTGGGGGACCTAGAATGTGAAGAGTTTGGGGTGTTTGGATTACACTGAGGTTTGCTTGAATTTGTGGTTCGTTCAAATTGGGCTTCGGCTAGGCATGGCTAGATACCATGTGACATCGGAAGGTGCTGGTGGTTAAGCATGTGGCACTGTGGGGCCTGGTAGTATTTGCGCCGCCTTCGCAGAACAATTGCCTACAAAGACGCCGCCATTTCTACGTCAATCTCTCCATGGGTAAACTGACGCCCTAGCTCCCTGACCCGTTCAAACCACCTCTGAAGCAAAGGTAAATACAACCAACCCTATTTACCTCAGCTTCATCATCCAAATTGGGTCCCAAGGCCATTCTCTTAGGGGCTTGAACCCTTGGGCTGAGTAATCTTGCTGTATGCTTGTCTTAACTCCCGCAGTGGTCCATGACCATGCCCAGCTGCCGAAAAAAGGAGCTTCCCATGACGAACCATGACCAGGTTTGCGAGTCAAAATCACCCCCCCCCCCCCCCGAACCCCCACTCCCGCCCCCCCCGGCCCCCCCGCGAAGAAAAAAAACAAGAAACAATATTGTTTTCCTTTGGTCTCCCTTTGAACACCCCCCAAAAAAAAACAAAAAAAACTAACACAACAACAACAGCTTCCCTCAAAACGAAGACACACCCGTGAAATCACATGCTTCACGCCGAAGCCGAAGCGACCTCTCCGTCAGCGACTGATCCCGAACCCCCCCAAAACTTTAAATTGGTGGTTTGGTTTGGCGGTTTGGACGTTCAGTGGGCTTCAAATCCAAATCCAAGCCACCAATCCAAACCACCAAGTAGGGGCAAGCTGAGAAAAGGAATCCGATCCCTCTCCCACCCCCAAGGGTCCAAAACGGTAATGTTCAGTGCGAAAGATCTTGGAATTGGCACAACTTGGAGTGAGCCCAAAATGACTCAACCACCCTCAAAATCTCTCACTTCCGATTGAGTGGCCAAAAGTCCACCTGGATCGACAGTTGCGATCCGTTCTTTCCATGCACGTTACCCCAAAAGCCGATCGCAACAGTGACTTCAAAATGCGATCGCGACTTGGCTATCTAGGCAAGCTCATTTGTTTTAGTAAAAAAAAAAAAAAAAAACACTAAAATGGTTCAAGCAACAAAGCGACTACAGCCCAGGAACTCAAACCAAGTTGTTTGGGGTTCGAAATTCGAGAGTTCCGATTCGGCGGCATCTCGGCGGAGTTGTCCTCCAGGAACCAAAATTCCGAGTCGACCGATTCGACCCCACTAAAAGACGGGCAACCAGGACGACCCAATTTAGAAGAGGAAACTGCTGGCCGGAAAACAGTAGTGGTCAACTGGACCCTCAAAATTCCAACTTAACCCAAAATTATGGCTGGTGAACTCCCTTTCTTATGGGTAGTTTGAGGGTCCAGGTAAGTTTTCACCCAATCTTTGAATGGTAACTGAACCGCAAACAACCCATTCAAGGCCAGCAGCTGGTTCTCAGGGAATGAGCATCCAACTGGTGGTTTCCTTTAGGTGACCCCCCAACATTGTGGGTGTTCATGCTGGTTTCCTTTTTGAAACTACGAAACGGGGATACCCTCAAACATGACGAATGGTTTTCTTTCGGGAATCCCCAGGTTGCCAACTCATTCCTTGAGATGCCCAGTGGATTTCCATGCGAACAAATCAACATCCTTTTTGGTTGGTTGACTTTAAAGGAATCGGAACCCTTCCCCCTTACTTTATACTTTACAGGGGAAGCCTTCCCCAAAAAAGGAACCAACAAAACCCTTCCCCCCAAAAAAGGAACCAAAGAACCATTCCCCCCCCCAAACAAGAACTAAACAAACCCTTCTCGACAAAAGGAAGCAAAAGAAAACCCTCCCAAAAAAAAGGAACCCCAAAAACCCATCCTCAAAAAAAAGGAACCAACAAAAACCCTTCCCGAAACAGAAGGAACTAACAACATCCTTCCCAACAAAAAGGATAAACAAAACCCTTCTCCCAAAAAAGGATCAAACACAACACTCTCCCAAAAACAAGGATCAACAAAAACCCCTTCCCCCCAAAAAGAGGCACCAACAAAAACACCTTCCCCAAAGGAAAAGAAAGCAAAGGTCAGAATCTGATCCCAAGCTGAACCCCGGCTTTCCCCAAGAAAAAGAACCAAAGGCGGCGGAATCTGGTTGCGGCACGTGCCCATCGCACCGCTCCATCCGCCTTGAGACCAAAGGCTCCACGGGGTCCAGGTCGTAGTGCGCCGCAATTAGCGCCACCGCGGAGAAGGTCTGCCTGGGGCTCAAAGGGGACCATCACTTTTTGAGGTCGGATTTTTTTGTGTTTTACGTTTGTCCATGTCTTTTGTTGATTTTTGGCCGCTTTTTCTTAACGTTTGTCCTCATTGTTTCTGATTTGTGTTGGCGTCTTTGCTTTTGTTGCTAGCGGATTTGGATCACGAGTCCACCAATCCCGCTTGATGCCTGTGGTTTTGGTCCATTCACAGTAAGTACCCAGGGGAAACCATTTGAAACCAGCTGGTTGCCAGTGTGTCCTTCTTCTAGGGTATGATTCACAAAAGAAGCGTCACAAAAGAAAAGCCGCCATTTTTTGGCTTCCCTTCCAAATCGACCCAAAAATGGCGCCCCCCAAAAAAAAACAAATAAATAAAAATGGAAACAAGCTTTCAGACCAACCCTTGGTAAGGGTCTAGGGGTTGATTCCTTGTCCCAGAAAGGCTATCAAAATAGAGAGACCCACATGGAGCCGATCGGCAAGCTGATGGTGTTGCTCATCTATCTTATAACCAGGAAACCAGATCCGGATCCAAATCCAAACCAATCTAAAGCAGCTCATCTAGGGGTTGACTCCTTGTCCATTCTTTTCAGCCATCGTTTTTTTCTTTACCGATCGCCATTTTTCCCCAGGGTTTTAAAGGTGGTTTTCGAGAAAGATCCGGATCCCTGGGTTGAGAATGGACATGAAAGCCACCCCAAGAAAGGGATGTGGTGGTTTTAACCCCCTTTGCTTCGGCTACCTGAATTTCAGGGTCAAGCAACGAATTCCGCAGGAGCAACTCTTTTCGTGACCATGGGTCAAAAACCCGTACCCCTGTGAACATCCCAATCCCCACAAAAATAGACTAAAATTGGGCCGAGTTAGTATGGACAACGCCACCTGGGTTGTAATCCACGTTTGATGCCGACATACAACCTCAGCGCGACCATTAATCCGGTATCAGTTTGTGTGTTTTTGAGGGGGTACCTTTTCAGGTTAGTAGCCGAAAGGACCGCCATTTTGACTATTTTGACACTTAATTACCATCAACCCTAGGGTTCAACTCCCATTGAAAGAATGGCAAGCAAGTGGTTAGCCACCCGTTACAGCCCGCTTATAATGGGGTTAACCCAGTCATTTGTAGAGAACGGTCACGCTTGTCAATGAGTTGCTGACCAAGGTAAAGGTACTGCATCCCTGAAGGCAAGCACTTGAAATTGGGGGACCCCAAATCTGCGACTCCTGGTCACCTAGAAGCAAATTTGCCCCATGTGGGAAATAGCCCTTACGATACCAAGGTATCCCATGAAAATGGTATCACCACTCGAACCCAATTTCCGACCCCCCCCCCCCCCCTTGACCTTCTAGATGGGTCCCTCGATTAGCCATGGATCTTCCAAAGTGAATATTTGCCTTTTTGTGAAAAGCTGCCTTTTTCAGAGAAACGGCCCTTTCTGCGACTCCAGGCACTTTTTTGACGTCTTTCACTTACTCTACGGCGACTTTCCCTCAGCAAAATGGCGACAATCCCCGACCGAACGGCAACTTTCCAAGACCGTGTTTCCAACAAAATGTGAATCGACACTGTGAAAAAGATATGGTTTTAGACCGAAGGACTGAGATTTGTGCGTTTTCAGCCAACGGGGGGACAAATGCACTGGAGAAACCTTTTAGGTATTCAAGTGTCCCATGCAAATTTAGTCGCACTTGGCCTGTGACCAACTAGGTCCTCCAGTAGTTTGAGCTTAGGATAAGGGTACCCATTTTTCTGTAGTCTATTTTAGTAGGGGAACCCTCCCCCAAAAAAGGGGTTAGAAAGGGCACCTAGCTCGGGGACCTAGCCAACCAAGAAAAGTCCACACCGTTTTGCGTCACCAAGGTGGCTTCCATGTCATCCACTTTGCCGCGTGCGATGCTGAAGCGTTTGGCCGCTCATGTGGCTGTGGGTCAAACATGGGTGCCCAAAATGGAACCCTGGCAAATGGAACCAAGGACTAAAACCTGTGGTCTCCTGGTGGTTTAATTTTGACCCACACCCATATCACAGTCGCTCATATCACAGTCTCAGTTGTTCAGTGACCCTGGAAAAAAAGGGGAACTCTTTTTGGGGAAGACCATTTTCGATGCGGCAGCCACCCAAAAACGGGGAAAAGGATTGGTGCCCCTGAACAACAGTTCGCAGAAGCCCTTCTTTTCTGGGCACGCAGCTCGGACAAAGATGGCCTTAGGCCCCTCGTTTTGGTTGTCCCAAGCTGCTGGCCTCTGATCCGCTTGGATGATTTTGGTCATGCCCGAGGTGCCAAAACCCAACGGTCGTGGGCGTCTGCAAAGACGCAGCAAAGGCCGGTCTGTCAAGCCATCTTGTCCGATCCTGGCGATGGTCACGCTCAGTCAGGCTTGAGATGGTCACGCTACGACCGATCTGAGAAGCAACTCTCTGCAAACAGAATTGATGGCAACTCTTGCCAAGCCGCAACCCGAAGGCACGACGTCCGAGAGTAACAGGGATGGACGCACTTGTCAATCTGCAACCTGCGAAGGCGCAAGCGGCGCAAGCCACGCCCCAAGGCTCGTCCAAAGCTTTCTCTGACTACATTTGCCCCCCCCAAACGAGCAACAAACAAAAGGACATCTTGCCAAATGGTTGTCCAGGTGCGCCAGAGACTTTCCAGCCTACCCCATGGCACCGATTGCACTAAGACATTGCGCACTAAAGCTTTGCAACGAAGTCGGAACGGCAAATCGTTGCTACAGCCTGCAAAAGCATGATGTCCGACTTCGGAAACAGAGCAGGGGATACTCACGCTGTGAGCTGCAACCTTCGAAGGCTGTTCCAATCTTAGCCACAGAATTGATGGCCACTGCCAAAGAGCTGCAGCCTTTGAAGGCACCGCCTCCTATCACTGAATCACGCAGTCAGGGATGGACACGCTTAGCCACAACCTTGGAAGGCAAATTCTCGCACAGTCACGACTCCGACGAGCTGCAATCTTCAATCGCACCAGGCCCAGCCCCAAAGCATGTGGGAAATGACTCCCTGGAGTCTCCCTAAGGACCCTTAAAACATGGTCGGTCATTACCCAAAACTCCAGGTTGGTCATGGGCCCATTTTCATTTCGGGTCCTGAGGGAGACTCCGGGTAGAAAACATCTTGCGAGAAGACCCGTGCACCTCGGATGGAAAAAAATTCTGGAGGCGACCCCTTGCTGAATCTGCTCCCCTGCTAGAAGCGAATAACTTTTAGTGGTTTAATGGCAACAAAACCAATGAGTTGGCAAAAAGTCAAAGTCCTAACATCCAAGCAAGATGCACCAAAGCTAGGTTTGTTGATCCGCGGCTCTCATTAAAACCGCGACCTTCAGGGAAGGGACCATTTTTATTTTGTTGGCCACGGGCAAGCTGAAAGGGCAACAGTGCAAAACAATCTGACTTGTGCAATTTCAACACATAGCAACAGGGATGCCCACACTTCCGATTGCAACGCCACACCCCAACTGGAGCAAACTCGCTTCAACGTTGCCCAACTGGTGTTGAACAACCGCTGGACGAGCCACCATCTTGTTATCCCTCTTGCCAGTGAAGCAACTCGTTGCAATTTGAAAATTGGCACTGGCCGGCATCCACTTTGCGGTAAATGAGTTTGAACATTGACCGCTCACGCGCTGCAGCTGAGTTGATGTGATGACTGATCCATCAAACAGCCGCTGCACAGTGTGTTCACCACTGGCTCGGTCGCTTCCTTGACCAACGGAGAAAGGATTGCACTTTCACAACAACTCAGCCATGCTTCAGGCCGACGTTCCGGTTCACCTATACGTTCCAGTTTGAGAGGGTCACCCAATTCCTTTATAAGCCGGCAGGTCATGCACTTAGCAATTCAGGTTCATTCTATGCCGCTCACATCAGAGAGACACAAAGACCTGTTTTGCTCCGTTCCGTTCTTCCTCCGCAGCAAGGCGCGCGGCTCAGACAAACGTTTTACCTACTTCGTTGCGCTTTGCAACGAAGTCGCTCTGCCAAAATGTAGCTACAGCCTGCGAAAGCATCATGACCGATTTCTGAAACGGAGTCGGGGATGATCACAGTTGCCAATGAGCTGCAGCCTTTGAAGGCGACCGGTCCGATCTCAGTGGCAGAATTGGGGATGGCCAGAAGGCGCCACCTCCTATCACAGTCACAGAGTCTGGGATGGCCATGCTTGCCAGTGAGCAACAAACCATAAAAGGACACCCGTTCCTATCACAGTCACTCTTGCCAATGAGATGCAACCTGCGAATGCATTTGTCCCAATCCTAGTCACGCCTCCCGCGTAAATCGTCAGGATCGCAGCCGGACGTTGAGAGCTTTTACAGATCACCGGTTTGATGCTGAGGAAAGCCAGAACTTCTGTACCTGGAATGGCTTCCGACATCATCTCCTCCACGCAACTCATGCTGCGCTTTGATTCATCTGCGCAGGGCAGCCAGCCTTTAAAATCGGGGAGAGTTGTCTGTCAGCAACTCAAATGCCGATTAAGGACCACGGGCTTCACGGGCACACGGGCAACACGGGCATCACTCACGGGCACCACGGGCACCACGGGCTCACGGGCACGACAGGCATCAGGTTCACCACAGCAGGACCACAGGATCACGGGCACTAATGGACACCTCATTCGTAGGAGCCTTGGCAGCTCACAGGCGCTGCAAAGTGTTTCAGTGCATGCACCGTGCGCATCGCAGGCAGCACAGGCAGCACACTGTGGGACGCTATGGCCAGTGGCTTCAGCTCACTGGCAGCAACACGGGCTTCTTCAGGAGCCCTGCAAGTAGGTCATTGCACGCTGGACACGCGCGGCTCAAGAGCGGCACCGCGCTTGGGCCATCGCTGACGCGTGCGTTGCGGGCATGGGCATCATGCGCACGACAAGCACGGCTGTGGGACGCTTTGCCAGACTACAGGTTCACAGGTGCACTTTCACCCCGGCCGAGCCGGCCTCAACGTGTCGCGGAGAGCGGGGGACAGGCAGATACAGCAAAAGGGGCCGGTCAACTGGGTCAAGGGCCTTAAGCCATGGGGTCCACGTCTTTGCGATTTGAAGAATTTGGAGCTGCGCTTGCATGAGAAGTGCTTCCCGAACTCAACGCGGTTCATGCACACCTTCCACCAGCTGTTGTTGGACCCCAAGCCTATGGCAAACTGGGGCTCCCCGAAAACAAGCGCACATCTGTCAGCCCACAGCGCCTGACTGGCACCGTCACACTTTGGCGGGATTTAAGTGGCAAATCCAGGCATCAACAACGCTTACATCGCCCCACATCACGGGCATTACGGGCACCACGGGCACCGCGGGCACCACGGGCGCAGTCCCAGAACGTATCTGCCCCCATCTGCCCCAGACAGCTGTGGCACTGAAATCACCCTTGCCATGGCAAAGTTCTTGGCGACTGCTTGTGTTTTGTGTGCAACAAGCTTCTGCCTTCGCTGTAATCAAGCTTGCGGTGGTTTTTGTTGGCTGGGCAGGATTGAAATGACCCTCCAAAGAAGACACATCCAAACAACAGGAACCAGGGAGCCACTAGACTCGCGAACAAGGACTGTCGAACCAGGGATCCTTCGCTTTCACACACCTCTGAGTGTAGTTTGCTAATCCGGGGTTACGCACCTGCCCCAGACAGGTGTCGCACCGTACTCGCCCTTGCCATTGCACATTTCTTGGCGAATTGAAATGTTGCTTTAGAAGACATGAGCTTCTACTAGGTCCTCCAGTAGAGAGGTTAGAATAAGGGTACCTGGACACTCAAACTACCCATAAAAATGGGTTTGACCCCCAAAATTATGGGGTGATATCCCATTTTTAAGGGAATTTTGAGGGTCCAGGTACCCTTCTTCCTGTAGGGGAACCCTCCGGTAAAAGGGCACCTAGCTGGGGGAGCTAGTCTACCTTGGCTGCAAACAAGCTGAAAGCGCTTGCTGTGGCCTTCTTTTGATACAAATGACCCCAAGCCGAGCCAACGTCTCACGGAGTTCGGAAAGCTCACGGCAGTCGACTCGTCGCAACCTGGGGCTCGCCTGGAGTTGGTTTTTGCAGAATGGTCGACCTGGACATGGAGCGGCCTTTCCGAAACCGATCCAAAAAGGGGTACTTTTGATCAAAAAGAGACAGACTCAGCACTCCCTTGAAATGGACAAGTGTTTTTTTCGACCCCCAAAAAAGTTGTTTTTTTTTTCCCCAGCCTCAAAAAAAGACAAACTCAGTTGCACGTAATGTGGGTGTATACCCATTTTGTTCCCAAATGGCTTAGCGCCAGACAAAACCTGACAACACTTGCCCAAGTGGGCAAAATTCGGACACCTTGTTTGTGGGAGTCTTGGGAACAAGGAACGGCCGAGAAAAGCACCGCCGGTCAAATGCGAAGGTCGAAGTGGGAAGGAGATCCCCACTACCTTCAGGAGGAGGGGGGTGGGGGGCCCCACTCCATGTATCGAGTCTTCCCCAGAAAAGGGAAAATGGCACCAGAAATGGAATTCCAGGGGTCACCCCCCCCAATTCCATTTTTAAGGGGGTGGGGATGGAAGAAGGATTGCCCTTTCACAAGTCTGGCATGCTTGGGGCCGACGTTCCGGTTGACGTAGCTGATGGCGATCACCCCTCTCGCAAGTTCTTTACATTCACCCCAATTCCTTACGGCCGCCTCAACTTCTTTAGGTGGGACGGCAGGTCATCAATATGCCGCTCACATCACAAAGACACAAAGACCTGTTTTGTTCCGTTCTTGTTCCACGGCAAGGTGGCCTTCGCTCGCAGACAAACAAACACCAAAAAACAAACCAAAAAACGCTTTGTCCAAAGCTCACCTCTGACTATGCCGGACCGAACGTCGCAAACCTCACACTCTGACCGCACATGAGCGCGACGTGGTTTCTGCAACGTGGTCGCTCCAAATTAAATGAGTTTCTCCCATGCGGTGAACCTACCGCGTTGCACTTTGCAACTAAGTTGCTTTGGCCAAAACGTAGCTACAGCCTGCGAAAGCATCATGTCCGATTTCAGAAACAGAGTCGGGGATGATCACAGTTGCCAATGAGCTGCAGTCTTTGAAGGCAACCGGTCCAATCTCAGTGACAGATTTGGGGATGGCCACACTTGTCAATGAGCAGCAACTTGCAAAAGCACCTACTCCGATAGCAGTCACAGAGTTGGGGATGGTCACGCTTGCCAACGAGCTGCAACCGTGAAAGGCACCACCTCCTATCACAGCCACAGAGTCAGGGATGGACACGCTTGCCAACGAGCTGCAACCTCGGAAGGCAAATTCTCGTATCTCAGTCACGGAGTCAGGGATGGCCACGCTTGCCAACGAGCTACAACCTGAGAAGGCACCCGTTCCTATCGAAGTCACTGAGTTTGGCAAGGTCAGGCTTGCCAACGAGCTGCAACCGTGAAAGGCACCACCTCCTATCACAGCCACAGAGTCAGGGATGGACACGCTTGCCAACGAGCTGCAACCTCGGAAGGCAAATTCTCGTATCTCAGTCACGGAGTCAGGGATGGCCACGCTTGCCAACGAGCTACAACCTGAGAAGGCACCAGGCCAAATTGCGGGCACGCCATCTGGAATTTCCACGACGCGCAAATCGTCAGGATCGCAGCCGGACGTTGAGACGCTGCAGCACGTCACCGGCTTGACGCTGAGGAAAGCCAGAACTTCTGTACCTGGAATGGCTTCCGACACCATCTCCTCGTTGTTCAACAACGGCCGGTCTCCAACAACCACCTCCACACAGCTCATCCTGCGCTTTGCTTCATCTGCGCAGGACAGCCACCGGTGCAGCTGCGTCTTGAACTCGCGGAGAGTCATGTCTGTCAGCAGTTCGAATGCCTCATCTGTCCCAGACAGCTGTCGCACCGTAATCTTCCTTGCCATGGCAGAATTCTGCTTTGGCTACTGATGCTTAACATCCTGTTCTGAAAGAAACTCGCTTCTGCTTTCCAAGTTCTGCAATGTGCGGGATGTGGGTGCTTGGGCTGTCGGACCAAATGGGAATTGCCCCCTTTCGGCTTCTTGAGTTGGCTGTGAA
>CAUJNA010003473.1:212088-364588 GCA_963377175.1 Effrenium voratum | reverse complement strand
TTGGGGATGGCAAAGCTTGCCAATGAGCTGCAACCAAGAAAGGCAGCGTGTCTAATCTCAGTGACTGAACGGGGAATAGTCACGCTTTCCAATGAGCTGCAACCTCGGAAGAAGCTGTCTGCAATCTCAGTCAAAGAGTCTGGGATGGCTACGCTTGCCAGTGAGCGGCAACCATCGAAGGCACCCGTTCCTATCGAAGTCACTGAGTTTGGCAAGGTCAGGCTTGCCAATGAGCTGCAACCTTTGAAAGCAAACGCTCCAATCTCAGTAACAGAATTGGGGATGGTAATGCTTGCCAGTGAGGTGCACCATGTAAAGGCACACTCTCGTATCGCAGTCACGGAGTCTGGGACGATCACGCCGGCCAACGAGCGGCAACAACCTTTGAAGGCATCTTTCCCAACCTCAGTCACGCCTCCTGGCAATTCCGCGACGAACAAATCTTCCCGCGTGCAGCCGGATGTTGAGAAGCTTGTGCATATCACCGGCTTGATACTCAGGAAAGCCAGAACTTGTGTACCTGGAATGGCTTCCGACACCATTTCCTCGTTGTTCAACAAGGGCGTCTCTCCAACAACCACCTCCACACAGCTCATGCTGCGCTTTGACTCATCTGCGCAGGGCAGCCACTGGCGCAGCTGCGTCTTGAACTCACGGAGGGTCATGTCTGCCAGCAATTCGAATGCCTCATCTGCTCCAGACAGCTGTCGCACCGCAATCACCCTTGCCATGGCTGATTTCTTCTTTGGCTACCGTGACTCGAGACTTTGTTCTGAAAAATACTAGAGTTTCTGCCTTAGCTGGAATCAAGCTTGAACCGCTTTGGCTGGCTGGGCCGTGCTTCGGCAACTTGGGTTGATGGAGAAAGGTGCGTGTCAACATAGGGGGAGCTTTTGCCCAAAATCTTCCCTAAACGACTTAAGAGGGTTGCCTCAACAAACTGGGCTGTCCGTTTTCAGATGCCCTGCTAAAAGTTTAACGATTACACCCGTTTGCTGAAGTCCCCTGGACAAACTCACATATTTCCAGTAGTGAAATCGATTCCCTTTTAAAACAAACAGGAAGAAATAAAACATATTCATTTCAGCAAATGGAAGACTATTGGGTTAAATATGGAATCCCAACCACTTCACAAACTAAAAGCTAAAAAGCTAGGCAATCGGATGGTCTGGGCGCCACTAAGAAAAAGCACACCGAGGCTTGCCCTGTTTCTGATTTCTGGATTTGTGCCCCGTGCTAGAAACGCCTCAAGAGGCGTTCAGAAACAAGAGATGCCACGCACCCAAAACCTTAGAGACACCGAGACGAAACCCCCTCACGAGAAAAGCAAAAAAAAAACGCGGTTCCAGTAAAACCAGGCTAGCCAGGTGAAACAGTCATGTAAAACCTGCTTGAAAACCCTGGCAAACTCCAATTGTTCATCAACTCCCATAAGTGCGGCCAGATTTCATGGGAGATATGCTTTAAATCTCTTAACGGACAACGTCGAAACTGGGCCGCTGGGATACTTCCCCCCAAAATCATACAGATCTGATTCATATTTGGTCAAGCCTAAAACATAAAACATTGTGGAGGAGATCCCGATACCTGTTCTCAGATGCCCAGTGGATTTCCATGGGAAACAAAGAATCGGCATCCAACTTCTTGGTTGAGTTTGAAGGAAGCGGATCCCATCCCTAAACAAAAGTCGGAAAAAAGGCAGCACCCAACCCCAAAAAACAGTCCACCAACCCAGTTAAAGAGGAGCCCTTCCCTTAAAAAACGTCAAAAAAGGGGGCGGAAGCCACTGGGCAAGTGGGGATCTCAGTCTAAGGAAGGGCTGTCCTTGTCTGTCGCGAGGCGCCTTTGAACCTGAAATAACCCGAGGCAGGGAATGGGGCGCCTAAGCCGGTATTCTCGCGAAAAGATGTTGTTGGTCGTCTTTTTGTAGTGGACCCCCCCACCAAAAAAAATAAAAAGAAAGGGAAGCGGCTTTAACTACCGTGGATTTCCATTGAAACGTCACATAAAATGACGTACCCTCCAAAAAAACAAATGCACGGACATACACTTGTTCAGATGACCAATGCTTGGCGAGCAGGGCGATGGGCAAATGTTAGGGTTTGCACTGAACCATTAGCCGGAAGTTGGCCGCAAGTTGCCACCAAGGGGCAACCCTTGTTCTCTGTGTTTTTCTCTCTTACTTCCTACCCTCCCACCAATTCACATGGAACCTGACGTTCGGGGGTGGCCTCATTTTAAAGCAACACTGATCTTTGGCAAGTGAAAGCTCCCTGCCGTTGGAATCGGGGGGGGGGGGGTAAATACGGTGGGTAGTTGAGAGCCCGGCTTGGAGCGTTCCCTTAAGCCTAAGACCCCCCCCTTGGACCACCCTTAGGGATTCCCCAACCTAACCTCCAAACCACTCCAAACGTCCCGAACTCAGCACGTCCCCAATCTCTCACTTCCGATCGAGTGGATGGCGGCCCAAAAAAGGTGACCACGCCTTTTTGTATGCCACAATGGTCCAAACCCGAAAATTCCGCAACCCAACCTCCAACCAATCCAAACGTCCCTTGAAAGAAGCCGAACTCAATCGACCTCAGCAAGTCAGTCCCTTCTCTCACCTTTTTGTATAGCGCAATGGTCCAAACCCGAACAAAAAGTGGCTCAGGTTCATGAACAGGGGCACTTTGGATCTTTGGAAGGGGTCCCTGGACCGAAGCTCGCGGCGTTGGGGTCCACGTTTGCCCATTTGCTGAAAAGAAGACATATACATGTACATATATATATATATATGGTGCCCCCCCCTAAAAGCCAGGCCCAACAACTGGACTCTGAAGTGTTGTTTTTGGAAAGGACAGCCGAAAGGAACACCACCATTTTGTGGGTTCCGTTTTCGCCAACAAAAATGGCGTATCCCCTCAACACTGAGAACACTGAGAACACCGAAGCCAAATTGTGCGTGTCTTTTCTTCTATTTGCTTAAGCCCCCTGACAAAAAAAAAAACAAATAACATCCAATTATCGCAGTAGTGAAATCAATTCCCTTTAAAGCCAACAAGGGACAATTCAATTTGCAACATCTTCCTACCCAAATGGAAGCATATTCCCACAAGAACCAGAGCTTCAAATCCGCGGCTTTCTCAAACCCATTTACCCACATCCGTGCGGGAGTGAGGGAATGAACCTGATTCCCGAAAGGAAACCACCAGTTGGACGGTTTCCATTCCACTTCTCATTCCCCTCTCGTATCGATCACAAGTGTTTCCTTTTGTTTTCCGGGCATCTATCACTCGAAACATATATGATTCATTCTTTTCCAGGGGGCCGAGTCTCAGCAAATAGATGGAATTTTCTAAAATGGATCGAAGTTTTCCACCTCCCTCCCAAAAAAAGGCAAGCAACAACACCAAAAATAAGTTTCATTTCAGCATAGAAGTTTGGTAGTCCACCGTTTTTGTTGGCTTCCCCCGGAGAAAAACAACAAACACAACAACTCCTTTGCCGCGGTGCGGGTTCCGCGCCGCGAGCTCCAGCGCCCCATAGGCGCCCATAGAGCTGCCGCAGAGGCCCAGGCGGCTGGGGTCCAAGTTGTAGCGGTCCTCGGCCCCCGCGACTTGGCAGCGAGCCAGGGGTGGTGGAAGTGTACCCCTAGACCATTTTTCTTCAAGGGCCTCTTTGTTCATCCCAAGGAGAATATACGCTCCAGGTTCCAGGGGTGGGTAACCAGGGGGCTGGGAACCAGGAAGTGCCGTGGAAGTGTACTACACAACCCCTTCAAGGGCTACCGATTTCGCAGCCTTGTGGTTCGGTCATCTAGATGCTCGGAGCAACCCCTACACTTGGTTTGAGGTCAAAACTCACGTCCGGAGTTCCGTTTCGGACTTTAGTCATTTTTTGGCTTGGACCATTTTCGTGTTAAATACACAGCTTGGCTGGACTACACAGCCCCTTCAAGGGCCTTTTTGTTAGTTCAGGTTCCAGGGGGTAAGGGGGTAACCAGAGGGTCTTCGGCCCCCGACTCGGCTCGGAACCAGGGGAGCTCGGAGCCAGTTTCGTGTTCCCCTACACAATTGGCCATGGGTTAAAAGCCTGTACAGTGAACAATAGACTAAAATGGGTGGTGCACCTATCCCAAAATGGTACCATTGCTATTGACCCACAGCTAATTGTTCTTCACCTAGATAGCCAAGTTGCGATCGTTTTTTTCAGCCACTGCTGCTGGTTTTTGGGGTAAAGCGGATGGGAAAAGATCGCAACTGGCTATCCAGGCAAGGGCCTTTTTGTTCATCCCAAGAAGTATATACGGTCCAGGTTCCAGGAGTGGTTAACCAGCAATTTTGGGAACCAGGAAATTTGGGAACCAGTATGAACAAGGGTATTTGCTTCCACCCTTAGACAATTTTCACCTATTGGTGGAAATGCGAAGGCTGACTATTGTATAGGTCCTTCTTTAGGAATCGGACCCCCCCAAAGAGGTGGGGTTCAACTTTTGGTTTTCCCTTTCAACATCCACCAAAAACGGGTGCCCTCAAAAAACACACACACACACCCATTCAAAGGCTGATTTTGTATGTCCATGTTTTTGGAGCGCATGGCCATTTTTGGATTTTGGGGGTCGAGGTTCCAGTGGAAGTGTACCCCTGTTACATACTTGGGCAAATAAACCCCTTCAAGGCCTGCCTGTGTGTCCGCAAAAGGAGCAAAAATACCCATAAAGCGGGTTGGGATTTCGAGGGGGAACCAAGGGGTAGGAACAAAGGTGATGTTTTCTTCCACCACCCGGAAACCAAACAAAAAAACGGATTCAAAGGCTGATGGCGCGTTCCTTCCGGGCCCTGGGGCTGATTTGACCATGCCAGAAACCTTTCGGTAAATTGACCCAGAAGCTGGGGCTTCATGCAGTAGCGGTTCGTACATGCTTGGGTGTTCGATTCGCCAAGTAAGTGGACAACGCCACCTGGGTTTTTTCACCCGGTTAACCCAGTGGCGTTGTCCACTTACTAACTTGGCGAATCGAACACCCAAGTATACATTCAGTCCTTGAGCGATCACCTTCTGAGGGCATGACGAAATATGGGAACCCAACATGAGACAACCAAATGGTCAACAGGTCGGTGTGGGCAACTGTGGTGATCGAATCGGAATCGGGGAGCGTTTGTTCTCCGGAGAATCAGAAGGTATAGGGCTCCCCATGGTCCAACAGGTCCACTTGGGGTGGAGGCTTTTCCTGTCCAAGGGTAGCCGCCATTTCTACGATCCAGCTCCCTCCTGACTTGGGAAATAGTATATGAGGTAGGAGCCCGGCAAGTTGGTGCCAATTGCACTGCATGACTTCTCTGCAGTGAGGCTCAAACCACGATTGAAACAAGGTGGGTTAATACAACAGCTATTATTTACCTAAGGAGTCATCATCCAAAATTGGGTCAACTATTCTTTTCATTGGGGACTGAAGGTATTTACTTGGTTCTTTGGTTCTTTTCATGTTGCGGCTGGTTTGCTCTTGGCATCCCTTTAACCCCATCCACAAAAAGGCACACGTAGGGCGTGGGAACTTTGGCGTCAATTTGGTGCTGCCTTCGTAAAAGGGCCCCAAGAACCCCAGCCCGTCAAATCTGAATCTACATGGATATTTAGGAAACCTCACCTCAGTGGTTTCTCGACGCCTTGCCATTTTTGTTTTTTTGGTGGGATACGTCATGTCATAAATCCCTACACTCACCGATTCACGGGACTGCCCAAGTCCGGAGTCCAAAGTGTTTTGCCACCACAATTATCTAAAACCAATAAGGCTGTGGGTCAAAAGCCCGTACCCCCAGTAAACATCCCAGTCCCCACTAAAATAGGTTCTAAAATGGGTAGTGAATTCACCTACCCCAAAATGGGAGCCCATTGGTTTTGACCCACAGCCATAAAGCTTAAAGTCCGGGGGTGGGGGAAGGGAGGTGGGGGGTGGGGGGTGGGGGGGGCATGTTACCGTCGTTATGAAAGGCTCGCACGCACAGGAACACATGAGTGCACACAGAGTGTATCTGGAAGTCCCTGGTAGGATTGTCTAGTGGGCAAAACCTTTTCTCTGCCTGCACGTGAATGGTATGTACAGTGGTATCAAAGAGTAGTAGAAGAGGGTCCTTGGGCCAAACGGTTGCATGGAGATCAACAAATCAAACACAGGGGAGGTCCCAAACCGGGGCACCTTATTTCGTGGGAACAGGTACCTTGTGGTAATGGTCCATTGTAGGTCCTGGATCTATTCCACACAATGATCCAATATGCCAATGGTGGGTGGCGTGTATCTGGAAGTCCCTAGTAGGATTGTCTTGTGGGTATAACCTGTAAAGCGGTCCGCAAGTAATCCCTTTTCTCTGCCTGTACGTGTACGGCATGCACAGCGGCAAGAAACAAAAGTAGAAGAGTAGAATTTGCTAGAAGGCCTCTGTGACGAGGGAAGCACGCAAACGACCCGCTTGCTTCATAGTGGGGACCCGATGTATAGACAAATGGTATCATTGCAAGACGATACGCCAAGTCAGCTGCAATAGCTACATGGGTCGCTTCTTTTGTAAGTACCAGCTTCAAAAACTATTTCTGCCGTGCGTTGGCTGCAGTTTGTTGGTGCAGATGTTCGAGTAATTGAGCTGCAAATATGCAAAACACATTGGGTTGTTGTACAATTTTGCATTAAAACAATGCTGTCCTAATTCTCCCGTTCACTGTCAATCATGCGCCAGAGATGACAAATTGCAAAAAAAACCAGGGGAAAACACGTGTGACATAGCTTCCGCCTCCAGGTTTTTTAACAGCCTGTGACCTTTTTGGAGGGTGCTTGGGAATTAAGACATGGACAAAGCAGTTGTTGGGGGGCGCAGGTTTCAGTCTTTGCTTCCATCTGTGCCATGTTGTTAGATACTGTTTCTTTGAGTTGCTGGTGCAGGTAGGGAATGAGAAATGGAATGAACCCAGGCATTCCCGAACAAAGGAAACCACCGCTTGTCTTTGTACACAAAATCAGGCAGTTTGCGGCGCCCGCTTGGGTTCCACTTCTCCGAGCCATTTGGTTTGGGCATCTCCTTTCTCGAGACGCCAAAACAACTCTCAACGAAAGTTCGAGGCTCAACCTTTAGATCCATCTGCTGAATCCCCCTGAGAAAACAACGAAACAAGGTATTGCCAGTTGTGAAATCGATTCCCTTTAAAACCAACAGGGTGGACATAAACAATCAAGTTGTGATAGACTCCCTTTAAAACCAACAGGGTGGAAATAACCAATATTCTTAAGGACATGGAAGACTATCTTAGCATGTTGCCCCCCAAACTGAGCCATGCTGTGGATGGACAAACTCCTGCACCACAATATCCCAAGTGGTGCAGGGTTTCGTCCACCCACAGTTGAGATTCTGGCAACCATAGTTGTCGATATATCATATCATATTAAGGCAGCAGCCCATTTTAACTGAACGGAATGGACAAGGAGGGTACTTGGGTGTTCGGCCAAGTTAGGAAGTAACTAGTCAACTAAATAACCTACTTACAACCAGGCCAGCTCCGCTTGTGGGACTTAGTAGGCTATAACCCCCGTTAAGAAACCATGGAAGGGTCTGGTTCCCTGCAAGTACCAACAAGCAGTGGTTTCAACCATGGTTTCTCAGGTGGTGCGAGAAGCGGATTTTGTCCATCCACAATATGATTTTCTGCTGTTGAGTCTTATCTCACGCAAAGGGAAATACGTATTGAACGTGGCCCCGTTGGCGAACATGGGCGCATAGACTCTCTGTGAATCGGTTGTGGGGGCTTACGAGGAGATGTTGGAGCCAAAGCAGAACTGCCATTTGCTTAAGCCGCCTGGAAGACATACAAATAATTCCAGTGACACAGGAACATAACACATATTCTAAAGGAAATGGAAGAGAAAGGACAACCCAAGGAATGACCATTTTTCTCACTTCCCATCGGGTGGATTTGCAGAACAACCAGTTCAAGCTTTTCAAGCTTGCCACTAAAATGGTCCAAAACCCAAAAAAGTCACTAAACTCCGAAACGGAACTCAGAACTGAGGGAGTGATATTCATTTCCCTTTCTCGCGGTTGTTGGCACCCAACCTAAACCTTTTCACTTTCGTTTTGGACCGCAACACCCGCAACAGCAGCTGAAGAGCAATTCCCCCCTCACTCCCCCCCCCCCCCCGCCCCTCGGTTTTCACGCCAACGCCAACGCCCCTGGGTTTCATGACGTTTTGGGTCGAAACCACAACTCACATCGAAACCTGACGCGTTCGACGGCGAGTGGCACGGATGGTGTCCACCAGACCCAGCAGCGAGGCTTCCACCTGAAGTAAAGCGACGGCTCAAGCGCCATTTGGGGGGGTGGATCAACACCTCCATTTGCTTATGTCCCCTGGAAAAAAATAAAAACATATTTCCAGCCGTGATAGATTCCCTTTAAAACCAACATGGGAAAACAGAAAAACAACCTTAACCAAATGGAAGAACAGGTCCCTCAATGACCATCAACCCGCCAAAAGGATTCAAGACAACATCCTCGTGGGAACCACACAATCACCATATCAAATCACCATGGCCAGTTGCCCTAAATGGAAAATGGCTCAACCCATATCACTTGCTTGGAGTTTTAAGGACAGGAGACCACAATCAACAAACACGGGGTCCATTTCTCCGTGTCTTGGATACTTATGAAGACCCAACTGACCCAACTTCCAAAAGCCCAGCCTTGAACAGGCCTTTCAATCCTACTTTTGACCACCTGACTGCGGGGTGTACCATTTAACAGAGGGTTCCGACTTCTAAAGCTCCCGCTTCTCCCTTTCTCCCCCCCAAACAAGCGCAAGAAACGGACTTGTTTGGGGCCAAACCATTTTCATGTTTCATCCCCAAAAGCCAAAAGCCGAAAAGCAAACATCAAGCTTCAGACCCTGCTTGGAGGTTCAACTCAGCGAGTGTAGCATTACAAGTGCGATTGCGCTTCGGTCCCTTCGTCACAAGCTACTGCCCTGAAAAGTGTCTGAAAATTTTTGGAGCTGTCTTCACGCTCCAATAAACCCCTCTTTCCAAATCCCGAAAGCATCCTCTAGAGCAACAAAGTTATCTGGGCGCTTAGTATAACCCACACGTTGGAAACAAGGAATCCCCAAGTAAGAAACCTTCATCATGCGTCTTCGCCTGTCATGCGCCCGAATCGGCAAGCTCGCGAACTAAACATGTGCAAAATGATCACAGCTGGGTGTGTCGTTCTTTGAGGGTAATTACCCTTTTTTGATGGTGTTTTCCTCCATTTGCTTAAGTCCAATGGACAAAAAAAAAACACATAGTAGTGATCGATTCCCTTTAAAACCAACAGGGGAAAATAACACATATTCTTAACCGAATGGAAGCTGAAGTGACAGCAACAGGAAAACCGCCCAGAAAACCAGGAGCCACCCTGCCGCAAAAAAAGAAACACCTCTTGCATGCCGATGCGGCTTGGACCTCAGGTACTGCTTTTCTTTGGATCTTTGGAATCAGAAGCTGGATGCTCAAAGCCAACCACCAAACCAAAAAACAAAAGTGCCTGATGTCAGTAACGTCCACTCCATAGGAAACAAAGCCCTTCGGCCTTGAACAAGGAGCATGTGCATGTGCATATCCCGTTTTACCCAAATGCAGCGCTAATCATTGCAACTTACGCACTGAGCGGGTTGATCGTCCAAGTAAGGGCTCGATGACCATTCCTATCAATCAGTAAACAACAAATGTGGCTTCTCCGCTGGAAAAAACATGGCTTCAAAGAGGCAACGTCCCAGTGAGTAGATGCCATGCATGTTGCAAGCAAGCTACAAACTACTGCTGACCCCAGAATTTTAGGGAGATTTCGGCGGAGTGAGGCGCCCACCCTTCAAACAAAACCAAAGAGGGGCTACCAATCAACTGGGTCAACACCCCGGATCGAGTCGCAAGAGACAAATGCAACCATCAGAGCCTCATGTGCCTTGAGTACGGCTGCTTCGTGAACTTCCGAGCACTTAACACTGAGCACTAAGGTGTTTTTGGTTTTGCGCTCTCGCGGGCTGAAATAAAGCGAGGACCTCTGCCTGCAGTTTCTCCTCGGGCACATCTTGGAACAAGAAAAGGCCTTGCTGCCACTGACGTCCTTGCTTGCAAGCGGTGATGGCCGAGTTGAGACTGATGACATCCGACTGCAACTCTGCCCGCAGCATGGCGCGGAACAGATCCAAGGCTTGTTGCCACTGCCCGCCCTTTGCACAAGCGCTGATGGCTGCGCTGAAGCTGATAACGTCTGCTACCACTTTCGCTTGAGGCATCGCTTGGAACAAGGCCAAGGCCTGTTGCCATTGCAATGCCTTCTCGCAAGCTGTGATCGCTGAACTAAAGCCGATGACATCGGTCCGCACCTCAGACACAATCATTTCCTGGAACAAGGCCAGGGCCTGCTGCCACTGCCAACCAGTTTCGCATGCACTGATCACCGCACTGAAGCTGATGACGTTTGGTTGCAGGCTCGCTTCATAGATGTCCTGAAACAAGGCCAGGGCCTGCTGCCACTGTCCACCCTTCTCGCATGCGCTGAGAACCGAGTTAAAGCTAATGACATTTTCTTGCACACTTGCCCCAGACATATCTTGAAATAAGGCAAAGGCCCGCTGCCACTGCCCGGCTTTCTCGCATGCGCTGATGGCCGTACTAAAGCTGAACACGTCGGCTTGCAACTCTGCTGTTTGCAATTTCTGGAACAAGGCCAGCGCTTGCTGCCACTGCGAACCTTTCTCACAAGCGCTGATCGTGCTGTTGAAACTGTAAATGTCCTGCTGCACGGCTTTGGAAGGCATTGCTGCAAAGAGATCACAGGCGCATCGCCAGAGTTTCCGCTTCGAGCATGTGGCAATCGCCACATTCAAGTCTCTGGTCTCCACAGGAAGATCAGAGTCCATGAACAGCCAGATGATACTCAGCAAGATATCGGCACTCTTCTCCAAACCCAGGATCTGTCTCAGTGGCAGGTTCTTCCAGCCTCTAGCTTCCAAAAACGCCTCTGGCCATTTCTTTGCCGGCAGATTCCGTTCGGGAATCCGGCGCGCGGAGAACGCGCGGAGTCGGGCCCTTTGACACCCAAGAGCAGAAGGATGCCGTACTTTCGAGTCGAGATCTAACGTGCACCACACCAGGCCATGTGCTAGGCAAGGATTGGTTGACGCATGGCAAATCATCTTGCAACCAAAGGCCATACACCCCCACCCCTCGGACATTGGGGTCCAGGATCCCTGACCCCAATCCTTCATCCGCAGTGGGACACCAACACAACAAGAGCAACCACTACAACCTTGTCTGAGGAGATGCGCATTCAAACATAAGTCCAAACCTGGAAACCACAAGTTTGGATCCCCAAGTACAAGACCATTCTGGGCTCGCGATGCGTGATCCGGCGCGCAGGGATGTGTAGGTGTTTTAGCTTCCATTGTCTCACTTCGTATTGTGGATGGACGAAATCCTGCATCAACCAATGAACCCTGGAAACATATGTTTTCCCCTGTAAATACCAACAAACAAGTTTTTTTTTTCTGGTTTGTTAAGAAGTGCAGGATTTCCACCCATGGTATGAGCAACAACAAACACCTCTTGTTCCCCAAAAGAGACATCTTGATGGAGGTATTGTTTTATCTTGTCGACGCAAATATGTTTGAAGGTTTCGCTTGTACTGTCATTACACAGGACGTTTCACCGGACATTGGTGTATATGACCTACAAGGCGTGAGAATTCAGGTGTGAAGGATTTACTTTAACTACCTTGAGGAGCAAGACGCCATGTCAGTCACCCACTGGAACTTTCAACATGGGCATTGTGGAAGATGCTTGCCCCTTTCAGCAGCACTTTGATAATCCTTCGAATCCAAAATGGGTGGTTTATGTTTGTTCCCTGTAAAGCAACCTCAAAGGGTAGCTTTCCCTTTAAACTGAACAGCGGGAACCCTGTGACCTGGCGTTCCCGAATCACTTGTGACCTGCACCCTGGATTGGTTTCCTAGAACCCTAGGTCCATAGCTAAAACTAGGTCTTTTCACCATGGCACATTTGGGTGTGGGTCAAAAAGAGGTACCCAAAAGGGAGCCCTGGTACATGGGAACAAGGACAACTGCGGTCCCCTGGTTCAAGTTTGACCTAGACCCATTCAGAATCCATCTCACTTCCTGGGTGGATGGCAAAGAAGTAGCCAAACTCATGCCACCAAAATGGTCCAAGCCCAAAACATTGCCTCCGAACCGCAACTTAGGAAGTGGGACTTGATCAATACTACATATAGGGCCCCCAGCTTTCCATGGTTAGACTATCAAATCTTAGTAGTTTCCAATGGTCATGCCATGCAGTCTGGACCTTTTGATCAACCCAAGCGAGGCATTCCCACAACCCCAGGCAAGATACCCTACAAATGCTTCGGCTTGGGATGCTCAGAAAACCCTGGGTCGAGAGGGGTTTGCGGCAGAGGGGTGTCTTTTTTGAGGCCATTTCCTCTTGGTTGCTGAAACGGCCCTTCTGCAAAAAATGAATAATTTGTTGCGGCAATTCCGCTGTTTCAAATTTAAGTTAAAGTCCAAAGATCCAAGCGCATAGCCACAAACTTTTGGGATTGTTCGGAGGGGAAACCTAAATCGACATCACCTGGGCTGTCCTCAGATTCCCTACTAAAAGTTAAACTTTTAGTGGGAAACATGGAAACTACCACTAAACTACAAAAAAAAATGGGGGGTCTGCCCACATGCAGGTTTGTATTGCCCTTGGACCATCCCCCTCGAAAACTCCAAATAATTGGGTATGTTTTAGGATGGCCCACCGATTCCCTTTGCACAATCCTTTGAACGCTTTCAAAAATTATCCTCAAAACAAACACACGCCCCCATTTGGGCGTCTCTGCTTTTGAGGGGCTGTTTGTTGGTGATGTGTTTAACAGAAAGCCAAAAGGAAAACCGCAATTTTCAGGGAGTCCGCGAAACAAAGACACGCCCAAATAGCAAGATTCTGCGCTGTGCAAACTGGGGGCGACCCCTAAATCTGCAATCTGCAGTGGCATAGGGTTAACCCCCCATCTGGCGTATAAAGAGTTCTTGTGTATTGACTCCCCCACAGGTTGTTTGTTTCTGACAGATGTACTCCCTTGAAAAACGCGGTAAAGGGCCACCCAAACCCGCCTTGGCGTCGTGGACGGAGTCCTCGTACCAGCCCTTGCGGAGCCAGATGCCCGCGCCGTCCCCGCGCTCCTTGTCGATGGGGCACTGAGGGGTGAGCAGTACGCACCTGGCAGGAAGCGGGCCCCATGAGCTGTTGGACCCCGGAGGTAAAACCCATGGGGAAACCAAAAGGAAAACCACCCGTCCAGGAGGAAAAGGGAGGGGCAAAAAGCCGAAAAATCATACCCCCAAAATCCGAGTCAGGGAAGATTACCATCAGCTTCCCTGTTACCATCAGCTTCCTTGTGATTGATGGGCGAAATTCGTTCGCACCACTTTAAAACCAGGGTTGAAACCAGGGAACAACATAGCGGTGGTTGGTATTTACGTTTCGGGAATGATCATTCCGTGGGGATTCCGTGGTGGTGCTTTTGTGTGATTCGTTTTGGTGTCAATACTGAGACACGTTTTGGTGTCAACCCCATGGAGCTTTGCTCACCTTGAGGTCTTCGCCAAATGCTTCTTTTGGTTGACTTGGCGTATCCGACGGTGGATGGTTGAAATCAAACTCCGCGAGTCTAGAAACCCGAGTGCAGAAAGTTCAAGCTCAAACCATGACGCGTCTTTGGTATGTCACGTTGGGGAATCAACTTATTCCAAGTAAAATCAATGTCAATGTCACTTCCCGGGTGGATGGCCAAGAAGTAAATAGTTTCATGCCACGAAGAAGGGGTTTCTTAGACGGTGGGTTGTTCCAGGGGCTAGGTCCTGCAGTAGAGAGGTTAGAATAAGGACACCCTGTTTTCTGTAGTCTATTTTAGTGGGGGAACCCTCCCCCCAAAAAAGGGGTGAGAAAGGGACTACTGGGGGACCTAGTTAAACTAATCTTGCCTTAAATAAATCCGTCCTAGAAGAGGGGTGTTACCCCTGCAAAAGTGAATGCTCACTAAAAAGGGACACTTTAGATTGAAATCAACCAGGGGCTGCAGAAATGTGGGGCTTCTCATGAACGTGAACTTGGAAGGTGGAAATCGAAAAGTGAAATGGGGGGGGTCTTCGTTTATGGACCCCGCTCCCTGCCTGGAATGGGTTGCCGAAACGGGAAGAAACAGAAGGATCGATTCGCTCCGAGCAGATGCTTGCTCACTTCCGTTTGCTTAAGACTGATACATTCTCTTTAAAATCAAGGAACACCCTTCTTGGTCTTCCAAGGACCCGCAAAACCAGGGTCCTTCTTGATTTTGATCTTGGCTCATGGAGATTCGGCCAAAGGCAACTGCTTTTCCAGGGTCCTGGAAGATCAAGGAAAACCCATAATTTTTCAGCAAATGAAAGGCTCAATGAAGGGTCTCTTGGGACATTCGGGTATCACATTGCACCGCAAACTGGAACCCACTGGCGGCGTAGCATGCATACTGGAGAGAAGTGGAGTTTGTTCGTCTGTTCAGAAAATCGGAATCCCAACATCCAGAGGAAATCCGGGGGAGTTCTGAAGGCGGGGCGTCTTGTTTTTTGTTTTTGTTTTTTTACTGGAACCTCCAAATTGATGGCTTTCCTTTTGGTTTCCCTTTAACCTCCCCCCCAAAAAAACCCAGAAAAACGGGTACCCTCCAAAACACGAGAGCCATGGATGGAATGCTTCCTCGCGGCTTCTGGGCTCCATCGCAACCTTTCTCACTTCCGATCGAGTGGTTCGTTTGCCTCTGGGAAGCTTCCAGAGATCCGAATCTTTTCAGACCATCACAAACCCAGGCTGGAAACAGCGAGCGATGTTTGAAAAGAGCCATGATCGAACCAAATGGGCCCTAAATCAATAGGTGACCTTTTGGAAGCATAGGCCGGGTAATAAATGGGGCAGAAACACCTATGGAATCCACCCCTGCTAAAATGGTCTCTCCAAGTTCAACGCCTTCTGAACTGCGACACGCACGCGGCGAGGCCCAGATCGAGAAGCCGTGTGCCTGTCTTTGAGCGCTGCAGGGCACAGCTCGGGTTCGTCCAGCAGTCTTACGGGAGTGTCGGACTCGAAGAAGAGATTGTTGTCTCCCTCCAGCCTGCCCTCACAGGCTCCGGCGCTGCGCCCGGTTCGCTTTCTTTCTTTTTGAGAGGTACCCTCTGTTGTTCCAGTTTTTGTGGTCCACGATCTTGAGAAACACGGAAACGGAAACCAACATGGCAGAGGACTTGTCCCTACCGCTTGGTTTTTCAAAAAGGAGAATGTCTCTGGGAACTTGAGGACTCGAACAAAGAAGAAATGCGGCGATATCTGCATTGCTCACAAAGAATCACCAACTCCCCAACTCACCAACTCACCAACCAAATAATTCACTATGCCACCAACCATCAAATGTTTTAAGGGGACGTCGACAAATAGAACTCTGCAAGGACTGCAATGCTGATCAGCCACCCAGAGGCGATGCTTAAATGCACACGCAGCGAACATCTAGGTAACGCCTGGAAAATGGATCGCAGCAGGGTCCCTAGGGGGGAGGGGGGGGTGAGTTAACCCCCATCCCCAATTCCATGTTCAAGGCCGGAGGAGTGAAACGCCTTCCTTGGCTTTTCGGATGGACTAGTCTAAGGGATGTGCTCATGTCCGGCGCAATCTAGGTAGTGTTGCCATTCTCAACTAGGTCCTCCAGTAGAGAGGATAGAATAAGGGTACCCACTTTTTTCTGTAGGCTATTTTAGTAGGGGAACCCTCCCCCGAAAAAGGGTAAAAGGGCACTACTGAAATACCTAGTAAAAAGTAACTACTGTGGACTGTGGATGGACGAAATCCAATTCGCGCTACCTAAGAAACCATGGTTGAAATCATTGTTTGTTGGTTTTCTCAAGGGAAACAAATCAGTCCAGGGTTTCTTAGGTGATGCGAAATTGACTTTTGTCATCCATCAGTGCCATTCTCAAAGTAACCCCCTGACAAATTGACGTGGAGTCCCCAACCAGTAGTCCCCCCAAAGAATCATGCCTCTAAACGTCGCGGGATCCGGATGCATTATACACCTGAACATTGCAACTTGTCTATTTGGAGGTGTCCAACTTTATTTTGGTGGTGAAAAAGCAACATGTTTCAAATGGTGGCAAAATGGAGATCTTTTAAGGAGCCCTCTAAACATCCTGCTATTCCGCTGCCGCTGGTTCCATGAGCAATTTGCAGGGCAGTATCTCTTGAAAGGAATCTAACTTCACCTAGCCCGAAACGGCAGCAACCACGAGGAGCAGGCGCAACACGCCTACTCGTTCAACGCCCCAACACCTTTCCACCCACAAGGCCAATTACCCCCCACCACAAAGCACTTGCTCATAAAAATCAAGACAAACCAGCCTCACTTCTGAGTGGACTGGCCAAAACAAGCTATTCTTTGGTGCTTTCCACTCAAATTCCAGGAACTCAAAATACGGAGATCCATCCTTTTGGTTTTCAGAACGAACAGAACCAACAACATCAAAAACTTGCTGATATAATCAAATGGAGATAGAACAACACAACAGAACCAAATGCAAACAACTAAACAGAACCCTGAACAGAACCAAACACACAGTGAACAAGTGAAGAGCACGCACCCAACTGGTCGAACTTCCTGCAAGGATTGGCCAACAAAATGGTCGAACTTTAAAATAACAAGTGACTCAACTCCCAAACGGAGCTCGATTGGGAGTGAGATCATGCCGAGAAGCCCCAAAAGGGTGCCCCTGGACCGAAAGGACGCCGAGTCCAGGCACTCGGAACCCAACACCACCCTCCCATAGCCTCCACCTCCTCCACCCCCTCCACCCCCCGCCCACCCACAGCCTCCACTGCCTCCACCTCCACCTTCCTCCCACCCACCTCCTCCACCTCCACCTCCTCCACCCTCCACCCCCAGCCCCAGTCGAGTCGCATGCATGGAGTGCAGAAAGAGTACCAGCGGCCAGCGCTCCGAGAAGTCGAAGGAGGGCGGCAGGTACCTCAGGCAGCGACCGTTCCGCCCCGGAACCCGAGCCGATCGGGGTTGAGTTCCGCTTCTGAGGGGAGAGGGGGGGTGAGGGGGGGAGGAGGGGGGGAGGAGGGGGGAGGAGGGGGGGAGGAGAGGGGGGAGGGGGGAGGGGAGAGAGAAGGGAAACTGCACTTGTCGTTCTTTTCTCCTTTCTGTTTCATATTCTTGTTGGGGGGGAGGGAGGGGACATTTTGTTTTGAGGGGGGAGCTTGTAGCTATGTCTTTTCGGGGGTGGGGTGGGGGGGAATGGACCCTTGCTGCAACAACCTTTTGTCACTTTTGGAAGATCCGGGCCTCGTTCAGAAGTTAAAGTCCAAAGATCCAACCAAACAGCCAGAAAGTAAACATGGTGAAGACACCTAGCTACGTTGGGAACTTACTGGGCGGAAATGACTGGTATTGGGGAAACCGGGAAACCCCGCTGTTAATGCTGACCCCAGATCCAATTGGAACCCTTCTTAGGGGGTGGGCCCCTCTAGGGATGAAACCCCACTAAACCGGGGACACCCCCGCCCCCAATCTTCAACAGGCGGTTTGTTTGTCTCCGGGGTTCCCATGACAAACTCCCCCTTTTAATTTTGACCATGAGCCATGCAGGCCTCAGCACAAATGGAGGTTTCAACCTCCTTGGGTGTTCGGCCAAGTTAGTAAGTGGTTAGCCACCTGGGTTATAACCCACAAATGAATGGGTGGGCTAACCCCACTGCAAGTGGGTTATAACCCAGGTGGCTAACCACTTACTAACTTGGCCGAACATCCAAGTCCCAAACACAAGCACACAGGAGCAAAATTCGAGCTTGAGTCCCGCAAAGCCCGGGCTGGAAGACTGGAGGCAGAGATAGCTTCCCCATCTGTGTCATGGGGAACTGGGGTCCAAATCCCCAAATCACCATCCGAACCACCAGGCAAACCTGACACGTATTTGTTCTCACCCGCCAAGACCCTTGAAGGGCAAATATTATATTTGTGCCTTGGGGGTTTCGCATCGCTCGCTTGTGACCATTAGATCCCTTGCCAAACAATGGTTGCAACCTAAGCCGATTTCGGCAACAAACCGAAGGACATGTTCACCAAAAGCAAAAAGAACAAACAGAAACAACAAACACCGCCAAAAACAATGACGCACTCAAAACCAGACATGCTTTTCGGGGCTCAGAGTCACTTAGTTGCCATTTGAATCCGACCGGAAGGAGTACGGCAAGGAAACACATGCAATACGCGGATTCCCTGATTCGGGGTTGTTTTAAAGGGCATGACTAGGGAGGGGCGGTTCTTCCTGAAAGAAGCAAACTATTTGGGGAGACCTCTTATGTCGAAAAGGTCAAATTTGGGCCCTCCGATTTTAAATGAAACAATTGCCCGGGCTGTTTACATGTGGGCCCTGGCAAATGAAGTAAACGCCAACCTAAGCCAGCGGAACCCATCTATGTCTAGCCAACCCCTAGATCATTTCCTGAGTTGATTAGCCAAGCAAGTCCAACATTTTCCAGCTTACCACTAAACTGGTCCAAGCAACTAAGGCACAAACTTCGGCCGTCCATTTCCGCCTGCCTCTCCGCCTTGCCGCCTTGCCGCCTTTCCGCCCCTCATTTTCGTTTCTTCGCCTTTGCATCTTTTGCTAGGTCCTCCAGTAGAGAGGTCAGAATAAGTTGGCACCAACTTTGTTCTGTCTTTTTTAGTAGGGGAACCCTCCCAACCAAAACAGTTGCTAATCATTTCTCGCATCCCATCGATTGGGATTTTTGTGTGCCACTAAGGGAATCTCTCATACCCGTTGGCCCGGGCTTCGATCGATTCGCCACACAAGTTGGCATCTGGACCGATTCGCCTCATGCCGGTCGAAATGGGGCGACACCTTCTTGAGTTTGGTTTGAAGGCAAAGCCACTGCTCACAGGGAGAAGAAAAAAAGGGAAAGGAACCCAAAGGAACCCCAAAGGAAAGGGGGAACGACACAACCAACAAACAAACAAACAAACAAACAAGCCTTTACTTCGGGTAATGACCGACCAAGGGTCCTTAGGGAGACTCCAGGAAAAAAAGGGCCCCTAGCTCTTTCGCGGTCCGCGGGGCAGGCAGCAGTTCAGCGGCGTGGGGCCGTCGAAGGTGAAGCAGCGCTGCGTGCCCGGCGCGTGCGCGAGCTGCGCGAGCCGCGCTCCGCTCGCCGCGGGGCCCAGGACGAGGTCCTGGCGGCGACCAACACCGCGGCTGTGGCAATCCAAATGGAGGAAAACAACGACTGATGCAGAGAATCCATTTCGCACCACCTAAGAAAACATGGGAAACAGTATTTCAGGGAATCATGAACAACTACTTGGTTGACGTGGAAAGGGGAGCAACATTTTTTCTTTTTAAGTAGCAGTTAAGTGGTTGGATGGATCAACTACTGTGGATGCACAGAATCCATTTCGCACCTAAGAAAACAAACAGTATTTCAGGGAATCATCAACAGCCGGGGGTTTCTTAGGCGGTGCAGGATTTCGTCCATCCACAGTAGGGGCGAACCACGGGTTTTAGTCTTTGGTGTCATTTACCTTTTGGTGCCAAATTTTGGGTGCAGTTTGTTTTGAGCCACAGCCACTTCCAATCAAGATGGGAACCAAAAACGCACCTGGGCCCGCAAGAACTGCACTTGAACACCGGGATTTCACCAATCACCCCCTTCAGCTGGCTGTGCCCGACTCCAACATTCTTCACGTTGACCCTGTTGACCCATTCATGGGTGCAAACAAGTGGGGCCAAGGGGGTGAAATACACAAAAAAATGACTATCATGTGATACAAACATGTTAGTCATGTTAGGAGCCCCGATTCTATCGCCCTGATGCAGTTGTTCAGCATTCACCATTCGCAGAGTGTCAGCTTACTCAGAATGTCTTGGCAGCGATACAACATTGTTCAAGCACATGTGATGCTGGACATGCTTTGAGGCTGGAAGTCCATACACACCGCATGGACGGATTCAACATATCTGTGTCCGTATCAGTTTTCTTCAACTCCAACAAAATAACATTTGAATTATAGCCTAAGTCCTTGCTATATGTTTCACTGATTTGTTCAGGCCACTTCGGCATGAATTTGATCAGGGACCCTTTGGTGGTGCGTGCTGCATGTTGAGGTGGTTCGAACTCTTAATCATAGCCACTTGGATGGTACCTGGATCAGCGTCGCCTCGAATTGCTGGTTTGGGTTGGTTTGGAAGCACACACCGCCACTTGGGTGCGTTTTGATTAGATGACCAACCCACTTTGAACAATTGCAACTTGATGTTAACGCGATAAATGTTGCTGTTGCGCCCGTATGCTGTGATTGCCCAACAAGTTGTGCTCCTGTGTTGGGGCGTAATATCCCCCTCAATAAATGAAAGAAGTTCATCGGTGAGCTTGCAAACCAACACCTTTCTGAGGTGTCCCTTAGTTTTAAATCCATTGAATATCAAGCCACTCACAGGAAACTCACTTGAACGCCACCAAAAGGTGATGTTTCGACCCGACCTTTTCGCGTACATTTGGGAAAATAGAACCAATCGGTGGGCAGCACAAACGCCACAGTCAAGAAAAGGGCTGCGTCTGTTTTCTCCTCCCCTCCCCTCACATCAGAATCGAGTACCTGGACCCTCAAACTACCCATAAAAATGGGTTTGACCCCCAAATTTATGGGGTGATATCCCATTTTTAAGGGGATTTTTTGAGGGTCCAGGTAGATTGGCAGAAAACAATTGCTAAACTGGTTGCTTGCCACGGTGCTCCAAGCCCTCAAGTTTAACCGTCAGCCAAGCTGCCCCCTCAGACCGGAAAGTGAACCAAAGAAACTCCATCGTTCTTGAGTCCCACGTGGCCCCGCCTCCCCCCCCCTCGAAACCCCCTCCCTTCCCTGCCTTCCCTCCCCCCCCCACCTCCTCCCCCGCCCCCTGAGTGCGCCTTCCCCCCCCCCCCCAGCCCACCACTCCCCACCTGCCCCCCGCCCCACCTCCCCCCCCCCCGAGCGCGCGGACCGATCCTCTCGCCAGCGCCAGGCCGTCGGCACCGAACTCCCCGGACGCGAACTCGAGGCCGAGGGACGGCAGTGCTGGGCGGTGAGGAAGATCTCCAAGACCCCGCGCCTTGGAAGGACTTGGCTGTTTGTGAAAAACAAATGGTGCTGAAAATGGCTTAGCCTGGGAAATGGACAGACTAAAAATAATATGCGGTTGTCTGGTGGTTGAATTTTGACCCATACCCAAATGGCTGTGGGTGAAAACCCAAAAAACACCTGGTGAACATCAAAATAGGCGGCAAATATGGATGTTCCACCCCAAAATGGAGCCATAGGTTGTGCCACATGGCCACTTGTGGATTTCCTCGGAAGCATAGGTGTCCTTTTAGGGGAAATAGATGGCCCTGGATGATGAAACCACCAGGCAAACCAGGAATCGCCATCTATTTTTCTACCAAAACAACCAAAAAGGTCACCTATGCTCGGAAGGATTTGTCGGTACTCCCTGGGCAGGTAGGGCTCCCAGATACTTAGGGAGCTTTTTGGTTTTGGGAGCTCTACGTGGAGTCTCCATGACCCCTTGAAAAATGGGTCCATGACCCCTTAAATTTGGGTAATGAAACCATTTTTAAAGGGTCATGGAGGCAACAGGTATGGATTTGTCAGAAGCTTTGTTGGTTAGCTCTGAAGATGTTTTTCCGGTTTCAGGACCAACGCATCGTGAGCTCGGCAGGTCGAGTCGAGTGGATCGGCCGTAACACATCTGCCCCCAAGCAGTCTGTTTCACCACATGGTCAAAGTCCAGGCACTCAGGAAGTGAGGCTTGGGGTAAAGCTGGCGTTCCCATCAATCAATTGCTATCATTCGAGGAACTCTAATAGTTTCCGTTGACACTCAGCTCCAATTTGAAACCATGGCTGAAACCATAGTTTGTTGGTATTTACAGGAGAATCATCAGAAACCAGGGTTTCTTAGGTGGTGCAGGGTTTTGTCCATCCACAGTAGGGCGTAGCAGGGTTCGTTGTTTTTGTTTTTTCCCCTTCTGTTTTTTTTCTTCTGGGGTTCATTTTCTGCCATCATGGCTGGTCTTTGGTGTGCCCAAACTCCCCTCACACCTTGTTGAAACAACTGGCCTTTCCATTCAACCTACAAAAGGATTGACCTCAGGCTGTAAACAGCAACCCAGCAATGATCTGCTAGTGTTGGGTTTTGAGCTCACCGAATGGTAAAACAATCGAAAACCCCATGACGTAGGTTAGAAATGCAGAGTGTTGGAGGGACACTAGGCCTTTTTACCCCTGCAGACAGGTTCTGACAGCTCAACTGTCCCCCTTCTGAGAATCTATTCCTGGCGTTCTGTGATACAGGCGGAACCACCCCACTAGGAAACACATGCAATGCTTGCACTGTGGCGAGGGAAAGGTATTGTGGTGACAGATGGTTGGCGTGAAAGCAGGGATTTGGACACCTGCATGATTATAATCCCTTACCCAGGTCCCCCAGCTAGGTGCCCTTTTAACGTTTCTTTTTTGGGGGGAACCCCCTAACATAGCCGAAGGAAAAAAACAACTGGTACCCTTATTCTATCCTCTCTACTGGAGGACCTAAACAACTTCGGCATGCCTCAAGTCCAGTGGATGAATTCATCTTAGTGCAGAAAGTTTAGCTGGCGGCCTTCTGCTCATCGCTTTTTTCTTGTTTTCTGTGTTTTTATAGTTTGTTTCTTTCTCTTTTTTTGGCGTGTGATTGTTTTTTGGCCATATCGTTTGTGAGCTAAGATGGAACCAAGGGTGTCCTTCTTGAGAGGTTTGTGGTTGGATCCTCACCTAAACATTGGAAGTGACAGGGTGACCTCTGGAGATTCGTTTCCTTTTTCGCTTTGGAGGGGGCAGGGTGGGTGTTGTTCACAGGAAGGGGCAGCCCAGAGGGTGCCGTGGTGCTGTGCGTGGTTGCGAAGTCCATGTCAGACCACCGTTCAGAACCTGGAATGATGTGATTCCCCTGCAACAAAAACAAAACGAGCAAACAATGATCCAAGGGACGCTCTTGGCAGCAAGAGTTGGAACCAAGACTTCATTTTCCTCTTGGGGCCCCTACTTGAGTCTCTTTTACCAGCTGTGGATCGGGTGGCAAGAAGCGGCTTTCACCAACCAGGAGGTGAAAGAAATCCATCAACTTGCTGCCCCAGCTGCCCTTTTTGGGGGAAACCCTGTTGGAAGTTCCACCTGGTTACTGGCGGCCTTCTCATTTTTCGGGCTCCTCTGCTTGGTTCTGGTGGCTTGCGGTTCCCCAAGCTTGGTCTCCAGCGTATAACCTACTCTGAGTCGTGGAAATGGCCCATGTTCTGACCTGAAGTCTGCCTAAGGACCCTTTAAAAATGGTTGGTCATTACCCAAAACAAAGGGGCCATGGACCCATTGCTATTTCGGGTCAGAAGGAGACTCCAGGCACTTACTTAAAAAAGTGTCTCTGACCCCTCAAGGGCCCTCAACAACAACCCATTGGGAGGGCCAAACAGTCCGGACCCTCAGGGTGATAGAAGGATAGATTTGGATCTTTGGTTTTCCAACCAATGGCTATCCCATGTACTTCGGACATGATCACCCCCACTGTAGCCCACTCCAAGCTTACTCGCGGCAGACTCAAAGGTATCCCCAGCAAAACTGAGCCAAACCCACGCAGTTTGAGGCTCAATACCCTCCAACAAACATGGATGCGCAAAGATCGCTGGAGAAGGGCAGCTCCCATTTTGTTGAAGTAAAGTGCTTGGTCTGCTTATCTTTGCTAAAAGCACCCCCCCCCACTCACCAAAAAAAGAAAGACTCAGGAAGCCAAGTAAAGCCGTCCCGCTACTTCTGAGCGACGCGGGAGCGTAGACCACATGCTCCGCGCTCCAGGTGAATTGCCTCACGCCATTCGGGCCATTCGCATAGCGAGCGATGGTTTCCACCAACCTCACCCAGTGGATCCCCATTACGCTCGAGGTGCGTAACCAGCCTTTTGGTTTTAAACGGATACCCAGTATACAAATAAATGGATCCACTAACCCCAAACCGGGACCCAGGAAAAAAAACCATTGGTGGCTATATTGTACCTGTATACCGCATAAGACCCCTGCGACCCGGTAGTGATTCGGGGAGAAAACAACATCTTGGAGCATAGTCACTTCAATGGACCGAACCCCCATGAACCATCCCTTCATTCCTTCCATAGAGATCTTCAGCTCACTTGCCCTTGAAAAACCTGAAAATGAATTGTGATCACCACCGAGCCCCTATGAACCATCCCTTCGGGGCACAGGATCATTAGCTCACTCGCCCCTGAAAAACCTGAAACACCTGAAAAACCTGAAGGCGATCAGCTTTTGCGACCTTGACGAATGCACCGAAGGAAAGCCAACGGGTTAGATCCGGTCGACTCGCTCGATTCGCTTTGCAACCAGAGACTGACACCCGGCGGGGCCTGGCCGTGAAATTGGCAGAAGGATGCACAGGGGCAAAAAAGGTTTGCAGTGCCAAGGACCTGGAAAGAAAAGCGCGATCTTGTGGGTCCACTAGCACTGGTTGCCAGAAAGGGGAAACTAAAAGTCGTCACATCTGGTCGGAATTGGTTGCAAGTGATTTATACCTGAACCCTCAAACTGCCCTTGAGAATGGCTTATCCAAAATTATGGGATGTTTTACCTTTTAAGAGTACGTAGTCATCCGGAAGTGATTTCTAACTGGACTCTCCAACTACCCTTGCAGAATTACTTATTGCAGTCCAAATTCAAGGGGTGTTTTCCGTTTTAAGAGTACGTAGCTTGAGGCTCCAGGCTTCAGTCCGGCAATGTCTCAGCGGAAGAAACAAATCGGGCCGTGAGCCCGATCCCACCGGCCAGGGTGCTGCTGAATGAGGAGGGTGGTGATCGACCTATTGTAGCTTTCATGGAACAGCCATCTGTGGCTCAAAGTTAAACAGGAGGGGGCAAACCGCAGGTTTTGGTCCAGGTGTCCACTTACCAGGGCAAGCCATTTTGGTACCGGTTTTTTGAGCCACAGCCATCTGTGAAACCAACGAAAAAGCCATGTTGTTGGGTGGCTTCCCCACTACTCAAGCACCAACACAACCTCTTTTGGTCTCTCCCTCTGTTTTTCAGGAAGGGGGTCACGTGTGAGTAAAATGGGAAGCCCAAAGCGGGTTTGGCACCCCCTAATTGGTTGGTTTCTTTTGATTTCTCGGATTCGCCAAACAAGTCTCCAAATCTTTGGCTTACCACTAAAATGGTCCAAGCCCAAAAAGTACGAAGACCAGGAACTCAGGAAGTAAGGCACATACACACATACTTCCATTTGGTCAAGACCCCTGCAACAAATAGTTCCAGTAGTGATAAATTCCTTTTGAAACCAACAAGGGAAAATACCAAAAGGTGTTCTTAAGCAAATGGAAACATACCCTCAACAAACAAATCAACTTTCTCACAACTCGATGGTCGCTTTGCGCGCCTGGCTTCGTGCATCTCCCAGCGGCGCCAGCCCTGCAATAGCCCAGGGTGGCTCTCTGACTGGTCCACCCGAACCTCAAATTAATCCGGCGTCCCGGAGCGAGCGGGGTGGGGGGTGGTGGGGCCTAGGCGTGTTGGTGCATGGAGAATGACAACGAGGTGGGGGGGGGGGTGGGGGTGGGGCCCAAGCTTGTTGGTGCGCAGGTACTTGGGTGTTCGCCCAAGATAGTAAGTGGCTGGCCACCTGGGTTATAACCCACAAATGACTGGGTTAACCCCACTATAAGTGGGTTACAACCCAGGTGGCGAAGTCCACTTACTACCTGGGCCGAAAACCCGGGCGTTGGGAATGACAACGAGTCCGGGCGTTGGGAATGAAGTGGGTTCCGGGCGTTGGTTTCCCAAAACCTGAAAGGTTTGGCACCGACAAACAACGCAAAGACGAATTCATCTGATATCTTATCATATAGTCCCTGCACACCCACAACTTGAACGGAGAGAACCATAAAAACATGGCCAACAGAGCGAGTGAGTCGCAACTAAAACCTGGTACTAAAATGGTCTACCCAGAACCATGTACAGGATGAAGAAGGCGGCGTCCCTTACTAACCTTCATCTACCCAGGTTTTGATTGTGGCTCGAGTGGGCCTTACACATGGCCGTGGAAAAAAGGGCATAGGCCCCCCCTCTGCCCCCCCCAAAGCTCGAAGCTCAAAGCCCGAAGATCCGAGCACTGGAACAAGTGCCAACACCCGACAAACCCGATGGCTGCGGAGCTTCATAGCTTGGTGGGCATCATTTCGGTGACGAACCCAAAAAACGTCCGACCACTTTTGAGGTGGATCCCAACTCTCATCGCTCTTTTCATACGCCCATTCGATATGTGCCTTTTTGATGGATCCAAAAATTGTTTGCCTCTGCGAGTTCATGTAAATGAGAGTTTGGAGACCATGCTGAGGTGGATGCAAACTCTCTTGGGCTTCTCTTTGGATCCCAGAAAGGGGACTCAAAACAACAACCGGAACAGCCTAAATGCCAGACATGCAGACAGAAAGCCCGACAGACAGACAGAAAGGCAGACAGGCAGACAAACAGACCAAACAGACAATCTAGTTCTAGCGCGGCCTTACCGGTATATAGAGAGGAAGGCCACGCACGCCCGCACGTGTAATATATTTTGCGCTGCCTCGGCCTGTTTGGTTCTTTCGGCCTCACTCGAAACCCTCGGTCGAAACTCGGATCCGAATGCGCACTCGAAACTCGAATCTGAAACGCTCCTGAACGCTCCTGAACACTCGAAACCGGGATCTGAGACGACCTAACCAATTCAACCTGCGTTAAAATTTGGTCCCCAGATGACCGGCAGATTCCAACCCCGACTCTCCACACTCGAGACCCTCGCAGACTCGCAGACTCGGCGTTGAATCGGTGTTGGAGACCCTTGCAATGGATCCCGGAGTCAGTCCCTTGAACCCAAGAGGGGCCCATTGGCTGAGCTTCCTGGGAAAAAATGTACAAATATGTCCAAGTAGTGGTGGATTCCCTCTAAAACCAAGAGGGGGAAATAAGAAATCTATTTCTTTAACCTTCAGGGAAGTAGATGGACCCACAAAATAACAACAGACCCATGTACTTCTTCAGAGTCGACCGCTTCTCATGGCACCCCCTATCTGCTCTGAGTTCATGTCGCTTTGTCATGTATTGGGGAACCCCATGTTTGGTGGGTTTACAGGGAAACCAGCAGGACCTCCCACTCATTTTGAAGGTTCCGATGCCTAAAACAAGACACAAAAACGTACGGGTGTGCCGCGGAACCCTGAAAAATGGCATGGTTTTCCCTTCACTTTGCCTTCAAACAGCTGTAAGGTAGCCTCAAAAACGCCAAGGGGCTCCGAGCCCATGGATTGCAGAATGGAAGGGTCCCAAGAAACTCCCCGTCTTTCCTCGGTTGCTTTCTGCTCCCCTGCTAAAAGTTTAACTTTTAGTGGTTTAATGGAAAACCCATTCGTTGGCAAAAAGTTAAAGTCCTAACATCCAAGCAAAATGCAAAGTTTCGGTCCGGAACCTCCCTTTGATACATGCGCCCGACGATTTTTAATTAGCGGCAACCCACGGGAGGCGCGCTCGTCATTTTTTGGAATGAGGACCCCTCCAAGTGGAGCGTCAGGTTTCCTTTTTGGTTTCCGTTTAAGACACCAAACAAGGGTACCACCACCAAAAAGGACAATAAACATACCCAATGTCAACTTCCAAGGGAGCAACAAACAGGGATTGCTCCATTTCCCATTTCGGAACCTCCGAAAGTGGCAGCGAGACCCGTTTTCTTGCAACTCGGTCCTCCAGTAGTTGGCGGTTGGAATCAGTTGGTACCAACTTCTTTCTGTCTATCTTAGTAGGGGAACCGAATCTCCCAACCAAAAAAGACACGGTACAAGTTGGCACCAATCTCTGGGGGACCTACTGTTGATGGACAAAATCCTGCGCCACTTAAGAATCCCTGGAATGATGATTATCCTGTGAATACCAACAAACTACGGTTTCAGCCATGGTTTCAAAGTGGTGCAGGACTTCGTCCATCCACAGTAGTCAACTTTTGAAGGGGAAGCGAGGTGACTCCTACGAGATGCCGCCGCGGCGCCAAGCAAAAGCGCAACTCCTTGCAGGGCGGCGCTGGCACTAAGAAGCTCTTCCAGCCTCGCGCCGGCGAAGTGGATCGAAACAAACAAAAATGGGCGGATTTTTCTTTTTCCCGAAAGCATGGCGAAGGGTTCTTCCGCTGGGTTCACTTGAGTTGTTCTCATGAGAGTCATTACAAGGTGTCATTGCAAGGAATCATCATCATGAAAGTCATTGCAAGGAGTCATTGCAAGGAGTCATTGCAAGGAGTCATTGCAAGGAGTCATTCATTGCAAGGAGTCATTGCAAGGAGTCATTGCAAGGAGTCATTCATTGCAAGGAGTCATTGCAAGGAGTCATTGCAAGGAGTCATTGGAGTCATTGCAAGGAGTCATTGCAAGGAGTCATTGCAAGGAGTCATTGCAAGGAGTCATTGCAAGGAGTCATTCATTGCAAGGAGTCATTGCAAGGAGTCATTGCAAGGAGTCATTGCAAGGAGTCATTGCAAGGAGTCATTGCAAGGAGTCATTGCAAGGAGTCATGGCAAGGATTGCAACTTGCACTTGACTCCTTGCACTTGCAACTTGCACTTGACTCCTTGCACTTGCAACTTGCACTTGACTCCTTGCACTTGCAACTTGCACTTGGCTCCTTGCACTTGCACTTACTTGCACTTGCACTTGCCTTGCATGCACTTGGCTCCTTGCAACTTGACTCCTGACTGCAATGACTCCTTGCAATGACTCCTTGCAATGACTCCTTGCAATGACTCCTTGCAATGACTTTGCAATGACTCCTTGCAATGACTCCTTGCAATGACTCCTTGCAATGACTCCTTGCAATGACTCCTTGCAAGCTCCTTGAAACAAGCAAGGAGTCAAGTGCAAGTTGCAAGTGCAAGTGCAATTGACTTGCGAGGAGTTAAAATCTCTTCTTAGGGCGGCGGGGTAGTGCCGACGACACTACACGAAAATCGACCCTCTGGGGATCGGCGTGGTCGAGGTGCAAAAACCCATGGTTTTTTGCGATTTCTAAAGTTCCCGCGCGACCCTCTGCGGGGATCGGCGTGGTCGAGGTGCAAAAACCCATGGTTTTTTGCGATTTCTAAAGTTCCCGCGCGACCCTCTGCGGGGATCGGCGTGGTCGAGGTGCAAAAACTTTTTTGCGAGCGCGCTCGCGCCCTCTGCGGGGATCGGCGTGGTCGAGGTGCAAAAACCCATGGTTTTTTGCGATTTCTGCGGTGCTCGCGCGACCCTCTGCGGGGATCGGCGTGGTCGAGGTGCAAAAACCCAGGTTTTTTGCGATTTCTGCGGTGCTCGCGCAACCCTCTGCGGGAATCGGCGTGGTCGAGGTGCAAAAACTCGAGGTTTTTGCGACTTTTGTTGTTCGAACTGGTCCTCGGGAGTTGTCTCGTGGTTCGCGCGCTGCTCCCGGAACCGGCGGGTCGCGGGTTCGATTCCTCCCTGGTCCGCGGGCGGGCGTCGCAAGATGCAACTTGCATTTTAAAGCAACTTGCGCAGAGCAACTTGCGCAGAGCAAGTTGCACAGAGCAACTTGCGCAGACCAACTTGCACCGACCAGTTTGCGCAGAGCGCCTTGCCTAGAGCAACTTGCGCAGAGCAACTTACGCAGAGCAACTTGCACAGAGCAACTTGCACAGAGCAGCTTGCACAGAGCAACTTGCAGGGAGCGCAATTTGCACAGAGCAACTTGCAGGGAGCCACTTGCAGGGACCAACTTGCCGGAGCAACTTGCGCGGAGCAACTTGCGCAGAGCAACTTGCACAGTGCAACTTGCGTAGAGCAACTTGCGCAGACCAACTTGCACCGACCAGTTTGCGCAGAGCACCTTGCCTGGTGCTGTCTCGCGCTTGCTTCACGAATGCTTCGTGTAGGGAAAAAGAACGCATCCTGCAGCGTTGGGCCGACCTCGCTTGCGATGTTCTGCTTTCGGGCCAACCGTGGTCTAGTTGTAAAGGGACCTCCGAGAAAAAAATAAAGAAAAAAAACGCCGGAGCTTCCCAACAAAACTTGCCCCGGAACAGAGGGACCTGCAAGGCTCTTTGGCGCTGAAATAGCAACCATTGCGCGGAGACGGGAAGAAACAACCCCAGCCCTTGCCCCAACCCGGCTCAGACCCCGATCGATTTCTCACGCCATCATTGGCTTTAGCCCAATCTAGTTGAAATAAAAACGGTCTTCGGTGGAGAAATTGTTGCAAGCACTACATGTGATGAGCCATCTGCGCAATTTACTATTCCCAAATTGAGCTTTTCTGCGAAGCGCTAGTAAAAGCCCTTAGTGGGTGAACTCGTTTTGGCTCTGTGAGCTTGCTGTAGATTGCAACCAACATACCTGCCAGCCTAGGTCACACCAAGAGGGGTCGCAAATTTGACCCTCATGACCTGCGCTCTTGCCCCCGGCCAAATAAATATATTTTGATTCCGTCGATACTTTTAATGAAGCTACTTTCAACGAAGATCCCGGATCTCATGATGGTTGTCCATCTCAATTCCCCAGAGAACCAACTACAATTTTAGAACCTGGACTAAATGTGGGCAAATTCAGGAAAACCAAAAGGTCAAAAAGGTCGATCCGCTTTGGGAAAGCGACTTATATCATCTTATATACCCCATGTTCCCCTAGATGGACTCAGGTTTTAGTCTACTTTTCCATTTACGTGTTGGTTCCATTTTCGGCCCCGAATTTTGGGCCACGCCCACCCCGTGTTACCCAAATGGGTGGCGTTTGTGTGAAAAAACGGGCTCCAGCCAGCCAGTACGAGCTCCGAGTACGTGAAGCTGCTGCACCGAGTTGCCGTCGCCCTCCCAAATCAGGTCGACGCCCAGGTTGGGATCCTCGGAGAAACTTCAGCCCGGGTGTGTCTTATGTCAAGCTTGGACCCCTCCAAAAGCCCGCAATGGTGCTCCTTTGCGCTTCCCTTCAAAGAGACAACAAAAAACGGGCACCCCCCCCCCAAAAAAAAAACACAAAAAAAACGCCCCCTCCCCCGCTAAAAAAAAACGGGGAAAAAACAACGACCCAACTGGCTGTGGGAAAAAGTATTCAGCGTTATGATTGCCCAGCAGGACATCTCCACTTCATCACTGAACACAAAGATTCCCGGAGACCCAAACATGAGAGAGTGGCGACCCAAAAACCATGAGAAAGAGAAGCACAAGGAATCACGCCCCGCAATCCTGGCATCGCAGGACAGGAGTCGCTGGATTCCCTCTTCAAAAGTTGCAGCTTGCTGGTGGGTTTCATGGAAAAAGGAAATTGAGGGACCCCTGCCGGAGTTGTCCCGTTGGCTTTTCCCATTGGCCATGCTTTCCCACAAAGAGGAAAGTGAGGGCAAACACGCCACGTTGGGCCATGGAAGGTTCCAGGTTTGGGTCTCAAGAGAAAGTTCGGCGGTTTCCCTGCACAGCCAAAGGCACCAACGGGACACGCCCCATATGGATGTGTCTCAACGTGTACTGGTGGATTACTTTGGTTTCGCTTCAACCAACTAAATGACTAAAAGGGCATCCCTGAATGGGCTGTGGCACTTGATGAGACCCAAATAAGGGGAAGCTACCTTCATGGACAAGGCTGCAAACAAGCACAAGGTTGCAACCTAGCCGGTGTCAACAGCATGCACTCTACATAACTCTTGCACACACACACACACACCACATCTGCCAACAAAGAACAACCACAACAAACATGGACAGCTCAGCAACACAGTCACACCTGGTTTAAAGTCTTCTGCCAACAGATGTTCACAGGCGCCGTTTAGACTTTAATACCGCTCCTGCAAGAAACGGGTTTTGACTATGCACCAAACCATGTTTGTCGTGAACGTGCGCACAAACTGACCAAATCAGAAACACAGAGCGTAAGCTCAACAAGACAATGCAGCTGTTCTTGAACGCACAAACAACACACGTGAATGAAACAAACAGTAGCATCATGCGACACGCGCACACACACCCACACGTAACAAACAAACAAACAAACAAACAAACAAACAAACCAACAAACAAACAAACAAACAAACAAACAAACAAACAAACAAACAAACAATAAACAACCAACCAACCAACCAACCAACCAACCAAACGAACAAACAAACAAACAAACAAACAAACAAACAAACAAACAAACAAACAAGCAAACACACAATCAACCAGCCAAACAAACAAACAAACAAACAAACATTCAAACAAACAAACAAACAAACAAACAAACAAACAAACAAACAAACAAACAAACAAACACCAAACACATGGAGGGCATCCAAACAATCTAGGTGTCCTCTGGCAAAAAATGGCGATGGTCGAATGTTGGCCACGGATCTGTAACCCGGAAGAAGATGATCTAATAGACTGACACTATTTGGCTAAGGTACAAACAACAAAAGCAGCAAATGGCAACAAACAACAAAATCACACATTCAACTGAAGACCAATGACAACACCATCTTACTCTCAGGGGGTGTGTCACCACAAAGTGAATACCTACATACAAACATAATAACAAACAACTTCACAATCAAAGGCTGATGATATACCAGCCCTTGCACGGAACCCTCATCGCACACAATTCCCAAAAAAAGACTTCCATTTGCTTGAGCCCCCTGGAACAAATGCGAAATACGGCCAGTAGTGAAACCGCTTCCCTTTAAAACCAAGAAGGGAAACTCACAAAAGTTAAAATCAAAAAACACACCCAACCATAATAGCCAAACCCACGCAATTTACCCAAGGCACTAACAAAACCTTTGAAGCAAACGGAAGACGACGCCACTACCCAAAAACAGAGAGCCACAAAACCTCCCCCCCGTGGCAACGGAAGAGAGACGACAACAACATCTCTACTCTTGGTACGGTAGCAAAAAACTTTGCTTTTTGCAGACCCCCAGTAAAAATGAAAAGAACCAACAAAAACAAAAAAATAAGAAAAACACATGATCCAAGAACAGTGAAGTCAGACCAGTAAGCGAAACATTCGCCGTGGCGCCCAGTTCCCGGACTCCTCTTGGCCCAACTCCTCCAAGTTCCCGACCACGCGCACGCGCATGGGGCCGGTGGAGCCCTCAGCCCATGAGGCCCAGCTTGGCTTGGGCATCACCTCCAAGACGCCCTCGGCCTGACGCAGGACCTAAACATGTGTGTGTTCCTGGACCCTCAAACTACCCATAAAAATGGGTTTGACCCCCAAAATTATGGGGTGATATCCCATTTTTAAGGAATTTCGAGGGTCCAGGTACATAAAAAGGTACCTGGAGTCTCCATGACCCGAAATAAAAATGGGTCAACGACCAACCATTAATTTGGGTAATGACCCTATTTTTTAAGGGTCTTGGAGACTCCAGGTATACATATACACATGTGTATATGTATAAATATATATATATATACTCATATATGTATAGGTGTATGCATTCAACTGTATACATGAATGGCTGGCCCCTGGTTTCGAGTCGGTGTCATCGAATTGAATCGGTTCGGAAGGTCAAAATGATTGCCCACCCCATAGACCGGATTCGTCCGAAAACGGAGTGTATTTGTCGCAACGTTCGGCGGTTTCGGTCTGTTTTGTGCTTGTCTACGGGCAATCTGTTTGACCATTAGAATGAACTTGTTCTGTCTACTGAATTCTTATCTGTGTGATTGAGGACGGAAATAGAGTAATTAGGCTAAACTAGTTCTGAGTAGTAGGCTACATGTTCGGCCTAGTTCATGCATTTAGGCAATCCTGAAAGCCCAAAGATTCCTCGGAACTTCTCGCAAAATGCTGGTGGTCCAGCGTTAAACAAGCCGCAGTTTTGGGGCAGCCAAGCCGGCAACTCTGCCACACTTGCCTCGACGTTGTGCGCTTGCAAGTGCCTGGAGTCTCCTTCTGACCCTTAAAAAATGGTTGGTCATTAATTACCCAAAATACTGGTTGGTCGTTGACCCATTTTTATTTCGGGTCAGAAGGAGACTCCAGGTGGTTCAAAAGCTGCCACTTGTCGCGCGCCTTGCTCGGCTATGCTACACTTGCAAGCCACTTGCTTCGAGCGAGCTGCCGAAACCCGAACATAGAAATAGATCGACACAAAGTGCGAAAGTGCGGCAAGACTACGGGCAAACCACGAGGAAGGTTCGGGGCTGCGTTTGGGGTTGTTTCTACATGGGTTTTGTCCATTATTTCGGGATTCGGACGTTTTTGGCCTAATTTCTAGTCTATTGGGCAAATGCGTGTGTTCAAGTCGAATAAACGCTTTGGAGGGCCTGCAAAGCGAAGCCAAGACCAAGTCCTCATTTGCAGTCTTCATGCCTGAAGCAGGCTCCGGCTGCTCCTTGCTGTAGAGCAACGGCCACACGCACAAGTCGTTCGAATCTGGGCCCACAAGTGGACAGGCTCCAGCGATCGCGGCTTCACTCGTGTCGTGCAGTCGGGCCGGCCCGCGGCTTGGTGAAAGGTATGGGCATGGCCCTGTCGCCTCCGTCGCCTTGGAGATCCATGTTGAGTCTTCTGGCCCTTCGGATTTGGCCGGCGGCATTGGAGCAACTTCTGCCTTGACCTTTTGGGAGTTTTGCGGCTGGCCAACACTGAGAGATTTGGCACAGATCCACGTATCAGGAATTATGGTTATTGTGCGAGCAAAGCCGCTTCTGAAAAAAGCCGGGTTCTTTGGGCTAGTTCTAGGTCCAGTAGAGAGGTTAGAATAAGGGTACCTGATTTTTTCTGTAGTCTATTCTAGCAGGGGAACCATCCCCCAAAAAAGGGGTGAGAGAAGGGCACTACTGGGGGACCTAGAGTTGGCTTGGGCTCTAGTCCCTTGGTCCACTTTGTTGGGTGCTTCCCCACATGGCTTGATGGGCTCCTTTCCTCAATTGACTCAGTTGTTCAGTGACCCTGGAAAAAAAAGGGAGCCCTTTTTGGGGCTTGGACCATTTTTAGTGGGGCAGCCACCAAAAAAAAGAGGAAAAGATGGGTGCCACTGAACAACTGAGAACTTGAATGGCTGGTCGCCCCCTTAAAGCTCAGTTCCCAGCCAGAAAAATGAAAGGTGAACCTGTTGGCACCTCAAAATGAACCAAAGCTGGGAAACCAGAAGGTCCCCCCATTCAAAGGATAGTTGTGACACAATGTGGATGACGAGTTACTCCTGAACGGTAAATACTGGATAGGCCTATGTTAAGCCCACCCATGTTTCAAGGGTGGTAACGAAACTTCAGGGGTCGATTCGCTTTGGGCTAGGTGAAAAACACAACTCCATGGACCTTCAACATTCCAATTTAAAAATGGGTTATAGGGGCCATAACTATGGGGTGAAATCCTTTTGTTTTTGGTAGGTACTTGTTTTTGGCGAATCCTAACCGGCTAGGTGAGAGAAAAACACATGCCTGGAGTCTCCCAAAATAAATGGGTCATGGACCCATGTTCACTTAAAGGGTCAGAAGGAGCCTCCAGCGTCCAAGATCTTGGCCCGACCCCTGAAAAAGAAGAAACAAACACATAGGTGTCCTTTTAGGGCAAATAGATGGCCCTGGTAGATGATTGAACCACCAGGTATACCAGGAATCGCCATCTATTTTCCACCAAAGCAAGCAAAAGGGACATCTACGGAAAGAAACCGCCTGCAGGTGGAAGACCACGGCGGCGAGCTTTCCTACGCGGCTTGGTTCTCGTTAATTTGTAGTTTGGCAATTTTAGGGATCCCCCTTCCAAGCGTGCTTTTTTTTGGGGGGGGCAGGGTTGCGTTTGCGGGGGTTGTTGTGTTTGTGTTTTTTCTTCTTCAATTGAGGGGGTGTTTTTGTTGGGGGCCCCGGTTGTCTTTGGGGGGTTGTCTTGTAGGGAGACCAAATGAACAACTAGGTCCTCCAGTAGAGAGGTTAGAATAAGTTGTTACCAACTTTTCTCTGTTTTGTCTATTTTAGAAGGGGAACCGAATCTCCCAACCCAAAAAGGGGTTGGTCAAACGGCACCAATCGCTCGGGGACCTAGACTTATATACCACTAAACTGGTTCCAAAAAAGTTTGAGGTCCATGAAATCAGGGAGTGAGACCAAGGTGGTTACTTGGTTGACATTGGAAGGGGAGCAAAGAATCGAGTTTTAGCAGCTAAGTGGTTGGATTTCAACCACTAAACCAGAATAATATCAAAAATGGTTCAAATGTTTCCCAAAACCCATTAGTTGACAAAAAGTTAAAGTCCTAACAGCCAAGCAACATGCACCAAAGGTTACCCTCTCGCCCACATGGCAACTCACAGGGGTCCCCTCCATTTCAAGGATTCTCTCAAGCCGCTGCCCAGGTCCGAAGCTCCGGGAATGGCACGAAAACGAAGAAAAAATCCTAGGAGTCTCTCACGAAAAGAATTGGAACCCTTTTTGGGGCTTGGACCATCTTTAGTGGGGCCACCAAAAAAAGGGGAAAAAGGGTGGCACGGAAAAAGGGTGCCGGAAAAAGGGCTTCCCAAAGACTATTTTGTTCATAGAAAGGGGGATTCCCTAAAGTATCACAGAAGTGGTTGGAGAAACCCCTTGTGATCCCACAACCCTGGAATGGAGGAACTTGGTGTCCACCCGAGCTTCCCGAAAGGATTTTCCCGGTCGGTACCCGGGTTTCTATGGCTTTTTCACGGAAAAAAAAAACAAAGGATACCTTCCCAATGGTAACCCCTGTTGTGGTTTGGAAATTGGGGTGACTTGAAGCCTGGTTCGCGGGGTTTTCTGGGGGAATCCGCCCAGCTTTCCAAACTCCGAACCGGGCTCCAAACCATGCAGCCCCTAAAACAGGCAGCCACGTGGGGGGTAGTTGAGAGAGTTGGTTTCGCGGCCAAAGGTTTTGTAGAGACGTGGTTCCTTGGGCCCTTTTAGGGATGCCCCTCAAAGCAAGGGATGGCAATTGCTCCTTCCCTCATTTCCTACGGAGAATCAGCAAACTGGTGAAGGGATTGAGCTGCTGTTGGCGGTAGCTCCAATTGCATGAAACCGATTTTTGGTTGGGCACTGTTTGTTGGGGGGTCAAACTGTTTGGGGCAAAGCCTTTTTGGATGAATCTACACCTGTTACTGTTTGGAGTTGTTTGAAAGGGAAACCAAAAGGACACCATACGCGGGGCAAAGCATATCCTACTGTGAATGAACAACGAGTTCGGATGGATGAAATCCTGCGAATGCTGGGATAAGCCACCAAATGGCGCAGGAGTTGTCCATCCAAAGTACCTGGTCTGATAATAATAATAATAGAACAGCAAACATCCGACCTTTCCAACCCTCCAGCATCCGAGCCAAAACAATTGTTTTGCAGCCACCCACCAAAAATGGGCAACGATCCAAAACTAAAAAACCCAAACACCTGCCACCAGTAATGTTGACCGGGCCACGTGTTTTTTGACCCTAAACCCTACGGTGGGTGGACAGAATCCTGCACCACCTCAGCATTGGGTTGCACGCCCTCGCGCTCCCTTTTTAATATTGGGAGCTGAAAACACGCTGAAGGAAACTTAGTTGAATGGACGAAATCCTTCACCACCTTTACAGCCCATCAAAGCAACATTGAATATGGGGAGCGGGGGGTCCTTCTACACCCTTGTTTGACTCGTTGATTTCAGTGGTGCAGGATTTCGTCACAGTATGAACAGGCCGGTGTGGCCGAAAAAGCGGTCTGAACTCCCACTGAGAAAAGGGGATACTTCTTGTGTTTTCTCTGCTTCTCCTTTCAAAACTTCAGCTGTCAGCCCCGCGACCTGGACCCGTTGACCTCTGAAAACGCCGCGCTACGTCCGATTCGCCCGAGGAATAGCGGGATTCGGCCCCAATTTGGAGGCGGAGGGGCCTCCTGAACGGTAAATACACGAGGTTCAACACAACCCCCTCTGGTTCAATATATTTGACCCCCAGCGTTTAGTCCACACCGAAATTGACATGTTGGAGGAGACCAAAACCCCGGGCGCTCAATCTAACATATACCTGGAGTCTCCGTGACCCGAAATAAACATGGGTCCATGACCCCTTTATTTTGGGCCCGTGACCAACCATTTTTACAGGGTCCTTAGGGAGACTCCACGTATGCGTCTGTCTCTCACCTAGCCAAAAGCGAATCGAGCCCTCAAGTGTCGTTACCATGAATCATGGTGGGGTTAGCATAACCGCCAGTTCCCGTTCAGGAGTAAGTCGTCATCCACATTGGGTCACAACCATTCCGCAGTTGTTCAGTGACCCTGGAAAAAAAGAATTGGAACCCTTTTTGGGGCTTGGACCATTTTTAGTGGGGCAGCCACCAAAACAAAGGGAAAAAGGGTGCCACTGAACAACTGAGATTCCGCAGGCGGCCGAGCGGCCGTCATTCTCTTCCTCCACTTCCACCTCCTCCAGCTCTTCGCACCAATCGTTCTGCTCGCGTCGCCACTCGTGGGAGAAGTAGCAGGAAGAGCCCCAAAAGCCTCCGCTTTGCGCAAAACAAACATCTCCGCAAGCTTAACTTCCGTTAATCAAAGACACATGTCTAACATACTAAAACGAAATGCTCAAATCCAACCAAATACAAATACTCATGTTCCCAAAAGAGATCGCAAACTACACATCCCTCAAAATTCCGTAAAAATGGGTTATAGCAAACCAAAATGATGGTTGGTGAAATCCCATTTTTATGGCTAGCATTCTTTTTCTCGGGTCCAGGTATTCCCATCTTCCAAGAAGCAATGCCCGGATTGGAAGTAGAGGCACGGCTTCCCAGATTCCGCCGAGCCCATGGGATCGTCGATTCTCTCGCTCCAAGGTCCTCTGTGCAAGGGCCGAAAGGCACTGAACAACTTGTCCACCTGAACCTTCAACATTCCCCAAAACTGGGCTCGAACCCCAAAAGTACCGTGGATAGGTGGCGAAATCCTATTTCGCACCACCTAAGAAGCCCTGGAATGGTCAGATTCTCCTGCAAAAACCACAAATCGTGGTTTCAACCATGGTTTCAAAGTGGCGCGAGAAGCGGATTTCGCAACCATCCACAGCATGAAACCGTGGGAAACCACTTTTTGTGGATATTTACAGGGAATCATACCATTCCAGGGTTTCTTAGGTGTTGCGAGAAGCGGATTTCGCAACCATCCACGGTATGAGTGAAAAAACATGTTTTTTTTGGTTGCTTGAGAGTCCAACCACCTGGACCATCAAACCCCGAAAAGGGAGTTTACCAACCGTTGCTATAACCCAGTTTTGAGGGAATTCTGAGGGTAATACCCAGAACCATGTAAACCATTTAACGTATACAAACCTCAACCAAAGTCTATCTCCAAACATAGGTGTCCTTTTGAGAAAATAGATGGCCCTGGTAAATGGAATGAAACCAACCTAAACCAGTGCCATCTATTTCTAGCCAAAATGACCTAAAAAGGACGCCTATGTCTCTAAATTTCTACAAAACTAAACGTCTCAGAAACCGTACGGCTGGGAACTGCCAAGGCTCGAAGCTTCCAATTCCCGCCTTTCCGACACACGGGGCTTCGCTTGCCCTCATGTCTCGTCCAACTCGGCGCGAAGTCTCGCTTGGACGCCGACCGAACTCGGGTCCGGCGCCGTTCTTTCATCCGGAGTCGGGCGGAAACGGGCTGAACTCCTAGCCTCCCCCTTCAAAAGGAGTTGGTTGCCAGTAGATGGGCGTGTCATTTCTGGTGGCCCCTCTTTTTTTGGATTTCAACGGAACTCAACAGGACAACCACCATTTTGGGGGGTCCCTCAAAACGGGACACCCAAAGGGGCAGATTCTGGGCTGTGCAAGCTGGGGGGGGGGGCCCCTCATCCTAATCCACAACCTGTAGGGGCATAAGGATCTCAAGGATTGATTTTGAACCCAAAGGTTCCGTTGTCGATCACTAAGGTCATCAAAACTCAAGTGGCTGGCCAAAAACATGTACCAACATGGAACCTTATGAACCATAGGCTACCTGCGCAAATTTCGGGTGTTTGATTTTGAGCCACGCCCAAATGTGCTACTTGCGCTGTGCTGATTGATCCTGCAAGCCTGCCTCGCCAGAAAACTATCTCCATTGGACTCCTGGCAATGAGTCCCGTGGTAAAGTAATGGTTTCCACTTTATGAGTCAGTAATGGTTTCCATTTTATAATTTGGCTGTGGCTCAAAAAACCGGTACCTAAATGGAACCCTGGTAAGTGGAAACATGGACCAAAACCTGCGTAACCCCATGTAACCCCTCCTGTTTAATTCTGAGCCGCACCCATTTGTGGGGACTCAATTATGATTTTATTTTTTTTTCCGGGGGTCCCGTAAAAGAAAAACACTGGACTTGATGAAAGCCCCATGCTATTTGCATTGTCTCTCGCCCGATGACTTCTGTGGATCACTGGAGCACTTGCGGCGAGCGTTCGATTGTTCCTATGCCGAGGCAGCCAATCCAAGCCTAAGCGCCCAAGTATGGTCCATCACAAAATGCGTTGACCCCTGTTGGCTCTTCACACGCCTTTATCTCTTTGCCTCTTTTCCGAGCCTCGCCAACTCGCGCAACTACCGAGGGAGAGGAGTAAACGATGGAAGACTGTTGGTTCTGGGATAAGACTGCTTCCATCCTGTTCACATGCTCCCTATATCCCCTCCTTCAACTTCACCCCACCAAAAGAACCTCCCCCTTGTCAATTGACCCCACAAGGTGATGTTTAAACCATCCTGTAGCAGCCCTGATGATACATGCACCTTCTGAGGAAGATGTGCTGATGCCAAATTCGTAGCCCCCTTTTAGTGGCCTTAGGCTTGGGTTTTGGGCCCTCAACATGGGTGAGGGATGCGGGTTCATCAACTTCCTGCAGAGAGGCCCTGCCTATGCTCTTGCGAATCTTTCTTCAACATCAGTGAGAAGTCGGTGCGTGAAAAGTCGGTGCCCTCTTGACCCATGGTCACACACGAAGATCATTTGCCCCCAGGAAGATTGGGCCAGTGTGGGACGCTTGGGCTGGCTGCTCGTGCTCCCGAAGCCAGAGCCAGTAGACTGCCAACAATTGTGTCAGCCACTAAAACTTGGTCTTCTCCAAGCGGATCAAGCCCAGCAATTTTCTGCGAGTTACTCCCCGGCCCAGGGCGTGACCGCAACCACAAAGAAACTCCAGGAACTCAGAAAAATGAGTTGGAAATGGGTTTGTGCCCCTGAATTATGGTTGGTGTTCCTTTTTGGCCAAGCTTGCTGGTGCTCAGTTGGGAATGACCGTTCCGGGTTTGGGGAATGAACCGCTCTTGGAACTTCCCTTAAAGGAAACCATAGGACCTGGATGGTTTTTCTTGGGGTCAGATTTCAATTCTCATTCCCTGAAAACCAGCAAGCGCTCGCCTGGAGTGAGTGGCGCTTGATTCCCAGTCCGGGCCCCAACCGGCCTGACCCGAGGTGGCCACGCAAAGCCACCTGGCCAGGTTGACGTTGGATTCACCAAGAGCCAAAGCTGGGCTGTTCGCTTTTTCCCCTGCTAAGGTTTAATCCTTGGGCGAAATGGAAACCCCCACTAAACCAAACGCCAACTAAACACCAACAAAAAAGAAGCGGACGGCTATGAACCGCCAAGCATGGGGAGTTGCTACAAATCTGGCCGCGCTTGTTTGAGGCGAAGGGTACCCTTCTCCACTCTCTAACCCAAAACCAAAAGGACAAGTCCGCCACCCAAAATCGGGGGAGTGACCGGCTAATCTTTCGACACGTGGCCATTTGACCACGAGGAAACAAAAGGCTTGAAGATCATGCCCAGTAAACTCAAGCAAATAAGCAGCCATCACGCCTTGAGTGACGAATGGCTAAAAACAAAACGGTGCTGCAAGCGGGGTCTGAAAAAAACAAACTAGAACTTTCGCATCATCCTTGAGTATTCCTTGTGGAACCACGAGTGGCCTTTGTTGCTTTCCAAAAGATGGAAGATTCTGACCGCCCTCGCCACAAAAAAAAAAGAAAGTCGAACTGGGCCTAAGGAGGCCCACAAGAAGTGAAAAAGTCATCGCTTCTAGAGAAAACTCCTACCCAGCGGCTCCTGGCTTCGGCTTTCCATGGAAGACCCGAGCCCTCCATTAGACACCCCGGGATTGTTTGGGGGTCTCAAAACCTGGCTGTTTGGAGGGCCCTCAACAGATCGGGAGCGTCTGGGTAGTGAATTTGAACCACTCGAATGACATGTACCAAAGAGGCACTTTAAACAAATCCTAAGCCCATAAATCCGCCGCAGACCTACTGTGGGAGGACAAAATCCTGCACCACCTAAGAAACCCTGGAATGATGATTCTCCTGTAAATACCAGCAAATTATGGTTTCCCATGCTTCAAAGTGGTGCAGGATTTCGTCCATCCACAGTATCTTAAACCAACCGAACACCCTCCGATCCCAGGCGCCTAAACCCAAACCCACCGTCCTGCCAGAACCCGAGGCAACCCGACCTGAAAACCCCGCAGACCTCCAACAAAAAACCACTGCAAGCCAACCTTTCACCAACCTCTAACACCCCACCTTGCAAACCAACCCCAGGCCCACCCTATGCCACGAATCCCAAAGCCAGGCCAGCTCCCGTTATCTTTTTGCCTTTGGCACCCGTCCAAAACTCCCCACCCCTCTCGGGCCGCGACGCTTGCCAGGCCATGCGCAGCAACAAGAGGGGCACGGTGTCGTCGTTGTCCAGCAAGCTCAGAAGCCCTCACAGGTGTTCAACAACTTCTCTAGGGGCGCGGTTCGGCTTGCAGTTACGAATTGCAAACAAAGGTTTGGCCCCTGAAAAATCGGATTGGAATGCGTAGTCTTCTAGGATTCCAACCATTCTTTTCAACCATCGCTCCTTTCAAAAACCGGATCTGCTTCCAACCCGGGTTTTTGATGGTTTCCTGAAAAGATTCGGATCCCTGGAACTTCTGATCACGTGAAACTTCTCTGTCCGTCTTTTGATGCCCTGCGAGTGCTTGACTTTGGGTGAAACAAACGCCGCAAACACTAAACCCGCAAAAGCCTCGGAAAACACCTCGGGGGACCGGGAAGCGCAAAGTCGTCCAAACGTTTGCCACCATGGGTCTTCCCATCAAACGTTTGCAGTCGGTGTACTCAGAGAGACAGAGATTTCCTGGGTGCCTCACAGAGATTAATGTCGACACCCCCCCAAGCGTATGCTTCCATGGGCCTCTTTTGAGTGGGGATTCTGGTCTTGCAGATGGACCGCCCTGATTTCTACCTGGGTGGTGGGTCATGAATATTGACTTATAAGGGGTCAACCTTACTGGGTCCAACAAGATTTCCTAATGGGCTCAGATGGGACACCCAAGACGGCGGTTTTCCCTTTGGCTTCCCTTCAATCACAGCCCCAAAGGGGTGCCGCCGTTCAAAAGGATGCATAACATTGCTTGGGTGTTCGGCCAAGTTAGCAAGTGGTTGACCAATTAGATTGCGCCCTGCTTGCTGTAAGCCAGGCCAACTCCACTTGTGGGACTTATCAAGTCATTTCCCAAGCGACTCACCACGTACTAACTTGGCGAATCGAACTCTCAGGTAGTTTGTCCCTCACTGACCTGTAACTACCCGGGTTTTGAGCAAGCGGCTCATTGGCTTGGTTCACATTGGAAGGGGAACATAAATTCTCACAAATTTTAGCAGTTCAGCGGTTGGAATTCAACCACTAAACCGCCATCAGGCAAAATGTAAAAATGTTTCCCAACAACAACCATGCCACTTGAGTATGGCTCAAAATGAAACAGCTGGGGCAAACCGCAGGTTTTAGTCTACCTTTCGATGTACCGAAACGGGGAGGATACTTGGAAACGGATGCATGACAATCCTAAGCGTCAGCTCGAAGCGGACAGCCCCGCGGAACGAGTTCCCCACCTCCCCACCTCGAATCGTGTACGTCCACGTTCCCCTTCCGAGGCTTCCAAAAGGAATCTGGGTGTGTGCCTTAGCATAGGTGCTTGCACCATCAAGATTCCAACTTAAACATGGGTTATAGCTCAAAAAATACATGAGTGAAATCCCTCGTTTATGTTGGTTTGGTGCCTTAACATACAGGTGCTTGCACCCTCAAAATTCCCTTAAACGTGGGCTAGTTTGGGGGCCAGGTAGGCACTTGGACCGTCCAACTTGGACCCTCAAACACAGGGAACCCACCCCAGAACTTTGGAGCAACAACCGATTTTTAGGGGTAGTTTGAGGGTCCAGGTACTTGGATGTTGAATCCAGCTAGCTGCAACGGCTACTGAGGTGGCTGGCTTGCTCGGTTCCCTCGCAACTGCGGATGGACAACCTGCACCACTTGGATAGATGAAGCTCTGCGAAAACTGGGATATACAAGCATCATCTACCAACAGGTGCAGGATTTTGTCCATCGACAGTAATGCAAAATGAACAAATGAGGCATGGTCGAAATTACTTACTTGCAACCGTTTCGCTTAGTTTGAGAGTCCCCTATCGTTTTGCAGCTTTTCCATCCTCTTCCAGGGGTATCGTTTTTTCGAGAGTCCCCTATCGTTTGCCACGGTTTTGTGCATTTTCACAATATCACTGAAACACCGAATACTAAACTCAACAGAAGTGATTTTGACGGTACTTCAAATAGGAAATCGACCGCCAAAAGCCGTTACATTGGAATATCACACCTGTTGCTCATATTCAAAATGGTCCGCGCAATGACAACCTTATCACATGAGGGGCTCCGTTGGCATAGGGGTGTCTTTTTTCGGTGTCCGAAGGGCTTCCTGTTAAACCCACCTTAAAAGGGCATCCTCAAAAACCGACACACCCGTCTCATTCACAGTATGCACCGTTTGCTTTTTTGCCCCGCACAGCAACACAAACAGCATTGATAGATTTACTAACTTGCGCGAGCCGATTTCGGGTACGGTTTCGTGTCGGATACTTCTGAAGTCAATATTCCAGGAGCCTTTGGGGGGGATCGTTTGGAAGTGTAAACGCACGCAGCCCAACATTCTAAAGGATTAGCCAGCGGAATGCCACCTGGCATAACAGCACACACTGAACGTGCCAAAATACTTGCTGGCTCAACTAGAAAACAGAAAGATTAAATCCTAGAAACATGTCCTCCATTAGAGGGGTTAGAATAAGGGCACCCTTTTTCCTGTAGTCTATTTTAGTAGGGGAACTCTCCCAACCAAAAAAGGAACGGTAAAAAGGGCACCTAGCTGGGGGATCTAGATATAGTTTTACCCTTTACCGCGGTGAAGATCCCGAGTCTCCGCCGAAGCCCTCGCCTGCGGCCAGCTTCCGACTGCCTTCCCTCGCGCTGCTCTTGCTCGTGCGCGCCTGGCGTCGGAACGCATCGGACACCGCAGCCCTCTTTTAGCGCAGACACCGCCGGGTGCATAACCTGGTAACTACAAACATGGGTGAACCCAGAGCCATGTAAAGAATCGAAAAGCGGCCTTTATTCATTTGGCCATGGGTCAAAAGCCCGTACCCTTAGTGAACATCCCAATCCCCACTAAAATAGACTAAAATGGGTGGTGCACCTACCCCAAAATGGTACCATTGGCTTTGACCCACAGCCATTTGTGGCTGGGAGTGTCCCTTACCCTCCAATTCTCCGGGGCAACTGTGGCTCAGGTGTTGCAAGTTGACAAAGGTTGAAGTCACCCGGGCTGTCGTCTGGGCTGACTTGCCCTCTTTTTCAATCGGTGTTGACATAAAGCTTCTCGTTTGGAGCAAAACCCTAATATAGATACAGAAGGGGTAGGCATGGGGCCTGCGTTTTTGCGAGTGTCCAAAATCAAGCAACGTCTGTGCAATGAAACATGCAGAAACCATGATTTCCCAAAACAAACTGCAGGCCCAGCCCTATGTCTTTAAACGAAAAAAACAACAAAGAAACCTCGGGTTTTCCAAGGAAATGGACAGACTTTGAACCGGGGCAGTTTCTCCCGCCTCTTTCGCCGGCTTGACCGTCGGCTTCGGGTACTTGGGTGTTCCATTTGGCAAGGTAGTAAGTGGTCAATCCTCTAGATAATAACCTACTTACCAGGCCAACTCCACTTGTGGAACGTAGTAGGCTGTAACCCACGTTACGAACCGCTTAACTTGGAAGACCCAAGTCGTTTGTCCCCCTACCTGCATACATTTACCACGTTACGAACTCTGCGAAACGAAGACCCAAGAAGATGCATTCAAATCTTCAGCTTCCTTCGGAAAGGCTGGAGGGCGCCCGTTGGTTTGCAGTGCAGGTGAGGTGGGTTCCTATTTACTCTCTGGAAGAACTAGGCTTCCGCTTGCTTAAGAGCATCTTGTTTCTATCCCTGGTGGCTTTAAATGTCACTACCTGGAGTCTCCATGACCCTTTCAAAATGGGGTCATTACCCTAAATGATGGAGTCATGGACCCCTATGTTTAAAGGGTCCTGGAGACTCCAGGTATTTCACATATATTTCCAAAACCATCAATTTTCCATGGGTGTCCTCCACTTGCGTTTTCGTCCCCAGAAAAACAACATATTTCCATTTAAAATCAACAGGGAAGAAAAACACATATTCTGAATCTTAAGGTGCCAAAGGGAGGTTTTCCAGAAGATTGCTAGCTGTCAGACCTTGACGAAGAAGTGCACGACGACCACTTGGACCACTTAAAAAGAGCCACACGGTGGATGCTGGCGAAATCCATTTCGCACCACCGTTGAGAAACCCTGGTTTGTGATGCTTCCCCAACGTGAATACCAACAAACTTTATGGTTTCAACCATGTACTCCTAGAAAAAAGTAGCCATATATATAATCAATATATATATATATAACATATATATATAACATACATATATATATATATATGTAGCTTTTTCGGGGACCCCCAAAACGGATGGAGGATCTCCCTTTGGCGCTCCTTTAAACCACCTGCCATCGACGACGCTGCTTCCGTCGCGTGTCGCGCCTGCCAGGCATGCATCGCCTTGTGGTGCCAAGTGCCCAAGACCAGGCGCAGCAGAGTCCCGCGATCCAATCCTCGCGCGCGGTCCGAGGTCGAAGGAGAGCGCGGGAGAAGCCCGACACGGAGAGCACGCTGCAGAGCGAGAAGGGACATGTAGGGGAAGTTCTGAGCTGAAGATGAAGGGACCCTTCTCTGAAACTCTTGGGCTGCCACATCTACGGTTGACCTGCAGAGCTTGCTGCTCTGGGAGATCGTGAAAGCCAGAGAAGGCGAAACCAAATGGCACCCTTTTTCTTGGATGGTGCTAAAGGGAAGCCAAAAGGACACCCAGTTATGGGGGTCAACATATTTTGACACACCATTCAGAAGGGAAGCCGGGGCTTCATGCCCGGGCTCCGGAAAAATTGGGCTCCGTCTGAAAAAACAAGTATTTGCCAAACCATGCACCGAGCAAAAGTCTAATTCAACGTCTGGTAGGCAAAAACTATAGATGTATAACTCAGGCTCTCTTGGACTCTTCTTGAAACCACTCGATTTACAGGAAGTTTTAGTTCTACTACAAAAAGCGGTCGCATTCCTGCCCCTATCTGAAGCTTACTTCTTACCGCTTCGCTCTTCGAACCTGCCGGGACGGCTTCGATTTTCCCCGCCCGTGGTTCGTCGCCTTGCACCAGGACGGCCGCGGCCAGGTGCAGCCGCTCTTGCTTCCGGCCCTGGCCTCGGCTCAGAGCTCCGTCCCCGTTTTGCGCGTGGATCACGGGGGCCCGCTCGACCACTTGGCGCTGAAATGCTCCGTGGGTCCAAAGTAGGGTAACCACAAAATGGGTTGCCCTGGTACACAGAAACATGGTCCAAAACCTGCGGTCCAAATCCTGGTAGCTTAACCATTTAACCCTTAGTTGGTGGTTTGGCCTGGTTTGGGGGTTTGAGCCCCTGGTGCTTGTAAAGGGTGAATGAGAAACCCCTCCTTAACCACCAAACCACCAAGAGGGAAGGTGACAAGGCTCGATTGGAGCGGGGAAGCCCCAGGTGGAGAAGGTTTTCGGGTTGAAACCAACAGGACGCCGCGTTTTTTGTGATTTCTTTTTTTAGGGGGGGGGGGTGGCATGCCTCATAAAAAAGACAAGCCCAAAGAATCAGACTGCTCCCCTCACACATAGGTAATGGAAAGGGCGGAAAGACACAGGATGTGGTTGCGGGGCAGTTTGAAACCAACTTGAGTCATGGGAGGAGCAAACTCCGCCAGAATCGATCATGGAACCCAAGTTTGGTGTGGGGGTTTCAGGCTTGGCAAGGCCTTTGGGTGGGTTTTCTAAGGGAACAACCCCACTAGAACCCGGAGGGGAACTTTGAAGGTACTTGGAAACTATATCGACTCAAAAAAGGGGAATGCTCAAGTTGCTTTTGAGATCGTTCATGGCGGAAAGAAGGGGACCCCACCGAAAAAGCCTATTATGTTTTGCCTGCGGAACAGGAACCTTACATTATACACCTGAACATTGCCTTGTAAATGGCGGTTTCCAACTTTATTTGGTGTTGAAAAAACAACATGTCTCAAATGGTTGCAAAATGGAGATCTTTTAAGGAGCCCTGTGGAAAACAAAGGGAACCCCAAGAAAGCAACACAAAAAAATAATAACCTACTTCTGGGGGAGAGAGCCAAAAAAAACATTGCTGGTTGGCCGAACCTGTTACTGAGGAAATGAAGATTCATCGCACTCAGAAACCCTGGAAAGATTTATGCTTCCCCTGCTAATACCAACAAACCATGGTTTCAAAGTCGCGGCGAAATGGGTTTCGTGCCTCCACAGTATCTAGGTCCTCCAGAAGAGAGGTTAGAATAAGGGTGCCCACTTTTTTCTGTAGTAGTCTATTTTAGTAGGGAAACCCTCCCCCAAAAAAAGAAACGGTAAAAGGGCACCTAGCTGGGGGACCTAGGTTACTAGATCTCATTGGTCTAAAATCTGCTCAGAAGTCCGATCCCCAATCCCACGTCGGTTGCGGGTGCCTTGAGAACATGGCACGCGTGATGCCAGTGAAGCACCTACCTTCGTCCGAATCTTCCTCATCCGTTGCTTTAAGCAACCTCCATTTGCTTTCGTCCCCTGGAAAGAAAGGACAAAAAAACAAACCTAGGTATGGAAACACCCAAGCAACACTTGGGTTTCACATCGTCAGAACCGCCACTTCAGGTTGAGCCGGCGGTTGCGAGCCTGGCCAAACCTTTTGCAAGCCTATCCCCTGGGGAAAAAACCAAAAACATGTCCAGTAGCGAACTCGTTTCCTCTTTAAAACCAGGAGAAGCTAACAAATACTGTGATAAGCGAATGGAAGACTATCATGTTGCAACCTTATGTATAGGGGTTCACTTCTTTGTTCTGAAACGCACATGGGCATGAAGGAAACAAACACGATCCTTCGTTTCACAGGGTTTTGGGACGCCTCACCACCAAAAGAACCACCCTGACTAAGGGGGGTTATTATACAACGCCACATAGAAAAAATGACGCCCGGCTGCAACTTGGAATCCAAATTTCCGCTCAGCAGAAGTTCCGAACGCTTCCCGTGACTTTTGGGTTAGCCATGCATTAGTATTTGTTGTGCTTTACAAGGACCCCTACAAAAGTGATTTTGGTGTCCGGTTGGGTTCCCAAGGCAAAACCAAGCAAAAGGGGGGTGCCCTCCAAACAAGCCGATCTTGTGCGGAAGAGGTGTTCTTCCAAACCGCGGACCCGGCGACCGGAAAGGCCCCAGAAACACGCCGTGGTGAAGCCCAGGTTATTCGGCGGAGGGTTCAGTTTTGGAAATCCGTTTTGGAATCCTTTTCCAGGTGCTACCCCACATGGATGCATTACTCATTCACTTTGCTTCCGTCGAGTTGTTGTTGCCCCTGTTGGTTTTTCCAAGGGGAAATGAATTAGCGAGGCTTTGGGCCCTTGTATGCCGCTGTTTGGGCAAACCAAACATTGCGGTTTCATAGGATCCTAACCATCACGATTCCTGTGAACATGAAGCTTCCATTTAATTTACTTAGGCCCACTGGAAAAAATATCAAATATTCCCAGTAGTGAAATTGACTCCCTTTGAAACCAAAAGGGCAAAATAAAGAATTTAAGCAAATGGAAGGAAGCCATTTGCAGCTCAGCATGCCATCGGTGAATTCTTCAGATTACTTTACCAAGTTCATCTGAGAGGTAGTTCAAAGGACAACACGCCCCGGCCGAGAGGACGCCTCAGCAAAAAAAGACTCACGTCCCGACTACCATGGTCCTCCCACAGACGTGGTATAAAGTCCATGAACTTAGGCTTCCATTTTCTGAGAAGCCCCCAGGAAAAAAAAGATAATATGTCCAGTAGCGATAGATAGTGATATATTTTCTTTGAAACCAAGAGGGACAAACAACAAAAGCATTTTTCAGCGAATGGAAGAAGGAAGCGGCGCACGGCGGCACGTGCCACGTTTTCTGGCGTGAACGAAAGCAGGAAACTAACCAAACACACAAACACGTGACAAATGAGCCCCCTAACTACCTCGGTAAATGACAGGGGAGCAAAATACCAGTGGAACAACTATGCTTTATGTCCTGTTCAACTCCAGGGGGTGGCATTCCCAATTCACATTGCGAAACCTGCGCTCAAACATCCTGGGACGCAAGGCTTTGTCGCCTTTCGGGACAGTCGAAGAAGTTGCCTTCAGCATTAACTAAGACTAAGCAAATAAGTCGAAGCCGTTATCTTACTCCAACTCTTCACTGGACTCATCAACCCAAGGAAAGTTGCAGCCGGCAAAGGCACCCTTGCCAATACGAGTCACGGAGTCAGCGAAGGTCACACTCGCTAACGAGGCACAACTTTCAAAGGCATACCGCCCGATCTTAGTCACAGCACTGGGAATGGTTATGCTTGACAATGAGCTGCAACCTCTGAAGGCACTGTTTCCAATCTCGGTCACTGTGTCGGGAATGCTCACGCTTGTCAATAAGCTGCAATTTCCGAAGACAGAACATTCAATCTTCGTCACAGTGTTGGGAATACTCACGCTTGTCAAAGAGCTACAATTTTCAAAGGCGCTAAACCCAATCAGAGTCACAGAATTGGGAATGGTCACACTTTTCAGTGAGCTGCATCCTGAGAAGGCTCTAAACCCGATGTGAGTCACAGAATTGGGAATGGTCACGCTTTCCAGCAAGCTGCATCCTTGGAAGGCCTGATAGTCAATCACCCTCACTGACTCAGGGATGGCCACACTCTTCAATGAGCTGCAGTTTGCAAAGGCCCAGCACTTGATCACAGTCACGGAGTCTGGGATGGCCACGCTGGCCAAAAACCTGCAGTCAAGGAACGCACATGAACCGACCTGTCCTGCAGCTGGAAGTTCCACTACACGCAAATCTTCAATCTCTCGGCTGGATGACCTGGCTCGTGAGCACTTCACCGGCTTGATGCTCAGGAAAGCCAACACTTCTGCGCCTGGAATTGCATCCGACACCTTCTCCTCGTTGTTCAATAGGGGGGTGTCGGCGACAACCACCTCCACCGAGCTCATGTTGCGCTGTGACTCATCTCCACAGGGCAGCCACCCGTGCAGCTGACGCTTAAACTCACGGACAGTCATGTCTGCCTCCAACTGGAATGCTTCCTCTTTCCCGGACGGCGCACAGCGTACTGTAATCACTCTGGCCATGGCTGCCAACCGTTCGTCTAGGCAGATTCAAGCAACCTGCTTGTCAACATAGGTTGACCCCCAAAACGGGTGGCTTCCTTTTGGTCTGCCTTTACAAGCTGAACAGGGTGAAGGGGCACATGCTGCCAATTCTCAGCCGGGATTTCGGGCTTGGCTCTATGAGCTCGAGCAATGCTTCCGATCGATCCACGAACATCGGAAAGCAACGACTCACAAAGCCTTCCTTTTAGTCTGTTGTCCCAGTGCGTCTGATTTGCTGAAACGAAAAATCTGAGGGGACTCAAAACGAAATTGTCGTCTACAACCGATTCTCCTCGGAATTCGACTGAAACAACATCCAAGCGGGGGTGCACCAATTGGAGAAGCCCTCACACACGCAACAGGCCAATGTGACAAGCAACCGTGTGGACCAATCTTTGCCCCACGGCTGCTTTGATTTCATACAGGTGCCCGCCTCTCTCAAGGCAGGCGTGGCAACTGGACAGCGGGCCCAGTACCCTCCATCCAGGTCCCACTGGCTAACACCCATGGTTCACTTGGCTGAGGACGAGACAGGGCAAAAAAAAATCACGATGGCAACACCATGCTGGATTTCACCGGTTGAACTTTGAGGGGTTCCACTTCCAACTGGACTTGTCCAACGCCTCGGTCCTGACATCCTGCAATCCCAAAAGGCCCCTGAGCGCCGAAGCGTTTGTCGCCGCCTGTACTAAGCTGGCCAGTATTGGCCAGTCCAAGAAACAGGTTCAACGCGCTTGCGCTGCAGCATTCAGATTAATCAAACAAGTCGAAATCGAAAACCGACTCCTCCGACTCTTCATTGGACTCATCAACCAAAGAAAAGCTGCAGCCGGCAAAAACACCTTGCCCATACGAGTCACGGAGTCAGGATGGTCACACTCGCTAGCGAGCTGCCATTTTCAAAGGCACGCTGCCCGATCTCAGTCACAGAATTGGGCATGGTTATGCTTGTTGTCAATGAGCTGCACTGTCCGATGGCACATGCTCACGCTTCTACAATTTTCAAAGGCACTAAACCCAATCTGAGACACAGAATTGGGAATGGTCACGCTTTCCAGCGAGCTACACCTTGGAACACCGGTACTTCAATCAGAGTCGGGGATGGCAACGCTCTTCAATGAGGCGCAGGGTGCAAAGGCCGAGTTTCTGATCACAGTCACTGAGTCTGGGATGGCCTCTCTGGCCAAAAAACTTCATTGAGCGAACGCACATCTTCAGCCTGTGCTGCAGCTGGAATCTCCACTACGCACAAATCTTCACGCTCACAGCCGGATGACGAGGCACGTGAGCACTTCATCGGCTTGATGCTCAGGAAAGCCAACACTTCTGCCGCGTTGTTCAATAGGGTGTGTGTGTTTCTGACAACCACCCTCACCAAACTCATCTTGCTCATCTCCGCAGGGCAGCCACCTGTGCAGCTGGCGCGTGAACTCCAACTCGAATGCTTCCTCTTTGCCGGACGCACAGTGTACTGCAATCTCTCTGGCCATCGCCGACCATTTGTCTAGATCCAAGCAACGGCGTCAACATGGTTGACGTTGGAAGGGGAGCAACAATTCAGCTTTTAGCAGGTAAGTGGGGAAGTCTCACTAAACCACAATAAGCAAACATTCAAACTATTTCCCAACCACCAAAATATTTCCCAACAACAGCCATGTCAACATGGGCTTGCTTTTGGTTTTCGTCAAGCTGAAGTCCTGGTACCCGGCAACACGCGAATTCCACACCGCGCCAGAATGCTTTTCTTCGGGCACCTTGGGGCTTCAGAGTCCGGGCTGGGCGGAGGGCGCTCGGTTCAAAGACTTCGGTTTTCAACCAGAACTTCTTGGAAAGGATCCCTGAGAAGAATTCGGAGAGGCTTCAAAACGAAGGAGTTTTCTGGCTGGTTCCCTTCGGGGATTCCCTTGAAACACCAAGCAAACAAGGCCAAGCAACAGGGGTGCAGCATTTTGGACAAGCCCTCCAAGTAGCAAGCAATGATTCAATGTGAAACGCAACGGTGTTGTTCCTTGCTTGTCCTAGGGGTGGTTGATGTTGAAGTCGCTTCTTGTCAAGGGAGAAGAGGTGGCAATGGAAAGTGCAAACAATCTTGCAAGGCCTAGCGGCCTAACCTAAGCCCTCAGTCAGTACACACTGCTCCAGACACTTGACGGATGCAAACCATGATTAACCCGGCCGCGGACGAGACAACGATGGCCAGACAATGCTGAGTTCATGTCCTGCTTAACTCTAAGGGCGTCCATTTCAGATTTTATTTGCGAAACGCCTGCCCAGCTCAAAGAATCCTACAACCCCAAAAGGCCCGTGAGCAGCTTTGTCGCCGCTGGTACTGCGCGGGCCAGTCGAAGAACAAGGCTCATGCGCTTGCGCTGCAGCATTGTTGTCTGGCTAATCAAACAATAAGTCGAAATCGATACTCGAATCACTCGACTCCTCCGACTCATCAACCCAAGGAAAGTTGCAGCCGGCAAAGGCACCCCTACCCATACGACTCACGGAGTCTGGGATGGTCGCACTCGTTAGCGAGCTGCAATTTTTAAAGGCACGCTGCCCGATCTCAGTCACAGAATTGGGAATGGTTATGCTTGACAATGAACTGCAACCTCCGAAGGCACGCTTTCCAATCTCGGTCACTGTCTCCGGAATGCTGGCGCTTGTCATTGAGCTGCACTGTCCGAAGACATCAGCTTTAATCCTTGTCACTTTGTTAGGAATGCTCACGCTTCTCAATGAGCTACAATGTTCGAAGGCACTAACCCCAATTTCAGTCACAGAATTGGGAATGGTCACCCTTTCCAGCGAGCTGCATTCGTGAAAGGCCATACATTCAATCACCGTCACGGAGTCGGGGATGGCAACGCTCTTCAATGAGCTGCAGCCGGCAAAGGCACCCCTACCCATACGACTCACGGAATCTGGGATGGTCGCACTCGTTAGCGAGCTGCAATCTTTAAAAGCACGCTGCCCGATCTCAGTCACCGCACTTGGAATGGTTATGCTTGACAATGAACTGCAACCTTGGAAGGCACGATTTCCAATCTTGGTCACTGTCTCGGGAAAGCTCACGCTTGTCAATGAGCTGCACTTCCCGAAGACATCATCTTTAATCTTTGTCAGTCTGTTGGGAATGCTCACGCTTCTCAATGAGCTACAATGTTCGAAGGCACTAACCCCAATTTCAGTCACAGAATTGGGAATGGTCACGCTTTCCAGTGAGCTGCATCCTTGGAAGGCTCTCTGCCCAATCCGAGTCACAGAATTGGGAATGGTCACCCTTTCCAGCGAGCAGCATTCGTGAAAGGCCATAAATTCAATCACCGTCACGGAGTCAGGGATTGCAACGCTTTTCAATGAGCTGCAGCATGCAAAGGCCAAGTTTCTGATCACAGTCACAGAATCTGGGATGGCCACGCTGGCCAACCACCTGCAGTCGAAAAAAGCATGGGGGCTGACCTGTCCTACAGCTGGAATTTCCACTACGCACAAATCTTCCAGCTCGCAGCCGGATGATGAAGCACGTGAGCACTTCACCGGCTTGATGCTCAGGAAAGCCAACACTTCTGCGCCTGGAATTGCATCCGACACCATCTCCTCGTTGTTCAATAGGGGGGTGTCTGCGACAACCACCTCCACCGAGCTCATGCTGCGCTGTAACTCATCTCCGCAGGGCAGCCACCCGTGCAGCTGCCTCTTGAACTCACGGACAGTCATGTCTGCCTCCAATTCGAATACGTCCTCTTTCCCGGACGGCGCACAGTGTACTGTAATCTCTCTTGCCATGGCTGGAAACCGCTATGTAAACTTTAGTAAGCCTCCATCTGCGAAACGTTTGCTGGATTCTATCCACACATTGCTGTAAGGATAGGTTCCCTATCAAGCCAACAGGGGCATGAGATATTGAAACACCAATGGAAGCAAGCTAGCTGCCATAGGAAAGCTCTTGCTTGGATGATCTGCTTGCCTTGGCTTCTAGCGCGGATCGCGGATCAAGCAAATTGCAATGGCCGCACTATATAGGATGGCTGCCAACCGTTCGGCTAGGTAGATTCAAGCAACCTGAGTGTCAACACAGGTTGACCCGCAAAATGGGTGGTGTCCCTTTGGTTTGCCTTTACAAGCTGAACGGGGTACCGAGCCGCAGCAAAACGACGCAACGGGAAAGCTGTTGTTGACACTCTGAAGGGGCACGTGCTGCGACTATGAGCTCTAGCAATGCTTCCGATCGATCCGCGAACATCTGAAAGCAACGACTCAGCAAGCCTTCCTTTTGGTCCGTTGTCTCAGGGCTTCTGGCTTTCGGCAACGAAGGGATCTGCAATAATGGGGACTCAACAAGAAACAGTCGCCTTCAAATGGTTCTCCTTGGGTTTCTGTTTGACTTGCTGTTCTTTCTAAAAAGAAGGAATGGACATCATCCCCTACAAATGGTTCCCTTTGGGTTTCCCTGGAAACAGCAACCAAGCGGGGGTTCACCATTTGGGTAAGGCAATGGGGCAATGTGAAAGGCAACGATGTTGCCCAATGTTTGCCCTACTGTGGACGAAATCCTGCACCACCTAAGGAACCATCGGAAACCATCGTTTATTTACAGGAGAATCATCATTCTAGAGTTTCTTAGTGTGAGCCTCAGGGTTCCAGTGCCTTCCATCCCAGTCACTTGACATGATTTCCTCGGTTGCAGGCGAAAAAGGGAGAACAATAACAATAGCACAACACCTTTAAAGCTGACATGCAATTCATGTCCGGTGGATCCATTTCCGAATTGAATTGCGAAACACCTGCCCAGCTCAAAGAAAATCCTGCAACCCCAAACGGCCTCTGAGCATCAAAGCTTTGTGGCCGCCGGTACTGCGCGGGCCAGTCGAAGAACCAGGCTCATGCGCTTGCGCTGCAGCATGGTTGTCTGGCTAATCAAATAAGACAAACTCCATACTCGATTCACTCGAATCCTCCGACCCTTCATTGGACTCATCAACCCAAGAAAAGTTGCAGCCGGCAAAGGCACCCTTGCCAATACGAGTCATGGACTTAGGGATGGTCACACTCGCTAGCGAGCTGCAATTTTCGAAGGCACGCTGCCCGATCTCAGTCACCGCACTTGGAATGGTTATGCTTGAGAATGAACTGCAACCTTGGAAGGCACGATTTCCAATCTTGGTCACTGTCTCGGGAAAGCTCACGCTTGTCAATGAGACGCACTGTCCGAAGACATCAGCTTTAATCCTTGTCGCTTTGTTAGGAATGCTCACGCTTCTCAATGAGCTACAATGTTCGAAGGCACTATCCCCAATTTCAGTCACAGAATTGGGAATGGTCACGCTTTCCAGTGAGCTGCATCCTTGGAAGGCTCTCTGCCCAATCCGAGTCACAGAATTGGGAATGGTCACCCTTTCCAGCGAGCAGCATTCGTGAAGGCCATAAATTCAATCACCGTCACGGAGTCAGGGATTGCAACGCTTTTCAATGAGCTGCAGCATGCAAAGGCCAAGTTTCTGATCACAGTCACAGAGTCTGGGATGGCCACGCTGGCCAACCACCTGCAGTCGTAAAAAGCATGGGGGCTGACCTGTTCTACAGCTGGAATTTCCACTAGGCGCAAATCTTCCCGCTCGCAGCCGGATGATGAAGCACGTGAGCACTTCACCGGCTTGATGCTCAGGAAAGCCAACACTTCTGCGCCTGGAATTGCATCCGACACCATCTCCTCGTTGTTCAATAGGGGGATGTCTGCGACAACCACCTCCACCGAGCTCATGCTGCGCTGTAACTCATCTCCGCAGGGCAGCCACCCGTGCAGCTGCCTCTTGAACTCACGGACAGTCATGTCTGCCTCCAATTCGAATACGTCCTCTTTCCCGGACGGCGCACAGTGTACTGTAATCTCTCTTGCCATGGCTGGAAACCGCTATGTAAACTTTAGTAAGCCTCCATCTGCGAAACGTTTGCTGGATTCTATCCACACATTGCTGTAAGGATAGGTTCCCTATCAAGCCAACAGGGGCATGAGATATTGAAACACCAATGGAAGCAAGCTAGCTGCCATAGGAAAGCTCTTGCTTGGATGATCTGCTTGCCTTGGCTTCTAGCGCGGATCGCGGATCAAGCAAATTGCAATGGCCGCACTATATAGGATGGCTGCCAACCGTTCGGCTAGGTAGATTCAAGCAACCTGAGTGTCAACACAGGTTGACCCGCAAAATGGGTGGTGTCCCTTTGGTTTGCCTTTACAAGCTGAACGGGGTACCGAGCCGCAGCAAAACGACGCAACGGGAAAGCTGTTGTTGACACTCTGAAGGGGCACGTGCTGCGACTATGAGCTCTAGCAATGCTTCCGATCGATCCGCGAACATCTGAAAGCAACGACTCAGCAAGCCTTCCTTTTGGTCCGTTGTCTCAGGGCTTCTGGCTTTCGGCAACGAAGGGATCTGCAATAATGGGGACTCAACAAGAAACAGTTGCCTTCAAATGGTTCTCCTTGGGTTTCTGTTTGACTTGCTGTTCTTTCTAAAAGAAGGAATGGAAATCATCCCCTACAAATGGTTCGGGGTTCACCATTTGGGTAAGGCAATGGGGCAATGTGAAAGGCAACGATGTTGCCCAATGTTTGCCCTACTGTGGACGAAATCCTGCACCACCTAAGGAACCATCGGAAACCATCGTTTATTTACAGGAGAATCATCATTCTAGAGTTTCTTAGTGTGAGCCTCAGGGTTCCAGTGCCTTCCATCCCAGTCACTTGACATGATTTCCTCGGTTGCAGGCGAAAAAGGGAGAACAATAACAATAGCACAACACCTTTAAAGCTGACATGCAATTCATGTCCGGTGGATCCATTTCCGAATTGAATTGCGAAACACCTGCCCAGCTCAAAGAAAATCCTGCAACCCCAAACGGCCTCTGAGCATCAAAGCTTTGTGGCCGCCGGTACTGCGCGGGCCAGTCGAAGAACCAGGCTCATGCGCTTGCGCTGCAGCATGGTTGTCTGGCTAATCAAACAAGACAAACTCCACACTCGATTCAACCGAATCCTCCGACCCTTCATTGGACTCATCAACCCAAGAAAAGTTGCAGCCGGCAAAGGCACCCTTGCCAATACGAGTCATGGACTTAGGGATGGTCACACTCGCTAGCGAGCTGCAATTTTCGAAGGCACACTGACGGATCTTAGTCACCGCACTTGGAATGGTTATGCTTGAGAATGAACTGCAACCTTGGAAGGCACGATTTCCAATCTTGGTCACTGTCTCGGGAAAGCTCACGCTTGTCAATGAGACGCACTGTCCGAAGACATCAGCTTTAATCCTTGTCGCTTTGTTAGGAATGCTCACGCTTCTCAATGAGCTACAATGTTCGAAGGCACTATCCCCAATTTCAGTCACAGAATTGGGAATGGTCACGCTTTCCAGTGAGCTGCATCCTTGGAAGGCTCTCTGCCCAATCCGAGTCACAGAATTGGGAATGGTCACCCTTTCCAGCGAGCAGCATTCGTGAAAGGCCATACATTCAATCACCGTCACGGAGTCGGGGATGGCAACGCTCTTCAATGAGCTGCAGCCGGCAAAGGCACCCCTACCCATACGACTCACGGAATCTGGGATGGTCGCACTCGTTAGCGAGCTGCAATCTTTAAAAGCACGCTGCCCGATCTCAGTCACCGCACTTGGAATGGTTATGCTTGAGAATGAACTGCAACCTTGGAAGGCACGATTTCCAATCTTGGTCACTGTCTCGGGAAAGCTCACGCTTGTCAATGAGACGCACTGTCCGAAGACATCAGCTTTAATCCTTGTCGCTTTGTTAGGAATGCTCACGCTTCTCAATGAGCTACAATGTTCGAAGGCACTATCCCCAATTTCAGTCACAGAATTGGGAATGGTCACGCTTTCCAGTGAGCTGCATCCTTGGAAGGCTCTCTGCCCAATCCGAGTCACAGAATTGGGAATGGTCACCCTTTCCAGCGAGCAGCATTCGTGAAAGGCCATACATTCAATCACCGTCACGGAGTCAGGGATTGCAACGCTTTTCAATGAGCTGCAGCATGCAAAGGCCAAGTTTCTGATCACAGTCACAGAGTCTGGGATGGCCACGCTGGCCAACCACCTGCAGTCGTAAAAAGCATGGGGGCTGACCTGTCCTACAGCTGGAATTTCCACTAGGCGCAAATCTTCCCGCTCGCAGCCGGATGATGAAGCACGTGAGCACTTCACCGGCTTGATGCTCAGGAAAGCCAACACTTCTGCGCCTGGAATTGCATCCGACACCATCTCCTCGTTGTTCAATAGGGGGATGTCTGCGACAACCACCTCCACCGAGCTCATGTTGCGCTGCAACTCATCTCCGCAGGGCAGCCACCCGTGCAGCTGCCTCTTGAACTCACGGACAGTCATGCCTGCCTCCAGATCGAATACGTCCTCTTTCCCGGACGCACAGTGGACTGTAATCACTCTTGCCATGGCTGGAAACCGTGAGGAGGACTCTAGTCAGCTTCCATCTGCGAAGCGCTTTCTGCATTCTATCAACACATTCCCGTAAGGCTAGGTTCCCTTTCAAGCCAGCAGAGGTATGAATATTGTGAATCACAAATGGACGTAAGCTAGCTGCCATAGGGAAGCTCTTGCTTGGATGCTCTGCTTGCTTTGGCTCTAGCGCAGATTAAGCAAATTGCAAATGGCCCAGTTTGGAAAGCGACTTGCGCCATGGCTCGTTGATTTCAAGCCTCTTCAAAAGGAAGAAGAGCAATTGCAAAGAACAACGCAATCCAGCGGACAGAAACAAGATAAGGGGAACCTGGACCTTGAAACTACCCATCAAAACGGGGATTTCGCCCCACCATTTTGGGTCTGATAAACCATGTTTGAGAGAATTGTTTGACTAGGTCCTCCAGTAGAGAGGTTAGAATAAGGATACCCTTTCTTCTGTCATCTATTTTAGTAGGGGAACACTCTCCCAAAAAAAAGAAACGGTACAAGGGCACCTAGCTGGGGGATCCAGTTGAGAGGCCAAGACTCCGAGTCTGCAAACCCTTCAGATCGAATTGAGATTCGAATTCGGCTCTCTGAACTGAGGTGGTTGGCCATGTCTCCACTCGAACCACACATGCACTTGAGTGTGTCCAAAATGGCTGCAGCCTTCCTTTTGGCTTTTTCTACGGGTCCTTGCGAATATATATTTTGTGTTGTTGGATTTTAACTATGAAATTAGGAATTTTGAATTATGCGGAATTCACTTTCGGAATGTATTGTTTTTTTTGTTTAATAAGATATAATTGAAGAAATAGAAAAGAATGGCCTTGGGACCCAATTTGGATGCCCAAAGGCTCCGATCGGCTTCGGCTTTCAATGGAAGACCGGGCCCTCCATTGCACACCCCGGAGGTGTGGGGTCTCAAAACCTGGCTGGGAGCCTCTGGATGATGAATTTATCTTGGGTCAACCACGGTAGTTGTATTAAGCTCAATGGTGGTAATTTTCCTTTTTAAACTTTTGGCTTCCCTTTGAACCCATTTGGAAAGGACAGCAACTCAGAACATCTCGCACACGCACTTGGCTTCCCGGCGTATGGCAGCCTGCCAAGACTGCAGCACCAAGCTTCCGAAGGTGCCTAGTGGAAACGTCCCAAAGCCCGCAGCGGGGAAAAGGAGGACACCTTTTTTTAGGGTCCCAGGAAAATCACGGATCAGAAAAAACGTCAAACAACAATTGGAGTTCCCACGACAGAAAACGTGCTTGGCGGACCTTTTTGTGTTCTGGACGACTTGAGTAATTCTTCTGGGGGGGAGAACACAACGCACATTTCTGGTGAAATCGAGTCCCATTAAAACCAACAGATTGAAAATACCTCTTATATGCTTGAACCGCAAAACGATTCTCATGGATTGAGTATTCTGTGGTTGGACTGATCCTGCAGCCATCCAGCGACTTAGGCCAACATTTTCGGGGATCCCCAAAACCGCTTCAAATCCCCCGTACATGGCGCGGCTCATCCCTCCTTTGTGGGTGCCTTTTTCTTTTTGAAGGAGCCAATAAACACATCCAGAAACCTCAGCCTGTCCGAACCAAGACCTATCTGAACAAAACCCATGGCTTGCTGTTGGGGAGAGGTCGGGCACTGGGTGTCTGGGACCTACCTGAGTCTTTTTTCAAGAAATAACAGGTGCCTGCACCCTCAAACTACAATGAAATATCGGATATTGCCCCAACATGTTGTGCTTCCAATGTTTTAAGGACATATTGAGGGTGCCGGTGATCACCCTTTGGACAAAATTATGGAAGCCACAATTTCCTTGGATTGATTCAACCCTTATTTTCAATCCTCCTCTTTAACACCCGATCGCTGTTTTATCTGGGATTTTCAGCTGGTTGTCTGAACAGATTCGCATTGGAAGGAATGGGGGTTGAGCGTTGTTTTTTTTCCTCCTCCTTTTTTAAAATAATATATATTTGTTTCGGGATAAGAGGCCTTCAGAGCCCGGGTAAGCTCATGCCCTTTTTCGAGTTTGCTTTCTTTCAGGGAACCAGAATTGCTCCAGCTTGTAGACAAGACAAACACCATATATGTGAGCAACAGACGTGCCAAGCGTGCCAGAGGTGAAATCCCTTTCTTAATGGGTAGTTTGATGGTCCAGGTACCTCACTCAACCTCCTACTGGGTGTCCTAGAAAGCCATGTTCCCTCTTTCAATGACCTGGTGGATGCCAAGGTTGGTACTCAAGTTCCAGGTTTTGATCATCCTCCATTTGTTTTTTCGTCCCCTGGAAAAACTAACATAGTTCCTGTAGTGAAATCGACTCCTTTTAGAACCAACAAGGGAGACTAACACCTGGTGTTGAGCAATGAAAACATAGCTTCCAACCCAACCAACAAAAAGGTATGGTGACAACTTATGATGAAACATAACAACTATAGTCACTGGCCAACTTTCATACAAACGCCTTCGTGCGCAAGAATCCCCACTTTTGGGAGCCGGAGATGGGTGCTGGTCAAAAATGGGGTAGCCCCAAAATGGGCTGCGGATCGGTAAATGGAAAGAAGCGGTCCATAGCGTGGTGGTTCAAGTTTGACCCATGCCCAAATCACCCCTTGCTTTGGATTTGGATTTGGCTGGACCCTGCTTGAGGGTAAATAGGAAACCACCAACCGGAACACACCAGCAAAGCGATTGCAGACCATCTTCCACTGTCTACGTGCACTGGCCCCAGACAATCCCCCAACTTTCAAATCAAAAGACATTGTCTGACGCACTTGCCTTTCTTGGGCCTGGAAACTAAAAGTTAGCCTATGACTAAATCCCTTTTTGTCTCAGAAGAGGGGTAGTGAAGTGCTCCCACGCCATTTGACGACAGCATACCTCCCTAAGTGCTGCCTTTGGGCGTTGCGTACTTTTCACTACATACAAATCGCATCTGGGAAACCAGAAGGTATTTCAGGTCGATTCGCTTTGGGTCAGCTGAAATATGCAAAGCAGTCAGGAGCTTATCTCAGGTGTTCAGTGACCCGGGAAAAAAAGAATTGGAACGATTTGTGGCGCTTGGACCACTGTTAGTGGGGCAGCCACAAAAAAAAGGGAAAAAGGGTGCCACTGAACAACTGAGTTATTAGTCAGAGGTAAATAAATTCATCTTAACTCCCGATTGAGACTGCCGGGGTGGTTCGCCCCCTTTTGGTAAGGGAATGATCTAGTTTCTTCCATTTGCTTAAGCCCCCTGGAAAACATAGCAATGCTTCCAGTAGTAATAGATTCCCTTTAGCATCAACAGGGGACAATTAACTTTAAACAATACTGTGGATGGATGGCCAAACTCCTGCATCACATTGAAACCGTGGCAAGCCAATAATTGTTTTTTGGTACTTACGGGGGAATCATCGGTGCGAAATGGATTTCGCCACCATCCGTACGATCAAGCGACTGGACGCAAATCGTTTGGCTGGGCGGTTTAGATATCGGGTACCTTCCTTTGGTGTCAAAAGGAACCGGGGTCCAAAGAAAACCAGCGTCCTCCGGAGCAATGTGGACCCCAGTTTATTCATAGGGGGGTGGGTATTGACCCCATACTACGAAAAACCCCCCGTTTATGAACATAGGGGGGTGTTTTTTTGTTTTCCCTGCGTGTGGGGAATCAGACCACTCTTGGAAGGATCCCCCCGTATGAATAAACCGGGGTTGACCAATATGTGGTCAACATGAAAGGGAACCTCCCACAAAAACCATCGAAAGGGAGCAACCCACAGGGGCCACACAAAGCGAACTTCAGACAATCGAAGTCTATTTTTGGGGTTCCCTTGAGGGTCAGCAACAATCAAACCCGATCGGTGCTAAAATGGTCCCAAGTCCATGTAAGAAGGAGTTTAAAGGTCGGATATCCGCTTGGATTGTTTCACCTGCATCAAACTCGGGGTTTCGATTGTCGGGGTCCGGAGAAAATACTCAACCCCAGTTTATTCATAGGGGGTGGTGTTTGGCCCCTCCCGTAAAGTGGTCTGATTCTCCGCGAAACCCAGAAAACAACCACCTCCTCGTTTTGGTTAAGCCCCCCGGAGAAAAAAAAAAAAACATATTTCCAGTGGCGACAGATTCCCTTTAAAACCAACAAGGTGAACAACAAAAACACATATTCACTTCAGCAAATGGAAGTTTCGTGGGTTAAGTACGGAAACCCAACCACTTCAAAAGCTACAAGCTCAGAAATCGGACGGCCGGGCGCCACCAAGAGTGAATAAACCGGGGTCGATGAGGTCCTCCAGTAGAGAGGTTAGAACAAGGGTACCCTTTGTTTCTGTCTATGCTAGCTACGGGGAACCCTCCCCACCAAAAAAGGAACGGTAAACAGGGCACCTAGCTGGGGGACCTACAGTGGATTGACAAAATCCTGCACCTCAGAATCCCTGGTTTCTGACGATTCTCTTGTAAATGCCACCAAATTATGGGCTTCCTATGGTTTCAAAGCGGTGCGAGAAGCGGTATTTTTCGCAACCATCCACAGGAATGTTCACCCCAGATTAACAAACCCCTGGTTAGTCCCCTTTTAGTGACGAGTCAGACCACTTGTGGAGGGAACACCCCCCTAATAATGGGACGGGATTATTAATCCTGGGTCAACAATAGTCTCACTCCCTGATTTCATGGACCTCAAACTTTGTTGGAACCAGTTTAGTGGTATCCACCGGGGTCAATGGCTTCGGACGATGAGCGGCCGTGACCCTCCGACCGACGCGACCGCCGCCGCTCGTCTCTCGCCTGCGCTGTCGGCGAGGAGCCGCGCCGCGGCGGCGGCTTTCAACTGGCGCTCCTGGAGCTGGTTTTCTGGGCTGGAATTCGGACCCCAGCAAAAAATATATATATATATATATAAAAAGAGTAAGCAGCACTTTTTCTGCGCACAGCAAGTCCAACTTTGTCATAAATAAAAAGTTACGTCCTCTTAGTGGTGGCTAACTAGCCCAGGGCCCCTTGCCCGTTTCTTGACAAACTGGGGGCCTCAGGATTTCCCTTTCCCGCCAAGCCGAAGAAAGAGGAAATCCCCCCCCGCACCCCCCCTAGCTCTTCCGCCAAGCCGGAAGAAACTGAAAAAGAAACTCCAGAACAGCCTAGCCACCACCCCTTTTTCCCTCTTTTCGACCTCTTTCCACGTCGCCCTGTACTGCGTCTAGACGCTCGCTCGAGCCTCGGCAGCGCACTTCTAAGTGCGTTTTGGTATAATCGAACCCAAGCACTCAGTTGGGATTGAGAGAACCTCATCTCGGCTAACATTGCCAGCCCTTCGTTTAGGTAAATGCGGGCAGTCTTCGCTGCCTGCCACCTACCTTGGACCAACAACCTGTCAAATTGGCCATGACGTTGGAACCAAAAGGTTGCACCACCCCTGCGCAGGCTGTACGGCCGAAACTCAAACTCAGTCACTCGAATATCAGCCAGGAGCTGATTAAAAGTTTTTCGCCAGGTAGACGGGGAGGCGCACATATAGGAGCCACCGGGCACTGAAAGTACCCACTGTTCAAGACGCCGCACCACATCCCATACGGTGATTGTGCAGCTTTCGGCAGCTCCCTGACGTTTGCCTCCCTTGGTCCAACCTAGCGGAATAACCGCGGTTTTGTGATCCGCACTCACTGAAACGTGACGAGCTTGAATGCTAAGCAACTCTCCAGTGCGTAGCAAGCCATAAAATCCCACAAGCAGAGAAAGGGCCATGCTGTGGTGTTCCTTGAACAGACATCGGCCCACCATGGCCTTTAAAAGGCTCTCTGGGAACGGAGGAGCTCTGTTTGGTATCTCATTGCTGTTCCACGCCTTCATGAGGCGCCATGCTTGGGGCATTTGGTGGCGGAGGCTGGGGTCCAAATCTTGCAGTCCGGCTAGGGTATCCGAAGCCAAAGCCCTGCCTTCTCCTTGGGACCACAGAGTCTCGATATAATCGGAGACCAACTCATCCATTAAAAGTTTCTGCTTTGGAATTGCGATCCCTGCATCTCGCAAATGTTTTAAAAAACGCGTCCGGGCTTTCTCATATCTGGTACGCGTAGCTGGCTGCACAGTCAAACTTTTGAGTGAACCCAAATCTTTCCGAATCTTTGCTCGCTCCCGTTGCGACCTCCCTTCAACGTGCTTCATTGCTTTAACCATTTGCGGCGGACACCCCTCCTGCTTGGCCTATCGGCCGGATTTTGGTGCGTGTGCACATACCCCCATAGGGGCTGGGAGCGTGTCGCGAGGAGTAAGCAATTGATTCGGGTTAGGGTTCTACGAAGTTTGCGGCTCGACGTGCGGCCACGACAAAGGCTGTGCAGGCAAACCAGAGAGTCAGTGAGATGGATCCACCTCTTGTGCATCTGTCCACGCTGCTCGAGGCGCCACTTGACCGAGCTCAGGATGGCGCGCAATTCCAAAACGTTGATGTGGTCCGTATGTGATTTCCAAGTCCATCCCGCCACAGTTTTCCACCGCCACAATCTGCTGGGGATAGATGCTCGCAACCTGTGGAACCGGACATGGACATCGGTAGAAGCCTGAAGCAGCAGATCTTCCCCTTTTATAGAAATGACCCCAAGGAACTTCTTTACGAGTTGCAACGATGCATCAACTTTGGTGCCCCTGACAGCCCTCAAAGGGGGCCGCAGTAGTACTCCCTGGAAAGTAGGAGACCATCCGGGCGTGAGGCTCTGACAATCCTCGAACTGGATGTTGCCATGTTGCGACTTGGGCATGCAGGCCTTGGTGTACCCCAAAGGGAACCCCATGGCCACCTCCCGTTCTGTGATGTCAGGAGGACGGATGTCGCCCTGCTTGTTCCACACACAAAACTTGTCCTTGTACTGGTACGGCGGAAATCTGTGACGGTCAGCTTCCCACCGGGCCCGCTCATGTGGCTGGCATGTTCCTAACCCAGCAGGCTTGCGGCCAGGCGTGGGGGAAGGCCGGCTAGTGGTGAAGGTAGGAAACACTCCACTCGGAGGCGGCCTCCAACCTCCCTTTAAAAAGTCTTTCCAGTCCACAGTAGCGCTTAAGCTTACCAGGCCGACATCTTTGCCAGGAGCCCCACCCAGCTCCCAATCGACCCAGTACAGCCTAGGACGCCGGCAAGGACTGACCTGACCACTATCAACATGCCAGGGCCCAAATCCTATGGCCTCACTCATGTGATGCCGGTCACAGTCGTCCATGGATGCAACACTTTCCATGAGGAACTTCACCTGGCACCAGGGGAAACATCGGCGGATCAGCGCGGTGATCCGGGGCACCTCTGCAAAGAGGCAGCTTCGTGCATCTTTCAAAGCACCCTTCTTGTCCGCGTTCAGCTTGGAGACCCCCTGGCAAGGGGGTCCGGCTCCTATGAGCACTACTCCTGCCGAGGAGAACTGGGTTGACCAGTGCAGAACGACTTCTTCAGTTACAGTGCGGACATCATCCCACATCACGGTACCTGGGAAGAAACTTTCGACAACCCCGCGGGCCGGGGCATGTGATTCAACGGAAATGTGACCACACATAGGCAAGCCAAGCGCATCACAAGCCAAGCGAAGAGCTCCAAGGCCATCAAAAAGGCCTACAGTCAACACCTGACACATATCATGGGGTTCAGGCCATTCCCCCCGGATACTGGCCTGGGAGGCATGAACCCCATAACTCGTGAGGCCTTCCGTGACGCAGATACCCCCACCAGTGGTGGACGCATCACTTGCAGTGACATCTCCCACCAACTCCCCTCGGAAGTCCAGTTGGGCCAGAGGGACCAAACATAAGAAACGCACCAGCTCGGCCACCACGGCAGGAGGTAGAAGCTGAGGCTTGCCACCTCCCTGCTTCAGAACCTCAATGTGACGCCACACGCAATTGAGGGCACAAAGCAGCGGGCGCCTGAACATAGCAATGTACACCAGCCCTCCTGCGACCACTTGCAGACGCTTGAGGCCAGCTCGGCCCCACACAATCAGCTCCACCGCTAGACCCATGTACTTAAGTACTTTCTCCGGGCGGGGATAAGCCACTCCTTCTTTGCCTCTGACGACAGCGCCCTGCACCTCTGCCCTTTCAGCACTAACCACACTTTTCTTGGGATGCCGAGGCAGACAGGCCGACTCGTAGGCCTTCCTGACAGCCTCCTGTTCCGGGCTCTCCCTCCCCTCCAGCCTGAAGGCCAACTGGGAGTCCACTTTCTGGATGAAATCGAAGTTGTCGAGGTAGATCCTAAAAAGGCGGGAGCTCGCAGGGAAACTCTTGTCTTTGCGGATCTCTTGATCTCCCGTCAAACGGAGGGGGTCCACGCTCCTAATCACGTTACGGTGCACATGCTGGGCGATGCTAACACTGTTAAGGAACCCCATAGGGAGGACCTTGGCGGCAAGAACGCACTTCCTCCCAGTAAGGGAGGAGGGAACGAGGTCCTCTGGGACAGCCTTGTTGAACCCCAGGAATGTTTTCCACGCGGGGGGAACCTGGAAAAGATAGAAAAAGCATCTGATGTCCTCAGACGACAGGAGGGCCACTTCGGACCCCTCCAACACGAAGGCGGACATCCCCGAAATTTGGGGCAACGTACCCACGTCACCGGAAACACTTCGGCCGATTCTATTCAAAGGGATCAAGTTCATGATCAACCGGAGTGTCTCCTTCCCGTTCACAAACTCGCCTTTTCCAACTCCGAACATGCCATTCAGGAGGGGTTGACCTTGGATGTGAAACAGCTCATCCACAGGCACCACCTCGCAGATCCCTTTATCCATCAAGCCTTGGCAAATAGCAGGCCACTCTTCGGCATTGGCAAAAACTCGGGGAGGCTTGCCTAGACTCATCTCATTTGAAGGAACCAAGAAGTCCTCGAAATGGTCCACGTAAAAGCGGGTTCCAAGGGTGCAAAGCTCTGCCAGGTTGAGTTTCCCTACTTCATCCGGGAGAGCAGGGGCAAGGCGCTCCCAACTAAGGTTGACAGCCAGTTTCACCTCATCCCCCTTGTAGTCAATGCCTTTGACCCTCAGGAAGTCCGAAAAGTTCACATCTTGAAAAACCTCAACCCAACTCTCACAAACCTCAACGGCCGCCGCGAGTTGTTTCACGGCCATGCGTCCAGCGTGCGATGACCGGCCTTGCGGGTCTGTGCATCCCGCAAGGGAGTTGAGACTCCGGCACACTGCGGACAGCAGCGCATGTTTGGCGGGTGAAAGCTCGGAAGGGATTGCTAGGGGAAGAGGAAATATGGATTTCCCTTCCATGGGCTGGGACTTGCAGTGCAACATTCCAACATGGAAAAGATCTAGCAAATCCACCAAGCACCCACCAGCCTCGCCTAAGGTTAACCCCGGGAGCCTCAGCTTGATAGCGTTCGGCCAGAGGGCGCCCAGGAGGGGGACCTTCACGGTCGACCGCCTCCCCGGCTCCCCCAGGAGAGATCTCCAACGCGGAGCCCTCTCCCGAATGCCTCCTCTTCATCGCTTCTTCTCCTCCTTCTTCCTGCCCCAATCTTTTGCACGACCCTTATCCTTCCCCTTCTCACCTTTTCCTTTTCCACCACCTTTCTCATCTCTGCCTCGCGGCCCATACGGCACCCAACCGGAATCTGAACCTCCTCTTCCTTGTGCCCGGGAGCCAGCAGACAAAGCTCGGGCCTCATCACGTGCTACCCTAGCCGCATCATGCACCTCGGTATAGCGCGCCACACGGGATGCATCCATGGGCAGGAGCTCCATCTTCTGCATCACCGAATAGTGAAGACCAGCAGCAACGCCTTCCAGGCTCTTGATCCTTTGCACCAAAAGGTCGCCTAGCTCTGCAGCCCGGCCTTGCAACAGGAGATCCAACCCGTAGCACAGGGTGTGGGTCTCCCGAGCCATCGGAGGTGCCATCTTCGACATTAAGGTCTGCCTGAAGTACATGGTGCTCAGAGGAGGAAGTGGGCCATCCTCCAAATCCCACAACTGCCCCGTGTTCTTCAGGAGGCTGGCTCGCATCTCCCTGATTCCTTCAGCCGCCAACACGCCTGGGAAGCGGCGGCCCACCTCTTCGGGCCTCGTGCTGCATCCGAACAGCTCCTCAGGCTCCTCTTCAGACTTCGAGGACGATGAGGCCCTCCCCGAGCTATCATCTGACCTCTTCCTCTTCTTCCTTACTGCCCGGGATGCTCGCTTCAACAAGATTTTCCTCACCTCAGGGTCCGGGTCCAATCCCGTGGACCCCACCACATCTTTCAACGCCTTCTTACCTTCAAGCACAACCCTCTTCTTCTTTTTCTTTCCTCTCTTCTCCTTCGCCTCCTTCCTTTTCTTCCGATCCGCCTCCAAGTCCCCCGCCTCGGGCTCATAGGAGTTCTCATCAGGAGCATGAGCTCCCGCCGCTCCTGCATTTCTTAGCTTCTCTGCCTCTTCACGAAGAGCACGATTCTCGTCGGGCTCCACCCTGCACGCATTCGACATCCACGCCTCAGTGGGCACACCTGGAACTTCGCGAAACACACGACCATGTACCAGGCCATCCTCGCAAAGCTCTTGCTCGCACTCCGGCGGACACACATGCAGCCTAATGCGCCCCTCGGGAGTGCCTGAGACATACTCCAGGAGTCTTCCGGATCGGGCCCCCTCCACCAAGAGGTCCAAATAAGCACTGGACCCCTCAATGCGGGCACCCTTGACTACTCCCACAACAGAAGTTTCTTCCATCCAGTAAACGCATGGATCCAGCCAGATCCTCTGCAACTTCCCCAGGCCGACCATATCGAGCTCGGCCAGCACCAGTTCTTCTCCTCCTCCCACACGGCGACGGCGCCTAGGAGTTCTCCCCATTCTCTATCACAGCAGCAGCCGGTCTCCTCAGAATCCCAGCAGGTCGCCTCACCGGCGGCAAACCTGCTGCGGGCCTCCTCACATTCTTAGGAGGCATTACTCCAGCCTCCCTCAACGGCCCCGAAATCGGGCCTGCCTCTCGCGCTTCTTTTTGCCTTTGTTCTTTCCCCCTTTCCAAGGGGCTACTGCCCGGGGCCTCCTACCTGCCGGAATGGGCCCAACCCAATCACGGCCAACTCCCGACTCCTCAGGAACAGGAGATGCAGCCACTTCAGGGCTATCCTCACCCTCTGACTCAGTGAGGGATACCTCGTTCGCCTCCCTCCTCCTGGCACCCAACTCCGGAACCTCCTCAGGCAATTCCGCAGGGGAACGGGGCCTAGGAGCAGGGGGAGGGGGATCCCTGGGAGGCACGGGCGCTCCTATAGGTGACGCAGAAGCCTCTCTCCTGCGATGCCTAGCCCTTTCCGGGCTTTTCCTCCTCCTGGAGCTGCGGCTCCTCTTGCTCTCTTTTCTCCTCCGCCTTTCTGGCGTGCGGGAAACTCTTCGCACCTCCGGAGCGGCCTTGGAAGTGGTAGCAGGAGAGGACGCCGAGTGCGTCCCCTCCAGATCCCCTCCTGCCGGAGGGGGGCAGCGGGCTCAGCCGGCCTAAGAGTCCCTAGCCCAGCGGGCACAGAAGGTCCAGCACCACCGGCTTTGACCTGATCGAAAGTGCGACCCTCCCGCTGCCTCTGGAGCCGAGCGGCCCAAGACAGGAGGGTCGAGGAGAAATCCCTGATTCTCCTCCCAAGCTCCTCGCTGTCCTCCCGCTCAAACCCACGGAGGACAGCGAAACGGAGCTGTTCCAGGGAGCTACACACCGTGCACCACCGGAAGGTCCCGTACCGACCTTCACACAGTGGGCACGGCTGCTCCCCCATCCAACTACGCCACACCTTAAACTGACGTGGCTGCGGCAGACAAGTGCTTTACTCTTTATACCCGCTACGTGAGTCCATATTTGCCTGGTGGATGGAAAACAAAGGTAACCTCCAAAAAGCGAAAAAAAGTAGAAAGGGGAACTAATTCTGGGAGACCCAGCTTATTAATACTGTGGATGGTTGCGAAATCCTCTTAGGCACCACCTAAGAAACTAGAATAATATGATCCCCAACGTAAATACCAACAAACAATGGTTTCCCATGGTGTCTTGGGTGGTGCAGGATTTCGTCCATCCACAGTAGGGGGGGTGTTCCCCTCCAAAAGTGAACAATTTCCACTAAAACCAGGGAGAAGCACCCATGTAAATAAACAGGGGTTGATTAACTTGGTTTCTGGCGAGCCCCCCTGCAAAAAGTGTTTAACTGTTTGAAGGTTTAGCGGAAAACACCTGCATTTCAACCAAAAAGTTAAAGTCTAAAGATCCGTTGCCCAATAGCAGTCAAGTTTTGGGCTTTGGGGGGAAGGGTGTGGGAAAGATTTTGCAACCATCCATAGGAGGTTGAGCGCACTACCAGCTTTTATACCTGGAGTCTCCTTACCCTTTTAAAATGGTTGGTCATGACCCTAAATGGTTGGTCACGGACCAATTCTCAATGGGTGAGAAGGAGACTCCAGGTGGAAGTTTTGCAACACAGACTCCTAAAAGACCTGTACCCGAAATGAAGGAGAAAACCCCAAAAGTCTACCTTGAAAAGGTGTGGGAGTGAAATATTTCCTCGGTTGCGAAATTTGCCCCCCTGCTAAAAGTGAATAACTTTTTGTGGTTCAATACGGAAAACCCATTTGGCAAAAAGTGATTCAGTCCTAAGATCCCTTGGCAAAATGCGCCAAAGTGAACCGGGCATGTCGCAAGGACCGTTGGATCGGGCTCCCGGCTTTCAATGGACCCGACGTCCCTCCAAAAGACACCCCTAGTCGGTGTTCGGGACCCGGTCTCCAAACCTGGCGGTTTGAGGCCCTAAATACTTGCCCCTTAAAACTCCAAGCCCTGGGGGAAGTTCTCATCTTTTACAGACATAGCCCATGCTACCCAAAAGGTTGAGAAAAGTTGTGTTTTTAAGAAGTAAGATAATACATCGAAGTGGAGGTGTTGGGTGGGGAAGAACAAAACAAAAGCCTTCCCGCGCTTAACAGCCCAAGTGACCCGGACCCAAGTAGACCAGATACCGATCACAATGAGTTCTCGCTGGCACGAATCGGTTCTTCCATTTGGTCTTCGGCCCCAGAAAAAAATGGGAAATGTGTCCAGTGACGAATTCCTTTTGAAACCAACAAGGGAAAAGCAAAAAGATATTCTTAAGCAAATGGAGGCTTGAGCAACCCCTTCTGGCACCAACCAATTTCGCTGGGCGACAAACAACCGGCTCACATCTGGAGCCACGCTGGTTACCCCGCTTTGGAGGTGTTGAGGGGTTTCTACCTTTGGGTTCCGCGGTGCAAGGGAAAATCATGCATTGGGGTCATCTTTCTTAGGCGCGACCCCCAGAGTGGTTGGTTTTCATGATGGTTTCCCTTTGAAGCTGCTAGAAGGGGATACCCTCAAAAAATGCCACACCCATGTATATGAGGTGGTCCTGTTGAAGACTGCGTTCATCAGCTTCCTCCAAGTAGGTGTCTTGGATTGGTGGTTTGAGGGCTAGGGTTGGTTTCCAACAGCAGTTCAACCCCCCTCCCACCAATCCAAACCACCAACTAAGGGTGACCTGAAAAATAAAGCAGGGAAAATGAAGCAGGGAAAATGAAGCAGGAAATGAGGGAATGACCCCTATAAACCATCCCCTATGGAAGCCCTAGGTTCATTCCCAAACCCTGGGTCACTCCCTACTGAGCACCAGCAAGCAGAGCGGGTCCCTATGAAAATTTCGCACAGAATTCACGCTTTAGAATTCGGTCTTGTATTCAGAGCGCCAAATAAGAGCGGAACAATATTAGCCACTAGTACTTTTCCGCTCTGAGTATCATGTTTCCGCTCTTAGTATCCCTCTTTTCCGCTCTTAGTCTCCAATTGTCCGCTCTTAGTTAGAAAACTTGTCTTGTATTTAGTCCGCCCCGAAAGCATGGGAACTCCGGATTAAACCCAGTCTACGGCTAAGGTTGTCAGTCACAAAATGGACGAAAAGGGCACACTCCCCCTGTTCATCAACCAGGTATTTTCAATCCGAGGATCAAAAGGTCCTTTACTGCTCGGAAAGCCACGAAAAACAACAACATCATATTTCAATCTGTGACCTCCATTTGCTTAAGTCCCCTGGAAAAAACAAAATATATTTCCAGTAGTGATAGGTTCCCTTTAAACCAACTGGAGAAAGTAAAACATATTCTCAACTTACCAAATGGAAGGTGAAAAGTGAGCCACGGTCAAACCTGGCGCCGAACACACCGCGAGAATGTCGATCAAGCCTTTGTCAGGCTCACCGAGTGGCAGCGCGCTCGGAGACAGGTGGGTTGGGGTTCCAGTGGCCAGATTACCGAAACCTACACAAAACGGACGTAAGCATACTGCGGATGGACAAAATCCGCTTCTCACACCACTGTGAAGCCATGGGAAACCATTGTTGTTTGGTAGTTACAGGGGAATCAGCACTCCGGGGTTTCTTAGGTGGTGCAGGATTTCGTCCATCCGGAGTAGGGACGACCCTTCTCCTTGACAAGCTGACTGTTTTTTTGCAGCCCCCCCCCCCAGTAAAAAGTGAACGGAACCAAAAAGCTAAAACCCAAAAACATGCCAAGAACAGCGAAGTTATCCTTCCTTCAATATGCCCAACACAAAGTTAGTGGGTCAACCGGGAACCAGGGGAAACCACAGAAATACAAGTTTATTCATCCGGGCTTCCCACTAAAGACTGGGAGGGGACCCAGGTTTTCGGGAAAAACTCAAAACCCAACATGGGCGCCAGTTCTCATCTTGCGCCTTCGTTCTCATGGTCAAGACACCCCAAATTCCAGGAATGGTGCCCTTGATTGCTTGTCAAATGGACGTCAAGTTGGTGAAATGGGTGGCCATGGTCATGATGCGAATCCTTACATTGCCTGTCAAGAAAGTGTCGCACTGGTTCTCTTTCCGCGCAAAAACAAACAAAAATGGCTCTGTCTCTAAATGGTGTTACCCCAAAATCAGCGGCTTCTCTTGTAACACCACACCCAAATGGGGTTGTGGTTGAAGCATTTAACGTGGACATTGGACCATTTTCGCCGCTTCGGTCATATCCAAAGTCTAGGGTCTTCTCGAGGTTAGGAGAGACCAAAGAGGATTTTTGGAAAGACCCCCCCCACAGAAAAAGAGAGGATGGTTTTCACGTTTGGCTTGCCTTTGGAACTACAAAAAGTGGGTACCTGGAGTCTCCCTAAGGACCCTTTAAAAATGGTTGGTCATTCCCCATTTTTTTCCGGGTCATGGAGACTCCAGGTACACTCAAAAAGGACTCACCCATTTATTCCGAAGTGTTACAGACGTCAATCAGCTTCCTCCTAATTGGGGGTGTTTGGATTCGTGGCTTGCATTGCTTCAAACCCCCAAGCCAAGCCACAGCTTTGCCACTTTTGCAACGAGGCCCAAGCCGACTAGGTCCTCTTGTAGAGAGCTTAGAAGTTGGTACCAACTTTTTTCGAGTCTATTTTAGTAGGGGAACCCTCCCCCCCAACCAAAAAAACGACGAAAACCCGGGGTGAGAAAGGCCAATTGCCAAGCCCAGACCCCAAGCCCAGCTCCTTCTTCGTCTCGTCTTGCCTCTGCTTCTGAAGTCTTCTTTCGGAGCTGTCCCTCCGTGCCGCGCGAAACATCGCTGGGCCACTTGGCCCCATTGGGCCCCTCCAAACGTGGTCTGAATCCCCACTAAAACCCATGGTGTCTTGGGTGGTGCAGGATTTCGTCCATCCACAGTAGGGGGGGTGTTCCCCTCCAAAAGTGAACAATTTCCACTACCAGGGAGAAGCCTTCCCCATGTTAAGAAACAGGGGTTGATTGACTTGGTTGCTGCAACGACCCCTCTGCAAAAAGTGAGTTTAACCTCTTGTGGCTTTAGTACGGAAAACCCAACTTGATTTCAACCAAACAGTTAAAGTCTAAAGATCCAACCCAATAGCGGACAAGATCCCGATGGACCAAAATCCCCGGCAAACGATAGGCGCTTTCTCCCAGTCAGAGGCTTTTACCCACACCAACCGCAGGAGGTTGTCCATCCACAGTAGGATCCACCGCTCCTTTTCTTTGTGCAAACCCATGCCAAGGCTTGCACGGTGAAGAGAATGGGTCATCAACACTTGGGATGTTGAAGAACCAGGTACGCCGAGTTTAAGCAGGCCACTTTGCAGGTTGCATGCCCATACAACTGCTAGGGTATGTGTACAGGGCTTGCACCATCTCTACACGCTTGTAGAGCCACTAAGGGCGATTGAGCAGTCTTCCGTGTTGCCTTTGCAAAACTGCCTGCTTCAACAAAGATGAACAGAACACAAAGACGAACAGCCTGAAACACATGTCATGTGTTTTTTCTTGCAGATCAACGTCACCTGTGGTTTCCCTTCACGCCACGGGGGTAACTTTGGTCAATTGCTGGGGCTTCTTCTTTTCCTCCAGGATTCCGTGTCGTGGGGCCAGATCCCTGATCCCTGAATTCCAAACGGCTGCGGTTGGATCACTGTGTCCTTTGCACGAACCCGCGGGAAATGCTAAACTGAACACACACACACACACACTTTTCGGTTTTCAGACCAACTGTACATCAGCATGTTCATCAATTCAGACATGGCTGTGGGTCAACACCAATGGGTACCATTTTGGGGTAGGTGAATTCAACACTCATTTTAGAACCTATTTTAGTGGTTGGATTGAATCGGATGTTCACTGGGGCCTAACCGATTTGGATTTTGAGCCATTGCCACATTGCAAGACTGATGCACCGAAGGCCATGGGTTTGGTTTCAGGAAGCGGTGGGTTAAAGGGAAACAACCCCATTTTCTGTCTTTGATAGCCCCCAGAAACCATCAAAATAATGACCCCAGAAACCTTTAAAACCAAGGAAAGGAAATCAATAAACAAAACAATCTCAAAATGATGACCCCAAAAACCTTTAAAACCAAGAAAAACAAATAAATAAACATAAAATCTCCACCAATGGCTAAAGTTAGCTAGAGTTATATACCATTGTTCCTCCATCACCGTGACTTTTTTTTACACCTCATATATATATATATACCTTCAAAACCAACAACCCACAAACAAGTAGGATGATCTTCGAAAACCATGTTCTTGAGCGCAGTTGTGTCAAGAACCTGAATGTTGAAGCGAAAGCCGGGATCTCAACACTGCAGCCTGCAATTGGGCTCTTTTTCCTGAGCAGAGCCTTTGAAGACCTCTTGGTCGGCCCCGCTCGGCACTCAGAGGAGCATCGCCTGCAGGATTGCAGTTTGTGGGCGCACGCGGTTGACTGCAAATAAGCCTCTGTCTAATCTTGATGTTGCCACCTGCAGTTTTGCCAGCGCATCAAGCTGATTTGTAGGGGACATGGTTCGCCGTTGCTGCCTTAATGGCCTTAGTGCGAGATGGGAACAAAATGATTGGGTTCGTGGGCGCCTACGAGAAGGACTGGGATTGGTCTGCCCGATAAGGACTGATCGGAAGGACCTCCAACTCAATTGGGCTACTAACAATGCACAGCTTCTGACGCCCATCCTAGAGCGAATGGCTGAGGCAACGCAAAAACTTCCGGCAGTGGGCCGGCTGCGAGGTGAGATTGCAACCGCTTTGCGTCTCAACAACTGTGAGGTTGATGCTGGGAAAGTTGATGAGGCAGCTTGGGACATAAGAAAGATGCTAACCTATGTGAAGAGACGGGCTTCGAGAAAGGAAGTTTCACATGATACTCAGCTCAAGCAGTATAGATTGCATGCATGCAACACATGATTTTTGGAGCTAAGCCCGCTTTGCTAAGAACAGCGCGTTCCAAGATCTTTGCTTGATTCTGGTGCCGGAATTGGAGGCGGGTTCTACACCACTGCAGGGTTCATTGTTGATACGCTCCTGTTCGTAGGCGCTGGTGAAAACAATGAAGGAAAACCATATTGATGGCGAAGAAGAACCTGAGGCCTGATCAGTTTACTTTATCCCATACCCGGTATCTTCTCTACTTTTGGGCCACTGCTGCAGGAAGACCTGGACGCCTTGGAGATGGAGGATTCTGATGAGGACTCAGTGGATGAGCCCCCCCAGCTCCATGCGCCGGCAAGAAACCTTGAGGAACCCATGAGCCCGCCATCAAAGAAGCCAGAAGCAAAATCCCCAGAAGCAAAGTGTCTCAACCCAGTGATGAGTTCGCAGGAGGAGGAACAGCTAAGAAACATCCCAGATGCCCAGCTTGACAGCATGGAAACACAGCTGGATCCACCAAATAGCCCAGCAGTGACCGTGGAGCCTAGCACTTCGCCTGCACAGAAAAGCCCTTTAAACCTGGTCCATGAGGTGAAAAAGGATCAGCCACTTCTTGGGAACATGGAGCCCAGTTGCTTGGATGAAAATCACGAGGGCTACCTTTTTGCGCAGGGCCAACGGCATGTTTCCAATATCCCTCGCGTGTAGGCTCTTCCAGCACACTTCATCGGGGAAAATCACACATGAACGTGGCCCGGCAAATGGAGCTACAGAAGATCAAAGAAAAATTGGAGAGGTCTCTTGGTTTCAACATGTGCTTTTGTGCCTGCACCACATTCCAAATTTTTCCCACACTACTTGCCCTGCTCAGGATCCAGAAGCGGAAGTTTGCGGAGCTCTCAATGCCACCTGGTGACCCCAGTGCCCTGGAGACCCAGCCTGTGGATTTGAGCGGCCTCCAGGAGCCGCAGGTTGCAGTTGGTGTTCGCAATGAGGATCCTGACTCAGCGCCAACCCCGTCACCCGCAACCGCCAAGCGCCAGTACCAACAGAAAAAAGACAGGGAACCCACTCTAGATTTGATCAATCTGGATGATGACACGGTTAATGACCCCAGGGTTCCCATCCCAGAGACAGAAGCTGCCGCCCCAGCGATTTGCAATGAGACAAAGGGCGCCGATGAGGGGATTCCAGTAGCAATCATCCCGAAAGATGCTGTGACAAAGAAGAAGAAGAACACCCCAAAGCTTGGCGAGTTGGGGAAGGCCAGGTGTTTCAGGTCTTTTCAGATGTGGTTTCCTGAGTAACATTGGTAAATGGAGGGGGCTCTCGCTTTGAGTTCCATTCACTATCTGCCGTGAGGTGCTCACCCGTCGCGATCAACTCAAACTCCGGCGGGAGAGGAAGGACAAGGATGCTCGCTGCGGCAAAAAGCGCAGTGGCGATGAGGAAGCAACGGAGGCAACAAAGAAGAAGAAAAGGAACAAGAAGACCAACAAGAAGAGAAACAAGACGGAGAACAAGAAAGCAAAGAAGGCCACATCTCGCAAGCTCAACCGCCTGCGCATCCTGAAGTCAGCATCAAGTGCTACTGGGTCAATGCAGGAAGCGGCTGAGTTGACAAAGGAGAAGGTCAGCAAGAAGAGGAAGAGCAACAGCAGCCCGTCGCCAGCAGCAGCCAAAGCGAAAGCCAAAGCCAAAGCATCCCCCAAAGCCAGAACATCGCCAAAACAAACCGGTGCAAACACACGGCGAAACCAGCGCACTAAGAAAGGACAGCGCGCGCCTGAACCTGAGGGACCTTTTGAGGAAGAAAAAATGCCTGAGTTGCTTGCATGGTTGCAACAGTTCATGGACCAGCCGGAGATTGAGTTGAAAGACTTGAAGAAACAAGTGAGGAGCAAACTCCCTAAGTTCACCCACGTGCGGCTCACCATTTACTGGACCAGGAACGCTTGCGGGATTCGCTTGAAAGCGCGCAAGAAGAACTGCGCCTACTTCTCCTTCAAATCCCCCGGAGAGTATGGTTGGGGCAAGCTTTTGATGGCCATCATGACTGCAAATCTTGTGGCCCCTTGTCATAACTTCTTTGTTGCATGCTGCCCCAAAAGTATACTTGCCCGCGACCGTGGTTGCTTGAGGCTTTGAAGATTGAGGAGTTGAACGGGCTTGTGAGCGCTTCGGATATCCGGCTTTTTGTGCGCCAAGCGCGGGCCAACGGGATTGAGGCATTGAAGCGCACGCCTACGCCTTATGATGCAGCGGTAGATGTGGATTAGATTGGAGCTACATGCTTTAAATCATGAATGGTTTTAGCCGGAGAATGCTGGCTACAAATCTGGGTTTTGCTGCCAGTGAAGCCCTCGACGTGTTAAAACAAGTCCTACTAGACTCAACGCATGTTTTGTTTGAGCCCTGGCTCCTGATGGGCAACGCTGGCAGCGCTAGTCTGCCGCTGGTGGCAACCTGGGATTCGGGGAAAAACGTCAAGATGCCAGCAAACCGGCAAGTTGATTGGCAGCTCACAGAGTGTTGATGGCACTTGCTCATGATGGAGCATTAACCAAAAGCAAATCCAAATGTTTGCGAGCCCAGGCTCATGGCCCCGCATGCCCACTATCCGAGCGGCTCACCGGAGAGCCCACAGCCGCGAGAAGCAGAAGCGAGCAAATCGTCAGCCTGGCGAGTTTGCGGTTTCAAGGTTTGAAGGTTTGTGCAAGTATGCCTGCAGAGGGTGAACCATTGGAAGATTGTGTTCTGCCGCCATTTTGGTAGTGTGCCCCACACATCCCTGCTTGCTTTCAGCCGCTATGATCCCGTTGGCTGAGCTGATGTGGAGCATGAAAACGGTTGGCCTACCCCGAGCATCTAAGCTGAGCAAATGACCCCTTCTTTGCAGAGTTAGTCAGGGTTTGGTAAGAAGCCTAGGCCTTCGTTCTTTGCGTCCTGCTTTGCTACTGGACGGAGGGTCTTTACAACTTGGACCAGGCTCGGGTGAAAGTTCAAACAAGCGCACGAAGCGGCTCCAACTTGACAGGAGCTAGATTTCATGGAGTTCTTCGCAGGCCAAGCCCGGACAACATCCTGCTTGAGGCAGCGGATGCTGTTTGGGGTCAAGTTGGACATAGAGTACTATGACGCGGTATTCTGCCAAAGCAGAAGCAATCCACATGATATTACATCAGTATCAGGGCTACCGTTGCTTGCTCGCAGTTCAGCTGCTGATTTGTTTGGTACGATTCCTTCAAACGCGCGTTGCAACTGAGGCTTGGCATCATTTCGATTTTGAAGGGTCGGCGGTCCGGATTTCTGGCATGGTTTGCCATCAAGTGTGCAAGCTGGTCCGCAATGAACAAGGGAACATCGATGCGTTGGATATGCAGCAGCACTGGAGATTCACAAATTCCCTCAGTGCAAGTTTCAAATTGCATGTGCGAACGGATCCTTGGGTGCACTGGGTCTTTCAAACTGGGAGTGTTGGTCGGGCTCCTTTCAGGGGGAAAGGCTAGTTTTCATTTTCAAGGGTGCCCTTCACACGCCTGCTATTGAAAGGAATGTTTTCTCGTTGCAAGCCCTTCCTTTTCAATAGGGGCCAGACCAAAACACCTAGCATGTCTTCCCCCAGACAAACGCCTGTATATTCAGCCTAGGACGGTGCTTCTATGCCTGCTCGTCCTATGCCTCAACGGAACATGGGCTTTGGAACAGCCGTCAAATTCAACATTAGAATTTTACCCTGCGTTCCGATACCTCCTGCAAGTCCAAGCTGGCTTGCACGGGCTACCCGCCGCCCGCGCCTCATTGATGTTGCGGTTGGTTTCTCACGCTCCTGCGCGGCCTCAGGTGATCAAGACTGCGTGGTGGATGGGGGCATACAGTGCTCCCACAATGAAACGCCACTATAGTTACAGCAACTCACCATGCATAAGAAAGCTTGATAAGGGGAAGCTGACTGGGTGGAAGAAAACCGATGTGAGCACTACGCGCCGCTATCAAACCCGTGGTGGTAAAGTTGGATTTACAGGAACGCCCAGCTTGCGTGCTTCACAGTACCTTGTCAAGAAAAATGTGTTTGGCTTGGAGTGATTGCCTGCATCAAACAAAACAACCACACCCACGGCCAAGGACGTACCCGGAACGCTTTGCTGAGACGTTGGCCGACCTCTTCCCTGACCTGAAACAGACCCGCTTCTCTAGGCCCCAGTTGCCGAAGGAATTGCCTCCTGCCTTGGAAAGCTTTCTGGCGATCCCCGATGTGGAGTGCGCCTATTGGAACAACGCAAAGCTTGACAAAGTGTATGAGTACCTGCGTGGGGGGACCTATTTGCGAATCCCTTTGGCCTGGAGGCCTTATATCCCCGACTCCCTGTGAGTTGTTGCAAATTCGAATTGCGGAGCTGCGCATTTTCACAACCATTCATGGGCTATTGTTCGGTTTCGGGTTTCGAAAAATGGGTTTTGGGGCAAAAACCCATAATCATCCCATACAAAACCCATATTTACCCGTAAACAACCCATATTTTGACTACAACCCTGTTTTTGACAACCCGTACAAAACCCATAATTAGCCGTACAAAACCCATAATTACCCGTAATAAAAATATGGGTTTTTCCACGTCGAAAATGGAGACCCCATGCGTGGCTTGTGCAATCTCCTGCTCCGGTTTAGTATCTGAGGTGGTGCTTAAGCCACGTCGCTCGGGGGTCACGCGTTGGGGCACACGTGGAAAAATGTGTGCAGCCAATTGAGAGCAGCTAGGTGAAACATTGATGCACTGCCAGTTGACAGTCATGCTGGGTCACGAAGGTTGCTTGCCAGGTTTTGTGCTCAGGCCAGGGCAAACTCCCGTTGACGCTAGTCCTGCACGGGGCACGGGCATGGCAAGCAATCGCTGGAGTTGCGAGACCTTGCACCAGCAGCTGCTCAGCAATGCAAAAGATGAACTTCCTGACGATGAACAAGCGCTGAAGAAGCGAATGGAGGACTGTGTTTCTGAAATGACAGCAGCCTCACCAACACAAAGTCTGCTAGCACCCTCAGGAGTTGGAGGCAGAATTGGCGGCTCCGGTGGATGCTGCGGACCAAGTTCATGAGAATCTCGAGGTGCGGAGGTTGATTGGAGATTTTGCGGTTTTCCGTTATTTCCAGAAGCAAAACTGGGAACCTACATTGCAAATTCAGCAAGCCATCATTTACGGTCACACCGTCTGACCGTAAATGGTGTACATGTGCGTGTGTTGACGCTTTGTCCTTGCACGAGGCCTTTGAGCCAATCCTATCTGACGCCTACATGGTGGAAGATGACTCAAGCCCAGAATCCAAGGCACATTAATCAGGGATACCACAAACACGCTTCACTAGGTTGAACCGTAAGCTTGGCCCTGTTCAGGAGTCCTACGCGAGCCTTTTGGCAAGCGCCCTGGCGAGTGACAAGGGAGATCACTCTGCAGACGTGCAGCCATCTCAAACCCCCTCGCCCAACCCGCGCCGAAGTCCTTCGCCGTCGGATGAGCAGATCGCCAAAGGCAACCTGTCGCGTCAAGCGGCCGGGTTGCATGGAGATTGATTCTAACATATATGGGGGATTAGTTTGATTTGGGTGACTGCCCTAGGCCAAGCTCCAGCTCGCTGCGAAAGCTCGTCTTCGCAGAATGGTGACCCCAAAAAAGAAACGGACTGACTTGGCGGCCCCTGAGCATGTGGTCAGCCAATGGAATAAGGGTACCGGCGCGCGTGATGAAATGGCCTTACTCCTGATGGACGCAAACTTTCAGAAGGACATGACACCACACTCCCCAAAATAATGTCACCACTGTTCAATTTGTGCTTCAACTGCCGCAGGAGATTTTCTTTGACCGCCTGCAAAAGATCATAACCTCCAAGCAGGAGATCCAAATCACCAGAGATGAAGGTTGGTATTCAGAGAGCGATATGCGAACAGAATTGGGGTGGAGTGCGTGGGGCTCTCAACATGATGGTCAGTTTGAGCATACCTTTGTCCCTCGAGAGACCGCATGTTGCTAAACAGTTCTGCCAACACTTTTGAGGGCAAAGATACTTGGAGCTAAGCGAAGTTGCCTGGCTCGGCCATCCACGCACACCAGGCAAGGACTAAGTTTTGAAGTGAGCTTTATTTGTCTGGGGTTCCAGCGCCCGGCAGGAAGAATGAATATGACAATGAGGTTGAGTTTTGGATCACCGTGAGGGAGACCGGCTCACACAAGGTTTCCAAAAGTGCAGAAGAACAACAAGTTTCAACATCCAAGGTGCCACACACGTGCGAGAGTGTACGTTTGAGCTCTGCATGCATGGACTTTGCTGCCACCTAACTCTTGCGCCCGGCCGGCCCAGGGTGAAGCTGTGCAATTGCCGGAAGAAATGTTCAACAAGATCAAGGAGCACGATGCCCGGTGCAACACGGACCCTGTCAAGAAAGAATCTGCCCCATCGGATGCAGCCAACAAAGCTGAGGCAGCTTGGGTAATTTCAAATGGCAGTTGTGGAATTAGTCTACTGAAAGTTTGCCATGACATGTTTGCCTCAGTGCTCCAACGATCTCAAGCGCTTCCTGGAGAGCTTGCTTGGGAAATCCTCAAAGTTGCGAGCAGTGGTCAAAGACTTGAAAACCAACTACAGCGACGATCGTGTGGGTGAGCCGGGGCCCCAAAACAAAATATGTTGATAACAGTATGGGCATGGGCAGCTTGAGGTTCCGAGGTTTGCATATGTTTCATCAAATACCCCAAATTTTGAATGGCCTTCAAGCCGCAAACTCAGGTCGGTGTCCACCTTGGACAAGGAGTTGAAGCAACTGGACGAACAGTACGACATTCTGCACATGCAGCTCTCGAAAGGGGAATCCCTCAAATGGTCATTGGAGCCAACGCCTGAGTTTGCCCTGGTATGTCAACCCCACATGTTTTTCTTGCGCTTTTGGTGTAAGGTGGTGGAAAGATGCTGAAAAGAAAATTGAACACGCAACGATGGTGTTCCAACCTTAGCCCCTTTGATTTCACACCATCCCCATTGCCGATTTGCTTCCCCCTCCGCATCCTGTCCTCCAGGGCTGGGCGCGCCGTTGGGACAGAGAAGAAGATCCGGAGCCTTGGCACACAGGGCGCGTGTAATTAAGATGTTGGAAATGGGCATTTCTCTTGTCGGGCAAGGAACGCCAAGAAGTTCTTTGAAAAGAAGGATGAGGCTACCACACCTGCGGCCAACAAGCAGGGGAAGGCCAAGCGCAACGTGGAATGTGACAAAGAGACGCCTGAGAAACCTGACGCAAAGCAGGCTGCAAAAAAGCCCAAGAAGAACAAGTAAGTTTCACAATTAGTTTGTTGCCTGGACACCTCTACGTCTCAAGGGTTTGGCGTGTGAGGTTGCCACTTGGATTTCGACAAAAATCAAAGTGTGGCCTTGGCAACCATTTGCCAGGCGTGTGTGCGCAAAGCGTTGCACGGTGGGGGAGCCATGCGCGCGCGTCATCCTGGGTCAAAAGAAATCGTTCTTTGACACTTGGCATGAGCTTGCTAAAAAACAATGCTTGGACCCTAGCTTGTCATTGGTGTATGGCAGGTGCTGGCCCTGCTCTTCGCCGATGCATGATGGATGTTGGTGAAGGGGCATCTTGACTATGTTGGGCAGGTTTCAAAAACTGTTTCATGCTTCGTGACTTGGGTGTTGCCTGTCTTACGCAATGCTCTGCCCAGGTGCCCTGCACTACCGCTATTCGATTTGCCCGAGCGGTCGAGGAAGAGATCCCCCAAGCTTCAAGCTCCAGTTTGCACTCGCTGGCCATGTGTTCTGAAGCCCACTCTGAAAGGGATGTTCACAGCGTTGCCCTTCGGCATAACCTCACAATTCCTATTCCGTTAAGTACGGTTGACCTTGATGATCAGCCAGTCAATGTTTTGAGAATGACTGATTGGGCAAAATGGATAATGAGCATGAACCTGTGGTTCAGCCTGTGCGGCCTGAAGCAGCCTGACGCCTCAAAGTCTGACAAAATATGGACTGCATTCTGGCGGCATTTTGCCTGCAGAAGTCCTGGTCATCCAGTGTTTCAGCGTGCAGCTACTGATCCAGAGTTCTCGCTAGCAAGGTGCGCATGTTTGCTGATACACGGGGATGAAGGCCGGTCTCGCAAAAAAACAGCAATTATGCTGCTAAATGTTCACAGCATTTTAGGGCTGGGAACGGCGCCTTCATGCAAAGCAAATAAGAAACGCACCGGCGAACTCATCCAGATGAAGCTGAACTATCAAGGCTCCTCTCTGGTTTCTAGATACTTTTTGGCCTGCCTTCCCAAGAGTGTTTACGAGGATCCTGAAACAGACAACTTTGAGAGACTTGTGGAGCACATCGTAGCTGACCTGAACAAGCTCTACTTCGAAGGTGTTGTGGGGCTTGACGGGCAGAAGTATTTCTTCGTGGTTTGCTTTTGTATGGGAGACTGGCCGTTTCTGCAGAAGATTGGCAAGTTCTCTCGTGGATTCGCCAACGTTGCAAAGAAAGAGACTTCTAAAACAGATCCCAAGGGCATTTGCCATGCTTGTGAGGCCGACATGGGTGGAGTGATTTGGGAAGACTTCCATGCCAACGAACCAGAATGGAGAAGGACTGTAAACCGATCATCGCCCTTCCCGACCCAAAGGCCAGCGGTTTTGCAGCTCCCTCATGACCCCGAGAATGAGGTTGATCTGTTTGCGCAAGACCTATTTCATGCTTGGCATTTGGGGGCAGCCAAAGTTCACCTGGCCTCCATGATTGCAGAAGTTTCGTATTTGTTTGAAGGTCGGGGTGTTGACGCTCGTTTTGAGCAGCTTACACTTCACTTCAAACAATGGACAAAGGCAACTCAAACCCATGCATACATCCGCAAGATCACGAAGGAGACAATTCACTGGGGATCCACGCATGATTACCCAGTTGGAGGATGGAGCAAGGGAACTACTTCGCTGGCTCTTACAAAGTGGATGCTGGCATTATGCAACGAGTTGAAGGATGAGATTCCGGAAGACTCCATTCTCCGCAAAGCCTGGCGTGGTTTGAAGTGCATGGATAGTTTCCTTACGCTCCTCTACAAAGAGAATGTTTGGATTGAACCTGCCAGGGCGCTGACAATCACAGCGCATGGCTTTGCATATTTGAAGTGGCAAGCTCTTGCTGCAGAACAGGCTCATCAAGAGAACCGGCCATTGTTCATTTACATGCCGAACCTACATAGGATCCACCACATATTGTATTCGATGTATGACTCTGCCAAACAGGGTCACCATGCTTTATCGGCCTTGGCCATGAGCTGTCAACAGGACGAAGACTTCGTAGGACGAGCTTCCCGTTTGTCACGGCGAGTTTCGGTGAGGACAACAATTCAACGTACTTTAGAAAGATGCTTGAAGGCAGGATATGCTCAGTATGTACAGGCAGGCCTCATCCTTCCCAACTCCTGACCGATTGCCCAAGGCCCCCTGCGCACAAACAGGATCACCGCGGGCAGGATGAGCCAAAAGGCAACCAGGTGCGTGAGCGGCGGCTGCTGTGGGCGGGGTGTTTGGATGACCCTGTCCCCCCTTCATTTTCTAGCATTCAAAAACCGGGTTTTGGGGACAAGAACATTCATTTAAAAAGGCCTCCTACTCTTTTTTAAAGGATCTCGGTTTAGCTGGTATTTAGGTATCACCGTGGAAGTGGCACGACTACACCCCCCGGGCCCCCGGGCAGACGCAGCGCTTCGAGCCACTGGGCCCAGAGCTGCCGCAAGTTCTTCCGGCCCGAGGAGCGCCAAAGCAGCGCCCGGGCCGTCTGAGGTCGGCGGGTGGGGCGGGGCGGGTGGGGGATGGGGGGGGTGGGGAGGTGGGGGGGTACCCAGCTTCTTAACTCAAGGTTTATGTGATATGCGTTTGGAATTAGGTTATATTGTATACAGCGTCTTAACCCAGCTTCTGAACTGGCTCGAAGTTTATACTGTATACTTTGGGATTTGTAGGTTGTCTAGCTGATTCACCACTTCAGTTGGCCCTTGGTCCCTTTAGGGGTGTTCTCCTCCAAAAGTGGTTTAAGCCAACAAAAGGAGACGTCCATCTCTTTTTCAACCAGGGGTTTATGAATTCGGGGTCCACACTACTTGGGGGATTTGTATCGCACGCATAAGCTTCATACTGTTGATGGACAAAATCAATTGCGCACCACCTAAGAAACCGTGAGAAACCGTTGTTTGTTGGTATATACAGGGAACTCAAATCATTCCAGGGTTTCTTAGGTGATCAAGGATTTCGTCCATCCGCGGTATAGCCCTTTCAATAACCCCATGAAACCACGTAGAAAATAAAGCTGATCAACTGAAGTTCACAGCTGTGGACAATAGATGTACCATTATTGTGATGCCAATGATCACTTCCAGAGTGACTGAGTGAATTGACAAAAGGAACTGTTTTTGCCACTGAATTGGTCTTGAATCTTGCGGAATGAAACTGCTACTCAGATCGAAACCCAAAAAGCTTCAAGTCCAAGTCGGGCAGTGATTGTTTCTTCTCTATACCTCGTCCCTTCGGTACGTACATTTGCAAAAACACTGATTTACAACATGCCTTAGAAGATGTGTAAATAGTGCATGGGGCACTGGACGGGACTTTAAGTAGGTCCCCAGCGATTGGTGCCCTTTTACCATTTATTTTTTGGGGGAGTTCCCCTACTGAAATAGACTACAGCAAAAAGGGTACCCTTATTCTAACCTCTCTACTGGAGGACCTAGCACAGGTTGATCTTTGGTACCTTGCCCAACGGACGTTCCCACTGTAGAAATTAACCACATATTTTTCTCCAGATTTCTGGGTGCCCAGAACCCCCCCCTTAGGCCTTTAGGTGTTTCGGGTTGAGTCGGAGTTTCCATTTCACCCGCTAAGAATTAAACAACCATTTTGCAGGGGACTTGAGGAATTGTCTGGTTGTTGAGGAAACATGGAACAAGAGCGGGAATCGGGAGCACCTCTTCATCCAAACCTTGCAGGTGTGCTTTTCGAAAAGCACAGCAAAGCAAGTGTAGGGAAGACTGTGACCGCCGCTGTGGCAATGACTTGGTTGACGTTGGAAGGGGAGCACAAATTTTAATTTTAGCAGTTAAGTGGGGATTTCCCACTAAACGACAATAAGCAAAAATGTAAAATGTTTCCCAACGACAACCAGGATGCGGTGCTTCACAGCAATGCGCTGCATGGCATGCCCCTTGTCGAGCACTTTGACCTCTACGGAGACTCTTGGCTCGGAATGAACGGAGAACCTGGACATGCGAGACAAGTGCGTTTTTGCAGCAACAGGCGGAGACATGAACTTGCGGTATCAATTTGCGGTCGAAGAGGGCGGTAGACGTGTCTTGTCAAACGAATGTTTTTTTTTGGGCGCCCCTCCAAAAGTGAACTTGGCACACGTCGATTGCCACGATTGCCACGATTTTTGGTATGGGTGGGGGTGTGGAAGGTTGCCCAGTTGCCCAAACCGAGAAATGTGTGGACTAAAAAGGAACCAGGGGAAGCTTAAAAATCAAAAGATCGATTCGCCTTGGACAAGTGAGTTACGTACCCCCTCTGAAAGATATGGCCGTCACTTTGCTAGAACCACAAAAAGCGGCCACTGTAGATCAAGTGTGTAGTTTGCCCTCACTGGGCCCAGGCTATCCCGGGCGATGCGAATCAAAGGGCATTATTTGTTTGTTTAATGCTGCAGCGCCCCCTCCCCCCCCCACCCACTCCACCCATTTTGCAAACTTTACAAACGTTCCAAAAAGCTGAACCAAGACATCGATCCCCAAGAAAAGGACCTTTTTCATGGCTCTCGCTCGTTATACCCCCGAATCGGCGAGCGAGCGCTATAAAACATAGGCAGAATTGTTTTTCGGACCGTTCAAAACCGTTTAATGGTTGATTCGCTTTGGCTGATGAGAAAATAGGTTACCGGCAACAAATGAGAAGCAAACAGTAGTGAAATCGATTCCAGAACAACTAGGTCCAGAGAGGTTGGAATACATCTACGCTTTTTTCTGTGGTCTATATTAGTAAGGGAACCCTGCCCCCAAAAAAGGGGTGAACGGGTGCTGGGTACATGGAATCTTATTTTCAGCAAATGGAAGGTGATGCAGCAAAACTTGGTTGCTTTCTGCTCCCCTGCTAAAAGTGAATAACTTCTAGTGGTTCAATACGGAAAACCCACTTGGCAAAAAGGATAAAGTCCTAACATCCCTCGGCAACAAATGCGCCAAAGAAAAAAATGCAGCGCCAGAAACCGAAGCCCACCCCCGCGCGCCCGGCCCCGCGCGCCCAGCGAAACCCCGCCCCCGCGGCGCGCCTCTTTGCGCCTCGCCTGGCGTTGGGCAGAGGCCGCCATGTGCCACCTCCGAAGTTGGGCGGAGAAGTGTTTTCCCCCCCAAAAAAAAACCAAAAAACGTGGTTTTTTCGCCCCCCCCCCCCAAAAAAAAAAAACATGTTTTTTTCGCCCCCCGCCCCCACACCAAAAAAAACATTTGCCCCCCCCCCCCAAAAAAAAAAAACCACAAAAAACGAAGAAGTACCTGGACTCTCCATCGGTCTCCTGACCCTTGAAAAGTGGGGTCGTTACCCTAAATCATGGGCCTTCGCTTTAGGAATCGGACCACCCCCCAAGTGGCTGAATTGACCTTTGGCTTTCTTGAAAAATATCATTCACAAAACAACGAAAAACAGGTACCAACAGGTTTCCTTGAAAGTAGCCACGCTTGGTTCCACTCATTTGAAGAACAGTCAAACACCTGGACCCTGAAACTACCCTGAGCGACGGTTTTTGTACCCCAAAGCGACGGTTCGTGTTTTCCCAACCCCTTTTTGAGGGTAGCTCTTTCGGGCCCAGGTGCCCAACCCCCTTTTTGAGTTTCCTTTTGGGCGTGGGGCTATGTGTAGCAAGGGGCAAACAAACATTGTGCGCTATGTAGCACCTAGTAGGAACTTATCATGTTGAAATTAGGGAACTAAGCTCGGATACTAGACCCGCATATAGCCAAGATGGCAAATGACCTGAACCACTTGCAGCCTGAACCTATAGCTACGCAGCCTGAAATAATGAGTGTCCCCCCGCCTGTATCCATTGTTGGAACCTAAGCGGGTTGAACATCCAAGTGAACAAGTGGGGATACTGTTCCAGGAAAAGTTGGGCCATGCTGAAACATGCTCTAACCCCCTGTTGTTTCAACAACCTCCATTCAGTTTCTCTTCAAAGTAGGCCAGGGTTTAAACGGGCGTGCCTTTTTTGCGAGACCCCAAGAATAGTCAGCCCCTTAAACCAAACCCCAAGAATTAGGTACCAAAAGAAGACACCCCCGCATCATTCACAGATCATCCATTTTTTTTAATCTCCGGACAAAACAAACTAGCAGATTCCCTGCAAAGCAAGAGAAGAACATGAACAAATATTATAGAACAACTGGAAGAAAATCATGGCTTCGCGTTTGGATGGCGAGCACCTTCCCTGTTTGGTGTCAAGAGGAACTAATGCTGACATCCCAAACCAATCCGAACCAATTACAAAAGAGAAACCCGATGGATGATTTGGCTGTGGGTCAAAACTAGGTCAACCCCAACATTGGCTTGCCCTGGCCAATGGAAACCTGGACTGAACTCTGCGGTCCACATCCTGGTGGTTTCATTTCGCCCCCTGGCCATGTGGCTCGGCGATTTTTCAGACGGCACAAGTCACCGCACACCAGGCGCTCCGCCAACGGAAAGCCAGTTTGGGAGTGAGACATGTGGCGTGCGGCCCCTGGTTTTCGGCGTTCCCCGGTGGCTTCTCTTCAAAAGAAAGGGTACCAACTCCAAAAAGTGGAGCCACATTGAAAAAAAACAGGTCACCAAGCACTTTCTTTGGCCAACAACAAACCACGCCAGATTTGGGTTTGGTTGTTCCTCACTCCCAAGTAGGTTTGCCAAACAGAGTCTCCAAATTGTCTGTGCATACAAGTGACGAGAGTCCAACTCAGGAAGCGAGGGAAGTCCACAGCCACATTTCACCCAACGAAGAACACCTAAAGCAGGGTCTTTCCTTCACCCAGACCAGTTTCAGCGGGTATTGAGGGCTTGGAAGTCCAGGAACTCTGAAAGTGAGACAAGGCGGTGGCTCGTTCCCGGTTTCGATTTCGAGTCACTTGCCAACAACTCGCTTCCGATCGAGATGGGTCAACTTTTTACGACCAGCATGGTCTTCCCAAGTCTTAAGTCCAACTCCGGGAGTAAGGCTGAAAGTTGATCTAGTGGGTTCAGTGGAAGCACAACTAAACCAACAACCTAAAACCAGGGACCGGATGGAGAGAGCTATATATAGCTTTGCATTTCTTGTCTTCCGTTGTTTTTCCATGTTATGTTTATTCTCAGTGGTTCAGTGACCCTGGAAAAAAGATTTGAAGCCCATTTCTGGGGCCTAGACCAAATTTTAGTGGGGCCCCCCAAAAAAGGTTGGCTGCAAAGACTGGCCGCTGGACCACTGAGTCGTTGTTTTCTCTTTTGGGGCCCCGAGCAAATCCGCGGCGGTTCACCCGAGAAGAAGTTCGCCCGGGGGTCCCCGGCTGGCGGATCACCACGGCGGTGCCCCCGGCCGTGGCGCCCAAGGCGATCCGCGCCGCCAGCGCCTCGAGCCCGATCGATCGCGCGGGCCACCGTGTGGGTGGCGACGTCTGTTGGGGGGATGCCTGAGAAACTGAACCTAATACATATATATATATATATACATACATAGATACATATATATATATATATATACATATGTACATATACATGTATATTTCTATGCATATATACTATATATATACGCAGTTGAAATATACGTACATGTATATATAAACATGTTGTTTTGCCATAAGCCCAGGTAGTATGCCCAACAGCCCCGGAAATGCTTGGAACCCCTCCGGAACCCTGGAAGCTACCCCAATTGCCCCCAGAGCCTTGGGCGAAGACCCAACAGCTTATTGATATTGCTGATTTACCAATTTAAATATGTTATGAACATTTGCTTTGCTGCTTTAGAATGCACAGAATGTCCTGCACAAAATGCGAATCCAAGTACTGCTAAAAGCCCGAATTGTCAATACTTGTAATCTCAAATCATACTCTTGCCGATAGCCCAAATGTATTCAATGCGTCAACAGCTGGTTCTTCTTCAACTTCTGGAAGACATCTGGAGTCACCAGCTGGATCATGCTCAGCCATTTCTCAACCAGCTTGTCCGTCTTGGTATTGTCTGCCTGGCTTCGTCGAACCTTGGTCGTCGTCTTTTGTAGAAGGTAGCAGCCGCAGACTTCATGTGGTCATGGGCAAACCCCAACTTCAAGGCTAGCAATCAAAGTAACCTTGGGCTTCTTGATCCCTTGGTGGTTTGGATTGGCTTGAGGTTGAATGGGTTTGCGGGTGCATGAAAACCCCTTGGGTCCGAAAATAAGTTGGGCAATTCTCTTGGCAATTGAATTTGTTTCAACCATGGAAACTGGGATGTGCTTCCTTACCAGGCTTCTAGTACAAGGGGGCCAAACTGGGCGACCGAAACAATGGGTGTGGTTCCTTGGTGTCGGGGCCGTATCCTTGTTTCAAGTCAGTGCTTCCATTTACCCCAGTGACTAGCTGCCCACTCATTGGATGTGGTTTCTTGTCAGGGTACCCCATTTTGTGGACACAACCATCCGGGAGCGACACACCACGCAAAGAGTATCATGGCACATGGGACATGATCCACAAACCGGGATGCGACTGGGAACTGGACAGGGCAACCTCGAGAATGGGCTTGTGCATCCAAGAACAAAGAGCTAAAACAGACCAGCGCCCTCCAACAACTGCTTCTCCCATGTCCAATATCACGAGTACTGTCCAAACAAGCAGTTGGGTCACAATCAAAACCTGGTACAAAAATGGTGAACCCAGAACATGTAATTAAAGAAGTAGAAAGGCGGCCGCAACTATTTCCGGGGACTGCCCCTTACTAACCTTCATCTACCCAGGTTTTGATTGTGGCACAGTTGTTGGGGGGTGCTGGGACTCGGAAACAATCTGGGAAATGCGGCGCACACTTTGCGAGTATGGTGCAACCATGGTTGGCACGACTGCCAGAGCCGCTACGTCAAAAGTGCACTACATTGCACAACTTCAAACATCTCTTCGACACATATTCCTTCCAGCAAATGCGAAAAAATGGACCCCCCCCCCCAAACTCTGTTTGGCACACAAGGCATGGCATAGTTCCCTATAACACTTTGCTCAACTCCAACGACAAAAGCCAAAAACTTGACCCCCCGCAAACCCAAAAGAGATCCAACGTCAAAAAAAACTGTTCTCACCTCCAAGAGCGCCTAACCGACGCAAAACCCTGCATTTCGCTTAAGTCCCCTGGAACAAAAATCCAGTGACAAACTCCTTTTAAAACCGACAAGGGAAAATGAAACATATTCTTAACCCAACGGAAGTTTATCAACGCGTTGACCGTGGAACTAGTTTGGCTGGTTTCCTGGTGAGGAAATGGAAGCATTTTTTTCAGCAAATGGAAGATACCCTCCCAATCATGGAAGCGGATAAAGGGGTTTCCCCCAAAGAAGGTAGTTGTCCAATTCCTCCTGTCAGCAAATAAACCAACAAACGTAAAAAGCTTCTTGTTGGCCACATATTCCTTTTGTTTTTGATATAAACTCACAAAAAAAAGACATTCTTAAGCAAATAGCGAATGGAAGAGACCCCTGATTTGGGTGAAAGTTTGGCCAGTCTGTCGGATTTCCTGTAGCTCGCATAGTTTCCTGTGTTTCCTGTAGCTGGACCCTCAAAATTCCCTTAAAAATGGGATATCACCCCATCATTTTGGGGGTCAAACCCATTTTTATGGGTAGTTTGAGGGTCCAGGTCGCTGGTTTCTACGAGCGCCCGAGGCTCGCGGCGGCTTTGGCGCTCTGCGCGTGCGCCGTGCGCTTCGCCCAGGCCTCCGCCTGGCTCGGCTTCGGAGTCGGCGCCCACCCACCCCCGGGTTTCCGGATGCCAGACCCAGATGCCAGGCTGGGGAACTCGCTTTTTTTCTTGTGGCTTTAAGACTAGGTCCCTCCCCCCAAAAAGGGGTCAACGGGCACTAGAGCTGGGGGACCTAGAAGAGGAACCAGCCCCCCCCCAAAAAAAGATAGAAACGCCATGTTGGGGGGATTCGGCGCTGCCCAGAAAGGGACCTGGAAATACAAGATGATCACCTTTTGGGCGAGGACTGAACATGGACCGGCATAGGGTTGATTCCCCACCAAAAAAAGGGAAAAAGGGTGCCACTGAACAACTGAGGGAAGGCTGCCAATCAGAAACTGAGTAGATCAAGATGAGGGCTGTATAGGGCTGTCTCAAAATGGAGGGCGCCCAAAAGATTGGTGGCTTCCATGTCTGACCCTGAATTGAATTGGTCAATCCGTCCGAACTTTTGGTGTACCACTGAACTAGTCAGAACCCAAAATGATCAAACGCCGCTGCCCTTAAGGTTAACCTTTTGCAAACTTGGCTAGCTCCTCCAGTAGAGAGGCCAGAATAAGGGTACCCTTGTTTCTGCAGTCTATTTTGGTAGGGGAACCCTCCCCCCAAAAAGTTGGTACAAGGGCACTACTGGGGGACCTACTTGGCTAAATCGGGACCAAGTCAGGGAAACCACAAAGTTGGATCCGGTGGATTCGCTTTGGGGTGCGCAAAATCACAAGACAACGCTGGTGCGATAGGTCGGGAATGACCGTTCCGGGTGGTGAGAATGAACCGGAAGGGAATTCCCTTACAGGAAGCCATAGAGGATTGTTCATAGCCAGAGGCTCCAATTCGATTCGGGGAGTCCAATGGAGGCTTCCATTGAAATCCGAAGTCAGGAGCCTTTGGGTAAAACTCCAGGGGTTGATTCCAACCATTCTTTTCAATCATCGTTCTTTTCAAAAAGCTGATCTGTTTTCCCCGGGTTTCTGGAGGTTTTCTGGAAACATTCGGATCCCCGGAAAGAATGAAAATGGAAGGTACCCCTACAAAAACAGGAGGATTTTACTGTGATAGTGACCTTTTTTGTGCGCAGTCGGGAATGCCCGCTCCAGCTGTTGGCAATGAATGTAGGGATTCCCTGAACAGAAGTCACCAGTTGGATGGTTTAGACATGGAAGTCGGACCCCGGTAAAAAACTACAATGTTTGCCTGGCTAGCGGAAAATAAAGGGACACCCCCCCAAAAAAAAAAGGAAAAGGGATTCCCTTGGAAAAAAAAACTTCCAATAGTGAAATCGATTCCCTTTAAAACCAACATGGGAAAATATTCGCAACCAAATGGAAGCAAGGGATTTTTTTTGTCCTTCCTCGTGCGGGCTGAACCGGACCACGCTTCTCCAACTTCGAGCCAACGGTCGAAAAAGGCAAAACATGAAAAAAAAAACACAAACTCCTCAAATACTGGGAACCCCAAAAAAGCAAAGCATGAAAAAGAACCCAAACTCCTGCAATACAGAAACCCCCAAATAGGCAAAACATGAAAAGAGCACAAACTCCTCAAATACAGGGAACCACAAAAAAAAGCAACACATGAAAAAAACACACACAAACTTCTGCAATACAGGGAACCCCAAAAAAGCAAAACATGAAAAATGTACAAACTCCTTAAAAAAAAAAAAAAAAAAAAAAAAAACGCAAAACATTAATAAAGCACAAACTCCTCAAATAAAGGGAACCCCCAAAAAGCAAAACATGAAAACAAACTCCTGGAATATAGGGAACGCCAAAAAAGCAAAATGTGAAAAACAGGGGAGCTCATTCTCGAGCGGTTGTTTATGGGCTATTTTTCCAGCCCTGCCTCGATCCAACGGCCGAAGAGCCGTGCGCCTTGCTGTCCGCCGCCAGGCCGGACCACGCGCCAAGCCTCGGCGCAGGCGGCGGATGCGGCGAATGGCTTCCCACCCGTGGGCAAAAGCGGGGGTGGTTCACTTGTTTAGTGGGCGAAACAAGGGGGGTTCACTTTTTTGCTGGGCGAAAAAAGGGGGGTTCACTTTGGTTTCACTTCTCTTTCTGGGCGATAAGGCGAAAACCAAGTACCTGGGCTCTCAAAATACCTTTTACGTGTTGCCCAACATTCTGGGGTGACTTCCCTTCTCCATGGGTAGTTTGAGGATCCAAGTACAGGGACCAGTCCCTGGAGTTCCCCAAAGTACTGGACATTGAGAGATGTCGGGAGTAAGATAACCCAAAGGGCAAGACAGCAAGGTGAGCTAAGTCTAGTAACGGATGCTTGTGTTTGGCAATCCTCTTGACGATGAATTTTGAGGAGGAACCGTCTCAGAAGTGGACCATCCGATAATACTATTCCTATGACTTTCAATGGGGATCCACCTACAAGAGTGATTGGTGGAGCTGCGAATGGTGCGAATGATGCATTTCCTTGCCGGCTTCCTAAGTGGATTGGCACAACTTTTCTATACATACCTAATTTCTAGGTTGCTGTTGACCCCCCTGCAGAAAGTTTCACTTGTGGGTGGAGCGGAAAACCCCAAGAGATTTCCACCCAAAAAAACGCTACCCAATAGCAGTCATCGGATGCCACCCATGAACCAGACCCACTCAAATTGAAAGGACATGGGAATAAAGACCAATCTTCGGGCGTCGTGGCTATCGGACCAAGAAAAGCCGGGCAGGTGTTGCCCATAACAATCAGAGGTAGCCTCACAAGGGGGGACCATGCCAGGAAGACCAAAGCCCCAAAAAAAGACGAGGCACCCAGGCGTTAAGTTGATTTTCCCAGTGACACGGAAATGAAAAGTGATCAGCCTTTGGGGTCACTCGACAGAGCCCGTGAGCTCAAACTCCGATCCGGTCCATTCGCTCAAGGGGCCCTGAGAACGTATCCCTTGCCACAAGGCTGCCCCTGAAAACCCAATAAAACCGTCTTAACAACAAACAAATCTTGGGGGGGTTCCCAACAAATCGCCTCGGGTGTTTAGGCCTTTCGTGTTTTAGTTGATTTTACCAAGCCATTTGCTGAAGCACCCAAAAAGATGTCCAGTGAAATCGATTCCCTCTAAACACCAACAGAAAAAACAATGTTCTAAGCAAGTGCTAGATTCCCTCTAAACAAATCTTGGGGGTTCCCAGCTAGCGCCTCAGGTTTTTGGGCTTTTAGTGTTTTAGTTGATGTTACTAAAACACAAATTGGACGTTTCGGGGATCTGGAAGCCATGGTAGTTGATTGTTTTTTCACCCCCATGGCGGTTTGAACCCAAGGGTTCAAAACCCGGAGAACACGTCTCGCGAGCGCTGCCAATATGAAGAATGCAATGTGAATTGCGGATTCACCACACATCCGCTTACTTCAGCCGTGGCTTTATCAAGGATCACATTTAAGAAGCTGACCAGCCCAAAAAAAAGTGCACACTTTTTGGGCCGCCACTAAAATAACGAAAGAGCCACCAAGGAAAAAACGTAAAGTGCACCTGGCTGGGTGAGAAGTCGCTTGAATAATTCGGTCAATAAAGTTTTCGCTCTCCCGGGATTCTGCCCCGTGAACCCATGGCTGCGACAACAGGCTCCAGGTACTTCTCATCATGATTCTGGGATCACCTTTGCCCAAAGGTTCCTTGCCCCCCCACTGAAAAAATGGAGGACACAATTCGGATGGTCAGTTCCTCCTGAAGGGTAAATGATGGTGGTTGTATGGCCCCCCTCTGTTTTAAAGGTCCAAGACCGCATGGCCAAAGGCAGCTTCATCATGTGTGTTGTTTCTCCTGGTTTTTCTCCCGTGATCGAACTTCGTCAGGTCGAACCCCCAGGGTCCAGAAATTTCTTGAGAACGTGGGCGCCCATCCAATTGCGGCAGTCCCACGTTGGGTCCTGCAGAGAGGTTGGAACGGCACGCCGCTCAGACGTGAAGGCCAGGTGCATGGGGCCCCAGTGCCCGTAGCAAGGCCCGAAAAGGGGAGCTTTGCAACGTCCCCTTGTTCACTGCACAGCAGATGTGGTCTTCCCCCCCCCCCCCTGCTCCCCCCATTTTCGTTCCCTTTCCCCCCCCTCCCCCTTTTCCCCCCCCTTTTCCCCCCCCTTTTCCACCCCCCCCCTTTGCCCACCCCTAGGGCCACCACACTCAAAAAAAAAGGCATCCAACATATGCCCAGCCAGGCGCACGGTTTCCCAGGCATACGTACAACTTTGGGCCTCCATGAAGCCACACTCGGCCAGTTGGGCCGAGGCAGCGGCACAAGACTTCCATGGCGCGGAGCTGCCGCGTCAGAGAGGCCTGGACGCCCACAGAAGCAGAGCATCAAGCCGAGGGGCAACAGAAAGAGCAGAGCCAGCGGCCTTGCAAGATCAGCGGCATGGTTACAGGCGTGGACAGCCTCACAAGCCAAAAGGGTGGACCCGACAGGAACGCGGCCCTTGATTCGCAACGAGAAAGGAGACCGCCTCCAACAGAGCTCCCACAAGACCAGCCCTAGATCAGCAAGGTGTGCAGGGACGCGGCCAAGAGAGGAGATAGCCCGCCAGGCCGCAGCAGACTGAGAGGCAGCCTGGACAAGGCCGAACACTTGAACACCTCATCCGCGATGCAGAAACAGTGCTGGGGCAAGCAGACGCTGCCGTCCATCCAGAGGTGGACATCACTGCCCGGGCCAAACACGGGACACCGCGAAACCACAGGCCACGACTGAGAGCGGCAGAACACAGAGCGCAGGTCAGCAGGGACCTCGGCGAGGCCGTGAGTGAAAAAGGAGGGGCCTTGGCAGTCAACCTGCCAAGGTGGTTCACCAACCCCAGGAGGACATTGAACCAAGTGGCTGATAGACAAATTGCGGGAGTCCCATGTTTCGCGAAGCCAAACATGTATTTCAGCTGGAAGCCGGTTTGGCGCACGGGTCCGGAGAGCACCTGAAAAAACGCCTCTCGAACTTCTTGTCCTTGCTTTCCTCTCAACCTGCTGTTTTTTTGTTTGGTTGTTGTTTTTGTCAATATAGACATACCTGGGGTCTCCTTCTGATCTTTTTTTTTGCAGAAATGGGTCCATGACCAGCCATTATGTTGGGTACTGGCCAACCATTTTCAAAGGGCCCTTAGGGAGACTCCAGGCAAACCTCCGGGGAAATCGAGTCCCTCAAACAACACCAGGAGAAACCAAGACATACTGTGGATGGTTGCCATGTCCATTTCGCACCACCTAAGACACCCTGGCTTTTGATGATTCCCTGTAAATGCCAACAAGGAATGTTTCCCATGGTTTCTTAGGTGGTGCAGGAGTCCTAAGACACCCTGGAATAATTCGACTCTCCTGAAAATACCAACAAACAATGGTTTTAGCATGGTTTCGTAGGTGGTGCGAAATGGATCCAGCCCATCCACAGCATGTCGTAAGCAAACGGACATCGATTCTTTTTCTCTCATCTCCCGCAGTGGAACTCCGCAGTCAGCTCCTCACGCAAAAGCCTCTTTTGCTCTCTGTGGTTTCCGGCTGGGACATATTTGCACTTGGCCTTTGTAACGTAGCGTTCCCAGATTCTCCCCGAAAAAGCTTCTTTGCATTCTCAGCTGCCCAAGGAATCCAGACATAAAAGGTTTGCCTTTTGGGTCCGCTGGGGGCCATGACTAAAATCAGATCCGGTCGCTTCGCTTTGGTTGCAAGTGAGTGAAGAAACGACCTAAAAACCAGAAGAAACCCGCAACCGAGTCAGCCCTAACAAAAGCAGCTTTCTTCCGGGTAAACAGTGGAGACTTGAAGAAAGCGCCCAGTGAACTGAAGATTGGCGATTCAATCCCTTGCCTACCACTCTTCTTGGCTGGAATTAGGACCCCAGCACAAAATATACATTTTTTGCCTGGTTAATGGAAAACAAAGGTAACCCCAAAAAGCAAAAAAACAAAAACGGGGAACTAATTCTGGGGACGTCGTCTTCAAATCACCTTTTGGCTTCCCTTTCAAGAGAAGCTGCTTTGATTCAATATGTTTGTCTCAAAACGGGCCCCCAAGATGGCAACGGTTTCCTGCTGGTGTCCCTTACCCTACCCTCAGCCGGAGGATGTAGAGGTTTCCGAAACACAGACGCACTTGCTCACTTGGCCAGTGACCAGCCAAACAAAATGCACACTTTTTGCGCCACCACTAAAATCCTATTGACTTGTGCTGGGTCTATTTTGGTGGTTACACAGATTGAACTAGGCCTTGCTGTAAACCCCATCTTCCATTCGCTCATGCCCCCTGGAAAAAACGAGAACATAGTCCACTAGCGAATTCGATTCCATTTAAAACCAACCGGGGAAATACACAAAGATATCCATTTAAACGCAAAAGGAATCCATGAAGCCCACCAATAGAACCTGCGACTTCCATTTGCTTAAGCCCCCTTGGAAAAAATATAACATATTTCCAGTAGTGATAGGTTCTCTTGAAAACCAAGAGGGGGAATTAAACAAATCTTCATTTCAGCACATGGAAGATAGAACCTGCGAAGCTTGGCTCGTTTTGGGCTCAGCTGTAGCGGTGGGCGCCAATCGTTCCGGTCAGCTCCAAGACAGATCCGGACTCTTCGTGAAGCGGGCGCTCTGTGGCCCCTCCTCAGCGTGCGAGGCGCGAGGTCTGCCAGCGAATGAGCTTCCCAAAATTGGGTCTACAAGGGTTCCCTGAATAGAGGCTTTTTGGGCAAAGGACCCCCTAAGAACACCAGCCCAAAAAGCGTCCCCTATTTTCAGAAACCTTCATCTTCCATGTGCTTTTTCGACCCCTGGAAAAATGATAAAATATTTCCAGTGATAAACTCCTTTTAAAACCAACAAGGGAAAATCAACACTATGTATAACCAAATGGAAGATGGGGGATGAAATTGAACTACCAGGAGCCTCAAAAACCGATGAAAATGTCATACCTACAAAAAACACGATGTTTTGGGAAAACACGATGTTTTCGGGAAACACGGCATTTTCGATTTCAAGGACTTTGCCATACATTCCTTCAACTCGTCATCCGTTCTCAAAAGATCTCAAAAGCATCATCTCAACCTCAGAATCTCCCATTGCCCTCCCCTTCTGCGCTCGTCACGAAATCAGCTTCGCAGTCACTCGTCTTTCGCAACTCCAATCTGAAAGAAGGAGGCCGGGGACCCAAATAGTCAAAGTACCACGGTTTTATGACACTTGTCAAGCAGCAATGCCACGTGCTGGCTTCGAACAGCGCGCAAGCTCAAGCAAAGACCGTGCTTTTGCTCACGACTTCGTTGTTTTCCAGCAACGATCTCGAATTAGCGCATTCGTGGTTGAACCCGAAAAACCCATAGAATTTCCACGGTTTGCCACGCTTTACTACGGGTTTTCCACGGTTTAGCTACGGGTTAGAAAGCACGATGTTTTCCAAAAGCGCGATGTTTTCGGTTGGGGCTGCGGGTTTTCTACGGGTTTTTGCGGTTAGCCGCCAGGATCCCGCCCCATTTTTTAAAAAATACTCAGAAATCATTAAAACAAAAAAATCAATCTCAAACGGTGTCACCTGGTCTTGTTTTGCATTAAAAGGAGTTGGGATTCCAGCACCCCCTTCAAACTGGTTCGGTATGACCTGGCGCCAGTCTTCAGGTGCCTGTTGCTGTGAAGGTACTTAAAGGCTGAAGCCAGCTGCGCACCCTGGCTGTCAGGCTCATCAATGTGGTCCTTAGAAATTGAAGCATACTCAGTTTAGAGCGTTGCTTGAAATCTTAATGGGCGATGCCTGTGTGAATTCCACTCCCACCCTTGCCTTTGACCCTTTGCTCCAAATGAGTGTTTGCCCATTTTAAATGGGTTTTATCAAAAACACGGTGTTTTCCCTGAAAAACACGATGTTTTCAGAAAATAGTGCAAAAACACAATGTTTTAGTCAGGGTACGACATTTTTACAGGTTCTTGAAGCCCTAGGTAGGGATCCTTTGAGTGGACATCATTTAGGTCGGGAGTTGTGTCCACCACCGGACTTCTGAGCGGGTTCCCATTGAAATTCAATGCCATTGAATGTGATCGGTTTTGGTTTCCTAGGTTCACCACCCCCTAGCATCCTGTTCAACACCCACGGCATGACTGAAAGCTATGGTTTGGCTACATTTGGAAGCTTGGGGTTTGTTTAGGGCTGGTTAAGTTTTTGTTTGTGCTGGTTTAGGGTGGGCTTGGGGTTAGTTTAGAGCTGGTTTGGGAGTAGGTCTAGGGTTGGCTGCTGCGGGTGGCAGCAGGGCTAGTTTGGTGCGGTTGGCTTCGGCTGGCTGCGGCTGGAATTGATGGCTGGGTGGGTGGGTTGGTATAGGGTTTGAGGGTCGGTTTCAGGTTGAAGTAATGTGGTGGGATGGTTCTTGGTTGACGTTGGAAGGGTAGCAAAAAAATTAAATTTTAGCAGTTAAGTGGTTGGATTTCCCACAAAACCACAAGACGCAAAAATGGTTCAAATGTTTTCCAACAACAACCATGGGTTTGGGGCTGGTTCAGGCTGGGTTTGGGGATTGTTTTCTGGTGAGTTTCGGTTCGTATGGGGCTTAGGGCTGCTTTGGGGCTTGTTTAGGGTCGGTGTCGCGTAGTTTAGAGATGGTTTAGTGCTGGTTAAGGGTGTGGTTTAGGGTTGGTTTTTAGGATGGCTTAAGGGTTGGTTTAGGGCGGGTTTTGAATCAGTTTAGGGTTTGCTAGGCTTGGCTGAGGGTCGGGTTAGGTTGGTTTAGGGTGGCTTCAGGGGCCTGTGTTGGGTTGATTTAGCGACTATTGAGCGTGGTTGTAGTGCTGGTGCAGGGTTGGTGTGGGGATGGTTTAGGTTGGGTTTGAGGATCGTTCAGGTGGTTTAGGGTGGGTTTCGGGCTTGCTTAGCTAGGGTTTGCTTGAGGATTAGGGTTGGGTTTAGGGCTCAGGGCGCCTTCAGTGGCAGATTTAGATTCTGGGGCCGAAATGCCATCAAAAGCAACAACAACTTACAAAAGCGAGACAGGCCAAAAAGCCAGCCCGCAGAAAACAACTGACAAAATGGCCCTCCAATGAAAGAAATGCATGTATCCCGTTGGTCTAGCGCCGGTGGCTGACCGACCGACCGCCAAACCTAGGAGAAAAAAATTAAAGGACCGGATAACCCCACATGCTATGTTTTTCCCAAGGATGTGAGTTCAAATGTCCACACACATGTACCGTGCGCCCCTTGTATGGATGCGATTACAGAGCAGGTCTATCGAACTGCTCAACATTCTTCTGCAAACTTCTGACAACACTTCTGCAATCTTCTGCCAACTTCTGACAAAACTTCTGCAAAATATAAGTTCGTGACCCTGGACACAAAGCTTCTGCGAGCCCAATCTCAACATCCAACAGCTTGCCTCACAATGCACCCTGCCTCATGTACTCACAGCTCTGCACTTACACAAGCCTTGTAGACGACCCTTTAGACATCCGAGAAGTGTGAGTGAGTGTGAGTATGAATGCGAGCGAATGAGTGACAAAATGCTGCCCCTGCCACACAAACACACACCCAGATGCACAGAATGCTGCGCCTGCCACGACTTCGGCAATGGCGCCACAAGTGCTGCGCCTGCCACGATTCGCAACGGCATCGCCAAAGTGCTGCGCCTGCCACGATTTCGCACGCCCCCCGCCGCGCGCGCGACAACATCCTGTCCCTCTAGACAGCTGCCGAATGCGACCCCTGCCACACAAACACACACCCAGATGCACAGAATGCTGCGCCTGCCACGACTTCGGCAACGGCATCGCTAAAGTGCTGCGCCTGCCACGATTTCGCACGCCCCCCGCCGCGCGCGCGCCAACATCCTGTCCCTCTAGACAGCTGCCGAATGCGACCCCTGCCACACAAACACACACCCAGATGCACAGAATGCTGCGCCTGCCACGACTTCGGCAACGGCATCGCCAAAGTGCTGCGCCTGCCACGATTTCGCACGCCCCCCGCCGCGCGCGCGCCAACATCCTGTCCCTTTAGACAGCCGCAAATTTCTGCCCCTGCCACACAAACACACACCCAGATGCACAGAATGCTGCGGCTGCCACGACTTCGGCAATGGCATCTCCAAAGTGCTGCGCCTGCCACGATTTCGCACGCCCCCTGCGCCTGCCACGCGCGCGACAACATCCTGTCCCTCTAGACAGCTGCCGAATGCTGACCCCTGCCACACAAACACACACCCAGATGCACAGAATGCTGCGCCTGCCACGACTTCGGCAATGGCATCGCCAAAGTGCTGCGCCTGCCACGATTTCGCACGCCCCCCGCCGCGCGCACGACAACATCCTGTCCCGTTAGACAGCTGCCGAATGCTGCGCCTGCCACGATTTCGCACGCCCCCCGCCGCGCGCGCGACAACATCCTGTCCCTTTAGACAGCTGCCAAATGCTGCCCCTGCCACACAAACACACACCCAGATGCACAGAATGCTGCGCCTGCCACGACTTCGGCAATGGCATCGCCAAAGTGCTGCGCCTGCCACGATTTCGCACGCCCCCCGCCGCGCGCGCGACAACATCCTGTCCCGTTAGACAGCTGCCGAACGCTGCGCCTGCCACGATTTCGCACGCCCCCCGCCGCGCGCGCGACAACATCCTGTCCTTTTAGACAGCTGCCATGCTGCCCCTGCCACACAAACACACACCCAGATGCACAGAATGCTGCGCCTGCCACAACTTCGGCAATGGCATCGCCAAAGTGCTGCGCCTGCCACGATTTCGCCCGCCCCCCGCCCCCCGCCGCGCGCGCGACAACATCCTGTCCCGTTAGACAGCTGCCGAACGCTGCGCCTGCCACGATTTCGCACGCCCCCCGCCGCGCGCGCGACAACATCCTGTCCTTTTAGACAGCTGCCAAATGCTGCCCCTGCCACACAAACACACACCCAGATGCACAGAATGCTGCGCCTGCCACGACTTCGGCAATGGCATCGCCAAAGTGCTGCGCCTGCCACGATTTCGCACGCCCCCCGCCGCGCGCGCGACAACATCCTGTCTCTTGCGCGACAACATCCAGTCCCTTTACACGGTGTGAGTGAAAGCTGAGTGTGAGTGAGTCAGCGAGTGTGAGTGAGTGAGTGAGCGAGTGAGTGAGTGAGTGAGTGAATGAGAGTGAGTGAATGAGAGTGAGTGTGAGTGAGTGAGTGTGAGTGAGCGTGAGTGAGTGAGTGAGTGAGTGTGAGTGAGTGTGAGTGAGTGAGTGTGAGTGAGTGTGAGTGAGTGAGTGTGAGTGAGTGAGTGTGAGTGAGCGCGAGTGAGTGTGAGTGAGTGAGTGTGAGTGAGTGTGAGTGACTGAGTGTGAGTGAGTGAGTGTGAGCGAGTGTGAGTGAGTGAGTGTGAGTGAGTGAGTGTGAGTGAGCGTGAGTGAGTGAGTGTGAGTGAGTGTGAGTGAGTGAGTGAGAGTGAGTGAGTGAGTGTGAGCGAGTGAGTGAGTGAGTGAGTGAGTGAGACAGTGATGAGGAGGGAGGGCGGGAGGAGGAGGAGAAGGAGAAGGAGACGCGGCGCGCGGACGACGAGCGGTAAAAGTAAGAACATAGATGTGGGGAACAACTCGGGGCCCTCTGATCGGGAGGAGGAGGAGAAGGAGAAGGAGACGCGGCGCGCGGACGACGAGCGGTAAAAGTAAGAACATAGATGTGGGGAACAACTCGGGGCCCTCTGATCCAGTGGGGCCAGCACCGGCCCAAAAAAGTACCCACGCTGGTTTACCACTAAAATGGTCCAAGCCCAAGCAAATTCAAGTCCAGCTGGATCAAAAAAGCGAGTCGTCAGCTTTCTTCAAAAGAAACCCACAACGCTTTGATACCCCAAAACAAAGGAGCCATAGAAAGGGGAGAAGCAGCCCGATAATCCGATAGAGACCCGGGTTCAAAAAGTGTGATCCGCATCATCTGTCGCGGTGGATGCCCCAAAAATTATCCCTTATTCTGGCAAGTAAACCAACCACGGTTCCCACTTCCAAAACTTAGGTCATCCACCGTAAACCGAGGAAGAAGCTTCCAGCTGGAATTGAGCATCAAGATTGGCGAATCGAACAGGCCAAGTACCAGTCCACATGTAGTGAACCTGAAAGTATTGAAACAGACCAAAGGGATCCCAGTTGCTCCAATACATTGTGAGAAACAAAAAACATATGCATATGAGCCAGAGTCAATATTTGCTGTGTGGGGTGTATTCATTCTACTTTTAGTGAGTCCCCTATCGTTCTCCACGTGTCGCGCGTGCGTGCAGTGCCCGATGAACCCTCTGCAGGGATCGCGCGCCTCGAAGCGCTCTCGCTGTGGCGCCGTGCGAATGCGTAAAGTGCCCAACCAACCCTCTGCGAGGATTGCGCGTGTCAAAGCGCCCTCGCTGTGACGCCGTGCGAATTTGAAAAGTGCCCGCCGAACCCTCTGCAGGGATCCCTATCGTTCTCCAAGGAAAATGCACAAACACAGTCTTGAATGAAACGCCGATGATAAAGTGGTCTTTGATAATTCTGAAGTTGACTCATACGGCTTCACTTCGAAGGAAACCAAAGGGAAGCTACTTTTTTTTGGGGGGGTCCATTTTCTAAGACACACCGACATAAGTATATATGTAGATATACTGTGTGTCAAGAAGAGACGTATATATATATATATATTTATATGTGTGTGCGTTTGTTTGTAAACGTTCATCTATCTTTCTATCTATCTATCTGCCTATCTTTCTATCTATCCATCTCTCTATCCCAGTGCCTGTAGGTTCCTTGGGCGGCAAAAGGGTCCAGCAATGGGCCCAGGACCAGGGTTTTTTGAAGGGACCTCGTGTTTTTCTTTTTGGGCCGGAAAATCAACAAGGAAACAGGCCTCAAGGTGTGGTCTCCAATCGGTAGGGGCCTTGCAACAGCGAACCTACGCAAAGGTCCAATCCAATTGTGAGCGTTGGTCTGAAACCTAGCTTTCACGTTCCCAGAAATTCCAAGTACCAACCATACTTGAGGTCCAAGGGGTCTGGTTCAAGGGGAAAAACATCATTTGCAGATTCGAATCTCAAATTCCGCAAATATAAGGCACTTGGACCCTCTGCAGGGCAGGTTATTAAACTCGGGACTGGGTTTAGTGGGGAAGACCGGGTGTGAGGAATCAGACCACTTCCCCCCGACGCAACCCCATCATTGTTGAACCTTGGAGGGCTCATGAGAAAGAATTCGAAGGAACCAACATGAAAGTTGTTGCGCTCTACGCCTGCCTCGAAGCCTTTCGCGAACCCGTAATTAGCGCCCAGCTTGGCTCTCACGGAGCACAAATTGGGCCAAGTAACGCACCCTTCCGCGCATTCCCAGACGCGAAACCCGCGGAGCCCAGATCAAAAACCGGCACCCTGTTCGGTACAAATGCAGTATGCAAAGAATATACAGCTCCAGCCCGAAAGTCGCAACTTGCCGAAGGCGCCGCTTTCCCTCACTACACGCGAGGTACACAAAGTACACTTTAGCAGCAGCAAAACCCGCTTTTGCGCGCCACAGTCTTTCGCTCTGATTGCATCGCCGTCGAGCAAAACATTTTTGAGGTGGCGAAACTCAGTTGGCCCGGGCCCACAAGTAAAAGGCGATCAGCAAAAGAACGGACACCCAACTCGGGGAAACCCAACTCGGTCAGATCCGGTCGAAACTCGCTTTGGTTGCGGTTGGGGGGAAGAAATCCAGACACATGATGCGACACCTTCCCTTTTTTCCGCGAACAGCTATTCACGAACACGCTTGCTCGCATCCGTTTCGCAAAGCTTTCGCAGCCCTGCGCTTTCCTTTCGCCCAGCAACTTTCAAAAGGTTTGGTTGCAGGAACGTCTGCAGGGGTTCGGCTGCCCCAAAACAACCAATACCTTTCCTAACAGTTTCTCCCGTGGGTTTTGAGGGCTGCTGTAAAGAATTGAACAGGCGCCCTGTAGAGCTGTGACTGTCTCCGTACGAACCCGTTGTGCGGCTATGAATTTTGACAGGCAACCACCTCAAAATTTGTCGGTGGACATGAAATCCCCACCGAGTTCCGACACTTGTGAAGCAATTCCCTACATAGACAAAAACACTGCTTTTGCCAATCCACTCGAGAAGTGAGTTGTCCTTTTATGTTCCCCCTACGTTGAAACAAAGGGGTTCATAGTTCACCACCATTAGACACCGTTCAGCAGCAAATCATCATCAACATTGAGTCCTTACCATTCTTTTAAAGGAAACCCGGGTGCTTGGAATGGAGTTAGGGACAATCCCAGCCAGAATTGGGCGCGGCCCCCTTTGCAGTCATTGTTTTGGTAGGCCGTTTTAATACCGGGTTTTGATTGTGACTCATATGGCCTTTTCCCCCAACAGCGGAAAGCTTTGGGGTCTCAGCCCAGATAGGCTGGTTCCACGAGGGCCCGGTTCCATGAGGTTCTGCGACTAAAAAGAGCACCGCGTGCTGGTGGCCATGTCATTTATAACCCTCAAGCAGCGAACAAAGGGAATTGCCGCTAAAGTGGTCTTCCCAACAAGTGTAAAGTCCAGGAACTCGGGACGTGAGAAAGGGAAGTCCTTGCCTTGTTTACCCCGCAGTGTTCATTGCCTCACCCTTGGGGCAAGGACCTCTATTTGGAGTCACCATGACCTTCATGGAGTAAGATACCCATGATTATTCGGACAATCCCCCCCTTGTGTAAAGGGCAACTCTAGCTGTAGCTTTCCCATTCTCTTCAGTGCGTCGCATCAACAAATGGCCCAATCCTCCAGGAAAATGTGGGTGTGTGTGTGTGTGTGTGGTTTCAACCCCCTTTTCCAGAAATTCCAAGATAAGGATACTCAGACCCCTTCCCCCCCAAAGCCATCCTTGGACCCTCTGGGTTTGTTCTGGTTGCGTTAACCCCCTTTGTTTCAACCGTGAAAACTGAACCCCAGCGAGCGGTCAGTTTCGCTTTAGGTGAAAGAAACAACTCCACCCTCAACATTCCAACCTAATGAAAAAAAAGGGTCCAACATGATGATTGGCTCACTTGCTGAGTGGATGGCCCCAAAAAAGTCCAAACTTTGTATCTACCACTGAAATGGTCTTCCCAAAAAGTTTACAGTCCAGGAACTCAGGGAGTGAGAACATGATGATTGGGGATCTCCCTTCGCCTTGGTAGTTTGAGGGTCCAGGCACCTCATTCCACCTCCTACCGGGTGTCCTGGAAAAGCAATTTTCCCTCTTTCAATGACCTGGATGCCAAGGTTGGTACTCAAGTCCCAGGTTTTGATCATCCTCCATTTGCTTTTTCGTCCCCTGGGAAAACTAAACATAGTTCCTGTAGTGAAATCGGCTCCCCTTAAACAACAAGGGAGACTAACACCTGGTGCTGAGCAATGAAACCATAGTTTCCAACCCAAAATTGGTATGGTCACAACTTATGAAAAACAACAACTATAGTCATTGGCCAACTTTCACCCTATGTTTGTTATCAACTATATAGTTCAAAAAATCATCCTATATGCAACTATAGTCATCCGATTTGTTTAAATCCGGGCAAAGCCTCGGATTTTCGCGGCCATCTCCTGCGCCGCCTCCGGGTCTTCGCCGGCCGCGGCCGCGGCTTCGCTCGCGCGGGCGGCCAGCGCCGCCAAGGTGGACACCCCCTGGTCCCGACACCACGCGCGCCTCAGCCCAAGGACATGGGCTCCTCCTCATGGACAGGCTGAACATCCGCGGCAAACAAGACCCAATGGCCAAAAAAACAAACCATGGTTGATTGCACTCGCAATGCTGCCATGGAAAGACAAACCTGGGCCCGTTTTCATATCCACGAAAAGTGAATAACTTTTGGGTTGAATGGAAACTAAACACTAAAAAGCAAGGCTAAGGGGATGGCTGGGAGCCACCATGAAACATTTGAACCAAAATAGCTGGGAGCGTGCAAAAGTGAATCATTTTGATGTGAGCCACTCGCATGGCTCCTGTTGCGAGCGCAGCCACTTGCAGTCACTTGCAGCCACTTGCAGCCACTCGAGTGACTGCAAGTGACTGCAGGTGGCTGCATCGCTCCCAACAACACTGTCGAAGCGGTAGCAACACAGGATGATTAGCAGCCACTAAGAATGGCTAGGGAGACAACCGCGCTGCACGAGCTAACTTCTCATAGAGGGGAAAGTGATTTGAGAGATTGATGGGCTGGTGCTAGGGGGCGTGCTGTTTGGGGTGCTGGTTTAGGTGCTGATTGGGGTGTTGTTTGAGGTGCTGATGGCAGTGCGTGTGTATTTCCAGTAGTGCAATCGATTCCCTTCAAAACCAACAGGAGGAAAAAACAACTACACCACGGCTGGCCCGAAAGCATCCCAGCCCCGTGACCCTTCTGCGCAAGTTGCTCTGGGCAAGGTGCTTTGCGCAAACTGGTCTGCGCAAGTTGCTCTGCGCAAGTTGCTTTGCGAGAGTTGCTCTGTGCAAGTTGTCTGTGCAAGTTGCTCCGTGCAAGTTGCTCCGTGCAAGTTGCTCCCTGCAAGTTGCTCTGTGCACGCTGCTCTGTGCAGCTTTGTGCAAGCTGCTCTGTGCAAGAAGCTCTGTGCAACTGACTCTGTGCAAATGTCTCTGTACAAGTTGCTCTGTGCAAGTTGTTCTGTGCAAGTTGCTCTGCGCAAGTTGCTCTGCGCAAGTTGCTCTGCGCAAGTTGCTCTGTCAAAGTTGCTCTGTGCACGCTGCTCTGTGCAAGCTGCTCTGTGCAAGTTGCTCTGTGCAAGTTGCTCTGCGCAAGTTGCTTTGTGCAAGTTGCTCTGTGCAAGAAGCTCTGTGCAACTGACTCTGTGCAAATGTCTCTGTACAAGTTGCTCTGTGCAAGTTGTTCTGTGCAAGTTGCTCTGCGCAAGTTGCTCTGTGCAAGCTGCTCTGTGCAAGTTGCTCTGTGCAAGTTGCTCTGTGCAAGTTGCTCTGCGCAAGTTGCTCTGGTCAAGGTGCTCTGCGCAAAATGGTCTGTGCAACTTGCTCTGCGCAAGTTGCTCTGCGCAAGTTGCTCTATGCAAGTTGCTCCGTGCAGCTTGCGAAGCCCGCCCGCGGACCAGGGAGAGGAGGGGGGCACCAAGAGACAACTCCAGAGGACCAGTTCGAACAACAAGAGTCGCAAAAAACCTCGAGTTTTCGCACCTCGACCACGCCGATGACCGCAGAGGGTCGCGCGAGCACCGCAGAAATCGTAAAAAAAACTCGAGTTTTTGCACCTCGACCACGCCGATCCCCGCAGAGGGTCGCGCGAGCAAAAACAAAATCGCAAAAACAACCTCGAGTTTTGGCACTTCGACCACGCCGATCTCCGGAGAGGGTCGCGCGAGCCAAAACAAAATCGCAAAAAACCTCGAGTTGTTGCACCTCGACCATGCCAATCCCCGCAGAGGGTCGATTTTCGTAGAGTGTCGTCGGCACTACCCCGCCGCCCTAAGAAGAGATTTTAACTCTTCGCAAGTCAATTGCACTTGACTCCTTGCACTTGCAACTTGCAATTGACTCCTTGCACTTGCAACTTGCACTTTACTCCATGCACTTGCAAGTTGCACTTGACTCCATGCACTTGCAACTTGCACTTGACTCCATGCACTTGGCTCCTTGCAACTTGCAATGACTCTCATGACTCCTTGCAATGACTCCTTGCAATGACTTTCATGATGATGATTCCTTGCAATGACTCCTTGGAATGACTCTCATGTGAACCCAGCGGAAGAACCCTTCCCCATGCTTTTGGGAAAAACAAAACAGAAACATCATTTCTCACCCGTCTGGAAGCCAAAAAACGCCCACAGCCTCATGTCAACCCCTTCTGCGCCGAAGAGCAGACTGGGCAGCATCGACTTCAGCTTCAGCTGGGCCAGGAACTCCGGGAGCCCCGCCTCCATCGCCCGGCTGAAACCGCGGGCGGGTGGCCTTTTTTTTTGGGGGCCAAAAAAGGAACCGGCAATCGACTGGTACATAGTGGTGACTTGGTATCCAGCGTTTCAAACATCTTTTGAAGGAACTTATAGAGTTGTTCAGTGAGCCCGAAAAAAAAGGATTGGAACCCTCTTTGGGGCTTGGACCATTTTAGTGGGGCAGCCAGCCAAAAAAAAGGGAAAAGGGAGCCACTGAACAACTGAGGAACAGATGTCCAACCGAATGTTTTGGCTAAGACACTTTGTTTGGGGGGAGAAACGGAAGAGATATGTCCTCAATGGACTTGTCATGGCTTTTTGCATGGTGAAAAGATAAAATCACAGAAAAGAACTGCCATTGTGATGGGAGTTTATAAACTGACATATGGGTGCGGTTGTCAAAAAATGAAGCAACCCCAACAAGATTGCCCTGAAAGATGAGGTGGTTTAATTTTGACCCGTACTCATTTTGTCTCTTCCGAAGTGGATGCGCCAAAAAAGGACTGAAATTGTTTTGCCACAAAGATGGTCTTCTCACAACGGATAAAGTCCAGGGACCCAGGGAGTGAGTCGTGATAGATTCAATTGAAACCGACAGGGGGAATTAGCAAGTGCTCTTAACCAAATGGAAGCAAACTACCTTGCCCCCAATTGACGGTTGGGTGTGGCGGCTATAGCGGGTACCTTCTCTGTTTGTTGTGAAAAGGAACTGGGGCTCAACCCCCAAACCAATCCGACCCAAGTAACAAGGGACTTTGTTGTGGGTTGTTTCCCAAACTTACCAAAAAGGGAAGGTCGAATGGGTTCAGATGCGCAACCCCTCAGCAAAAAACATGCACTGATGCATCCAACAAACATAATGTATCGTAGAAACTTAGCGCCAAGTAAATGGGCACCGCGTGGAGCAGAAGTATACCATTAGGTTGGTCATGTTTTGAAGGCTCGGAGCAACCTGATTACGGACCCTCCCCCATAAATCTAAGGCGGTTGCCTGAAACAAAGCAAGCTACTCACTCAACATTTGATCTTGAAGAGAAAGATGAGACAGATTAGACCGGTGGATTAGACAGATCAAACAAAAAGCGAGAGAGATAGCTAGATAGCCAGCTAACTAGATAGATCAATAGATCGATAAATAGATAGAAAGATAGATAAATAGATAGATAGATGGATGGATGGACAGATGGATGGATAGATAGATAGGAAAGACAGACACAACATGATGAAATTGAGAAAAAAACATAACAAGATAAAGATAAATACCATGTAAACAAACAAGGGAGAGAGACAAGAAGAGAAAGCGAGAGAGAGAGAGGAAACAAATATACATAGAAATATAAATGTTCTTCAGCTCTAGTGGTACTTGTGTTGTTTTTTGTTTTTCTTTTTTATTTGTTCGATGTATTCTCCAGCTGAAAGCGATGGGGTCGATAGGCCCAAATAGGTTCCGGGGCGGGTGTGGTGCTGGGGATATCGCCTAAGCTTATTTTTCGCTGTATTTAAAGGAAGACCAACAAGCAACACAAAGTCCAATTAGTTCGCATAATTCAGACATTTTCCCTATCTAGCGAAATTCTCGAAAGAAGGCCTGGCCGTGTTTTTGGCAAAACCTGTTGCGGGAACTAGTAGAAGTTCTCCCGGATAAGACCTCAAGGCTTTCAACATACAGCTATAAACAGCCAGCCGAGAAGTACCGCTGGAGAGCAGGAGCTATGGTCTGGAGTAAACTCAAACACCAAGAACGTCTTTCTCCTTGGGTGTTCGATTCGCCAAGTTAGTAAGTGCACAACGCCACCTGGGTTATAACCCACAAATGACTGGGTTAACCCCAGTATAAGCGGGTTATAACCCAGGCGGCGTTGTCCACTTACTGACTTGGTGAATCGAACATCCAAGTCTCTTATAGGACCCGACCCAACAAAAACCCTCCATCAACACGCCCATCTGACGTTTGCCTCCATCCTTCCTTCCATTTGCTGAGAAGTCCCACTGGAAAATGCAACAACCGAAGTGTGAAGTGATAGAACCCCTTTAAAACCAACTGGGGAGAATAAGGAATATTCTGAAGCAAATTCTCTCTTGTTAAGGGCGCCCTTAGGTTGATTTCAAAAGGAGCTTAAAACACGAAGCACATTTGCAAGCCTCCATCCCCCTGTCGATCAAATATTGAAAACGACACGCGGAAAAACGTATTTCGCCGTGTGACCATTTTCTTCGGGCAAAGCCTTTTGACGAAAAAAACCCGGCTGGTAGGGAGCTCCAGGTAGGGTGGGTCTCAAAATAGGGCACCGAAAAATCGAAAATCGGAGCCGCTCAAGAGGATTCCTTTGGGTTTCCTTTCCAAACCAAACACCGCTGGTGCTTCCGACTCCCATCTCCCCGACGGATCCTCGAAATCTCCCTCTGCGCGGCGCCGGGACAGCAACTCATTGCTCTTCACCGCAGCCACGCCCTGCGAAAGTCAGGTAAAGACTTCTGGAACCCAGGGCTTACCATCCTTACAGGGAAATCTACAGGGGTTACCACCCGAAATCAGCTGTTTTCGTAGAGAATTTCCTGCACCCCAGCCCTTGGAATCCTTGCACTCTTAACTCTATGCTTGATAAAAAAAAAGCCTGGTAAACCTTGAGCAAAACCCATAGGAATTCAGCAAACTCCTTACACTCTTCACTCTCAGCTTGAAGAAACACCTAGTAAAGCATGTAATATTATTTAGTCAACCTTGAAGCAAAGGCCCTTCAGGTCTCAGGCACCTTCCTTGTCTGAACGCGTGTCATGAGTCCCAGGAGTTTGGTGGTTCGTGATTCCCTCCTGAGCGATGACTCAAGACTTGTCCTCCATTTGCTGAGAAGTCCCCTGGAAAAGAAGGAGCAACACATAGTTCCAGTGAAATCGCTTCCAACTTTAAAACCAACAGGGGAAAAACAAGAAACATTCATTTCACCAAATGGAAGTTGTTGGTCGTTCATTCTTACAGGGAAAATCCCAAGAAAAATCACCAGAGAAGGGCACATTTTAGGGTACTGGATGTCCCCCAGGAAACATGCGAAGGTATGGGTCAAATGGGTAATGACCAACCATGTTTGAAGGGTCCTTCGGGAGACTCCAGGTAGTCCTTTCCATTGACCGTTGGGGTCAATCCACTTTGGGGGTAACCGTTTCTGTAGACAACCACGTCCATGTGTCAGCTTTTCTTTCATATCCTATCACAATGGCAGTCATGATGTGCCCATGGCACGTCCCCACGCCTGGGCCATGCCCAAGGTCACGTGGGGGTAGACGTTCGCGCACAACTTCTCCTCCTCCGCGATGTGGAAAGCGATGGGCGCTGCAGCGATGAAGCCGTCCTCACAGGCCAAACCAAAAAGCGGCGGAAAACGAGACCTACAGGTTTCGTCAAAATGGGGATTTGGAGGATTTCTCCCCCCCAAACCAAAAACAGACCGAATTGGTTCAAGGCCTCACCATCCTTAATTTGCGGGCCGGGCATGCAGAAAGCGACGATTGAATCGTCTTTATCTTTCCCCCCGTGCAAATTCCGTACAAAACCTCCCGGATGAACTGGCCCTTCCCTGCGAGGGGAGTTTTTGGCGCGAATTCTGTTCATATCTTCCTTATCAAACAAGAAGCCAGCTTGTTTTGCCAAGCCCGCGAAAATGGGCGGCGTTTCTTGGGTACACTTTGGAGGGTTTAAAAGGGGAACAGTCCAGTCCCATGTTGAGGGCCCTTGAGACACAGCCCTCCGAAGGGAGCTCCGGGCCCATGCGCCCATTCGCTTCGCCGGAGCTCCTCCCACACAAAACGGGACACCTCCAGCTTCCTTGGCGCGATGTGTTCAGAGGGCTGTTTTGCGCCATGAAATCGGGACCTGTTTTGTTGTTCTCGCTAACTTCCAACAACGTGGGTACATCACTGAGGGGTTTAGATCACTAGGGCTCCGAGCCCCAGACAGCTCAAAAAAACAGTTCTCTGCAAAGAATGCGTTCAAAATACAAAGATGTAAACAAACAAATGCAGTGTGCAAATTCATGACATGGTGATTTTTGAGGAGGCCAATACGATGATGTTGTTGATTGGCTTAAATCTGGTCGTGTAAGATCTGCCGGTTCCATGGTGTAGCCTGACTTGTGGGGAGGCCTGCGTGACTTCCCTGGATCCGAAGCTAGTTGGGGAGGCATTGGCAATTCTTCTGACACGGGACGAGCCATCTAGGCTTCCATATTGTTCTGAACATTTCAGCGACTTTGAGCAACTTTGAGAACATCTGTGCAAATTTGAGCAAATTCGAGAAACAAGGAGACAATTTAAGCACATTTGAGTAAACCTGGGCAAATTTGTGACGTTTTGAGCAAGTCCGGCCACCGAAGCCCAATGCATTTAGTTTGTCTGTTGAGTGCTCGTTTAGTATTTGTTTGGACTTCCACCTAATTCTTTTGAATATTGCCGCCACAGTCACAGTCACACTCAGTGCCAATCCAGAAAAACCTGATTAAACCATAAAAAAAATAAAAAAATAACAATGCCATCATATCGTTTTGAGGCCTCCCCCCATTTGTCTGAAAAAAACACCTTGCCTGCTTTCAACAACATGTGTTGCGTTCAAACAACAAAGCGAGTTTATCATGAACATTACAACAAACAGAATCAACCATAATGAAAGATAATCAAACATAAGCAAAACAACGAATCAGACTCTTTTTTTTGCAATCTGGGGTTTCCTCAATGAGCAATCTAGAGTTTCCTCAAACCTCCTGATCTAAGACCTTCCGATCTAGCCCCCGCTTCTGATTTGGAGATTCACCCGAGCGGGGGAGGTCTATTCTAGAACCTGCTTTGTTTAACTCTCCAGAGGGTTTCATCAAGGGTCCCTCTCTACCAAGCTGGTTTCCCTTTTTGGAAGACAACGTGTTTTTTTGAAAGAAGGCGAAGGGGTGCTACCAAAAATAGGTAGGAAGGGTGAAACCAAAAGCGAAACAGTTGGCCCCTCAAACCAAGCCTCAAAAGGGGGTGAGCTTTCTTGGGCTAACCCAAAGAGTAGCCGACCCAAAAAAGACCAACGAGTGACAAAAAATACTACCCGAAACCCATATGGCCGTGGGTCAAAATCAAAGGGACCGCATTTGGGGTACCTACTTTTGACCCACAGCCATACGCATCAACCTCCCAAATGACACCCTGGATTTGTCCGTTTCCCCCTTCAAATAAGCATCAAGGGTCATTTTAGAATTTCCCATGATTTCAAATTCTAGGTCCTCCAGTAGAGAGCTTAGAATAAGTTGGTACGAACTTTTTTTTCTGTAGTCTATTTTAGAAGGTTCCCCCAAAAAGTTAGAGAGAAAGGGCACCTAGCTGGGGGACCTAGTACCCTTTTACCCCTTGAGCAAATGAACCCAAAAGGCCTGCTCATGTTCACACCCCTGTCCCCCAAAGGGTATATACCCCTTAAGAGGTTTTCGAGGCTCGCGGATTTCGACACCACCCCGGCGACGGAGGATCCCTCCGCGGACGGGAAATTCCGAGCGGCAGCTGCGTTCCCTCGCGCGCCAGGAGCGCTGCCCGCAGCTTCGCCGCCGCAGCGGCGGAGGGCAGCTTGTCGTTGGCCGCGGCGATCCTCAGCGCAGCTGGGGGTGGGGTGGGGTGGGTGTAGGTGTGGACGTGGATGGATGGGTAGGCATGTGTAAATGTAAATAGATAGAATGATGTGTAGATAAATTTGTATGTGATTTACCCTTGCAAGTTGTCTATAACATATATATATATATATATATGGGTTTGTATTTTTTTAGGGTGGCCGGGCAGGAAGGTTTGAGTACGGGGTATGATTCGCAGGTATGATTCGCGGGTATGATTCGGGGTATGATTCGGGGGTATGATTCGCGGAAGCAGCAGCAGCAGCAGCAGCAGTAGTAGCAGTAGTAGTAGTAGTAGTAATAGTAGTAGTAGTAGTAGTCGCCGAAGTAGTAGTACTAGTAGTAATATTGTAGTAGTAACAATAGTAGTAGTAGTAGTAGTAGTAGTAGTAGTAGTAGTAGTAGTAGTAGTAGTAGTAGTAGTAGTAGTAGTAACAGTAGAAGCCGCGACTGTAGTGGCGCGGAAGCTTTGAAAAGACTTGGCGCTGGCCTTGGCAAGGCAAGTTCATTGCGCGGGTATGATTCGGGTATGATTCGCGGGTGTGATTCGGCCAGGCGCAAAACGGCACTGATTACAAACTCGTAGTAGCTGTGGTAGTAGTAGTAGAAGTAGTAGTAGTAGTAGTAGCAGTAGTAGTGGTGGTAGTAGTAGTAGCAGTTACAGAAGTAGTGGTAGCAGCTGTAGCATAAGCAGCAGCGGCTGTAGTGGTGCGGACGCGGTGAAAAAGACTTAGCACTAGCCTTGGCAGGGGAAGCTCATTGTCCGGGTATGATTCGGGTATGATTCGCGGGTATGATTCGGCTAGGTGCAAAACGGCACTGATTACAGACTCAGAATGATGTATGTGGTAGTAGTGAGTAGTAGCAGCAGCAGCAGAAGCAGGAATAGTAGTAGTAGAAGTAGAAGTAGTAGTAGTAGTAGTAGTAGTAGTAGTAGTAGTAGTAGTAGTCAAGGTTGTAGTCGTAGTAGCAGTAGTAGTAGTAGTAGTATAGTAGTAGTAGTAGTAGTAGTCAAGGTTGTAGTCCTAGTAGTTAGTAGTAAGGGTAGCAGAAGCAGAAGTGGAAGCAGTAGAGTAGTAGTAGCAGCGGTAGTAGCGGTGGTAGTGGTAGTAATACTCGTAGTCGCGGTAGTAGCGGTAGTAGCAGTAGCAGTAGTAGTAGTAGTAGTAGTAGTAGTAGTAGTAGTGGTAGTAGCAGTAGTCGTAGTAGTAGTAATTGGAGTAGTAGTAGTAGTAGTAGTAGTAGTAGTAGTGGCAGTGGCAGTGGTAGTATTGGGTAGCGCTGGTGGTGGTTGTTGTGGAGACAGTGAACAACACAAAACGGTAGAAGAACAGTAGCATCTTGCAGCATACGTTTTAAAGGGTATGATTCGGGGGCATGATTCGGGGTATGATTCGGGGGTATGATTCGGGGAGGTCCCACCTTCTGCCTTTTGAAGCAACTCAACACACCAAAAAAGGACAAACCCATATATATTATATGACATAGACTTTTCTGAACCATGAGCGATTCGTCTGTGTGGTGTGGTGAGGTATGTGGGTAGGTGTGACTTCCAGGTTGGTAGGTTGGTACGTTGGTAGGTTGGTAGGTGGGTGGGTCTGTAATTATGGCGGGTGGGTGCGCAGGTGTGTAGGTGTGCAGGTAGGCGGGTGTATGCGTGTAGGTGTGGATGTATGGTGTGGATGGGTGGGTGTGTGGTGTGGTATGTAGGTAGGTAGGTGGCGCGACTTCTACGCAGGTGGGTGTGTATGGCGTGACTTCGAGCTTGTAGATGGATGGGTGGGTGGGTCGGTAGTGTGTATGCGTAGCCGTGCAGGTGCGAAGATAGGTGGTGTGTAATTACGCAAGTAGGTAGGTGTGTATGTGTGCAGTAGGTGTGTAGGTGGGTAAGCAGGCAGGCATGCAGGCAGGTGCGTGTTTGCGTATCTGCACACATGTGTATGAGAAAAAAGAAAGGGAAGGAGAAAGGGAGGAGGGAGGGACGAGGAAGGGTGGGCGGGGGTGCGGGGGTGCGCACTTGTGTAGGCAGGTAGGTAGGTAGGTAGGTAGGTAACTAGGTAGGCAGGTAGGTGGGTGGGTAACTAGGTAGGCAGGTAGGTGGGTGGGTAACGAGGTAGGCAGGTAGGTGGGTGGGCGGGTAGGTAAGTAGGCAGGCGGGCATGTGCAAATGTAAGTAGTAATGTGTATAAAAGAAAAAAATACACCCTCTTCGCCCGAACCACTGTGCCCAAAAGAAAATGGGAGAGTACGAGTTTATCTCCAAGCCAAGTATGGAACACCACAGTGGGTGGTTTTTTTTGGATTCCAGTGAAAGCAACTCACAAAAGGTGAGACACCCACAAAGGCACACACACACCCTTGGATGTTTAACATCCCCGTTTTCCAAGCGGCTAGATGCGTGGCTTGCTCGCTGACTGTTGTTTGTTGTTTTTAAAGGGACACCAAAAGGATCACCGAATGCCGTGTTGGGGCCCCGCCGATCCCTAGCACACGACACACCCAAATAGGGAGAAATATCTTATGTAATTGGGAACCCAGTTCACATCGGAGACCTCTGGATAAGAATGCAAGGGGCCCCAGAACTGGACACACCGAAAAGATTTGTTTAGCTCAGCCGAGTTTGGGCCAGGAGTTCGGAACTTTTCGGGGCCATGTCTCAACATGGACCACGGCAAAACCCAAAAGGTCACAAAGTCGAATCGCTTTGGTTGCAAGTGAGTTAGGCAACACCATGAGTGCACTCAGGCCACCTGATATTTTGTATAGACTTTACTCTATCAGGGAAGCAGGGGCTTGCTTTCCTTGTCACTGTGGTTTGAATCTACTTCTTGGACCGTCAATGTGGTTCCCTATCACGGTGCGTCGCTTTTTGAAGGTCTGCTGCCTTTGGTGTTAGCCAAAAGAGCACCTAGACTACACGTGGACCAGGCAAAAAAGCGCCCTCCACGTGAAGGACACCCTACTTAGGAGGTGGCTCATATCCGCAGCTACTAGGCCTTCAAAGCAACCTGAATATGGTTCCTGTTTAGGTTTCGTTTGACGATCCGCTACAATATGGTTTCCCTGAAAATAGTTTGACCCCCCAGGTGCGTGCCAGCATGATGACACCTTTAAAGCATAAAGTTGTTTCATTAAATGAGGCTCGGACCAACCAACACGTAATTATCCATCCCTTGTAGGTTCTCCTGTGACAAGCTTTCAAGTTAGGCGGCGATTTGGCATCCGACAACAACCCTGACAAACCAACTGGTACAAATACTGTAGATGGACGAAATCCTGCACCACCTTAGAAACCCTAGAATGATGATGTCCCTGTCAATACCAACAACATTATGCTTTCCCATGGCTTCTCAGTGGTGTGAAACGGATTTTGTCCATCCACAGCAGAACACCTCTCCCAGTACAAATGGACCAACACAAAACGCGCGCGGGGCGCTGTTGGTCCGAGAAATGCCCGATGTAGAGCAGAGTCGTGTGATACTCGTCCTGCCAGATGTCAACTTCCGTCTAATTCTTCGCAAAAAGAAAATAAACATTGTATTTTTTGCAGCCCCTGCTAAACTGAAAACCAAACAACTTGCCACGAACAGTGACAAAATGGTAGTTTGGAGTTTGGAACCCGGTGGTTTGGTGGTTGGGGATTGGCTTCCCAACCTCTACAACCACCAAGGGTTCAAAGTCGCAAACCACCAATCCAAACCACACCTGAAGATGCACAATAGGAATATCAAAAGAGACCCAGGATTGCCCACATGACAAGACAACAGCTCGTGGGAGTGGGTGCAAGCTCAGGTGAGACGCTAAAATCCCAAAAGTATAGGTCAACGCATACCTTTATGCGGTTATGCTCAGGTCAGGGTCTATGCCCTGATTGTTGCAAGTGATGATGCGTCACACCTGAACAATTGTGTGGTCTTGTCCCCTTTTTATGGAAGTTCTTCACTTGGGCGTCAGATGGGGGTCCTTGTCTACCAACCGTTGTTCCCCGTTGCATGGCAAGCTGCTGAGATGGCAGCGCACTTTGTGTTTCACGTGGCTGTTCTGTTCTCAACACCTGGCCAATTCTAAATTCGAGTTACGCCAAACCAAAACCAGCAAAGCCTGCGATTGTGGCTCCTCCACATTCACTCTTGAGGTGTGGACCGGCAAAAAACAAAGTTTCATCAAAATCAGGGCCCGGCAAATCACCTTGAACTCGGGACCTTGTTTTGATGTGAAGACGTGAAGCATGCGCACAACTCTGGCTTTCACCGCATGGCACCACTGCGTCCCCCCCTGCAACTTCTGACGTTCTCGCGCGAGATTACGCTGGTGCGCGAGATTGCGCTGGTGCGCATCAATGCCCGGCCACCTCGCTCCAACCAACACCCAGCCCTTAAACTTTTCTAAACTGTAGGCAACGCGTTCAGCCTCAATAGTGGGCCCTTGCTTCCTTGCACCCAGTGTGTAGGATGCGCGACCTAGTGTAAGACTTCCGCCAACCAACCCCTGGCAAAGCTTCGCGTAGGTTGGCCAGGCCCATGCAACCGGTCCTTCATGGCAATCCCAGATGCATTTGCAGCAGTGTAGCCCGCAGAAGCTCGCCAATGCCGCGAAAGGCTCTCGGAAGAGTCGGGGTCGAGCTGCACGGACCAGTACCTCAGACGCGTGCATCGCCCAGGTGTAAGCTGGCTGCGTGTTGTGCCGACACGGGCGTTGATCAATACACTTCGTTCCACCGCTGGAACGACGGATCCCCTGTAAATGCCAACCCACAATGGGTTCCCACGGTTTCATAGTGGTGCACTGTCACCTGCGTTTCATTGAATTGCGTTAACCATGCGCAGCATTCGTGCGGTGCAACGTGGATTGCCGCTCTTTCCGGCGGGATTGCAAACCTCAGCCCAGGGACCTGCCCTTGACAAAAGTTCAACCTTTTCGTGCCCACAAGCAGGGAAACCAGAGGTCAAAAAAGAAAGAAGGACGGCATGCCCATGGTTTGCTGAATTGAGGACGACCAGAGCGTTTTGAAGCATTACCCAGAACAACCAGGCGCCCGAAAAAAAAATGCTAGACTTGCACTTTCCCGTTTGAGGGAAACTCACTTCCTGCGTGGGCTGGTCAAACAAAAGTCTGCCTGGACCCTCAAACTACAGAAGGGATTTCACCCCCATAACGTTGGGGCTCTAGCCCATTTTTTAGGGAATGTTGAGGGTCCAGGTGGACTTTTTGTTTAACCACAGAAATGGTTCAAACCCAAAGTGACTAAAGTCCATGAACCGCTAAGGGAGCTTTAGACTGGCCTCTGAGCCGTAAAATGACTTATGAAACCATGAAGTAAGCTGTGGGAAACTTGTCGGAGACCGGACACCCCAAAATGGATAGAAAACCTGTTTTCCTTTAGACCAACCCCAGAAAGGGTAACAAAAAAGAGAGACCCATATGGAGCGGATTGGCAAGCTGATGGTGTTGCAGATCTATCGTATAACCAGGAAACAAGATCCAAATCCAAACGGATCTTTCCATTTGGTTAAGACCCCTGAAAAAAAAGAAAATCCAGTAGTGATACGTTCCTTTATTCTTAAACAAATGGAAGAATCTAAACCAGCTAAGTCTTCAGCGGGAAACATCTCTGTTGAAATTCTGGTTCATGCCCAGTGAACTCCATTTGCTTTGGCAACCTGGAGAAAAAAAACAGCATCAGAAGATCCTCCAGTAGAGAGATTAGATAAGGGTACCCACTCTGTTCAGGACGTCTATTTTAGGGCAACCCTCCCAACCTAAAAAGTGGGTGAGAAAGGGACCTAACATCTGGTAGTGATAGATCCCCCTTTAAAACCAACAGAAGACAAATCACACATATGCCTCCATTTGCTTAAGTCCCCTGGAAAAAAAATAAAACAACAATTCCAGTAGTAAAATCGATTCGCTTTGAAACCAACAGGGGTAAAAAGAAAAAAAGAAAAGAAGGACACTGACTTTCCATATTCTTATGCAAAGTGGAAGAACTATTTCCGGCTGGGACTGCCCCTTACTAACCTTCATCTACCCAGGTTTTGATTGTGGCTCACGTCAACAAGGGTCCAAAACCCCTTCGAACCCATATATCAGCTTCCCTGGTGGGTTTTCGGAGTGGCGTTTCTCGGGTCAGGGGTTGCTCCATTAACAAAAGACAGGAAACCTGGCTGCAAGTACACCAGCTAAACCCTGAAAAGGAAACAGAAGGGTACGCTGTGCCCTGGGTTTCTGCACCCAAGCTAAGTCACATCAAGGCTATACTCTTTAACATGTTTGGAGTTGTTGAGGTATGGATTGGTGTTGAGTCAGTTGGTTTGGCTTGAAGTAACCTGTTTGCACGTCTGCAAAAACAACCATTTCATATGGAAAACACAAAGGCCCACAGCGTACCCCTCTCAAAGGAAAATGACCCCAACGATCCAACTTATGGTTTCAACTTTCTTCGGGAATTCCCCAACGATTCATTCCAACAACACCCGGGCCCAGTATTCACCCACTGAGCACCAGCAAGATCAACTCCTAACCGAGCGCTGCCGGTTTCTTGGAATGGAGGGGACCCCTTGGGTGGGTTTAAAAAAAAACAAAAGGCAACCAGCCCAAACAGGGGTCCCCCATTTTCTGGGCTGCGCGTTTTCAGATCCCCTGCTAAAAGTGAACAACTTTTTAGCGGGTCAAATGGAAACCCCCACTAAACACCAAGAGTCTAAACAACTAAGGAATCGGATGGCTGGCAGCCACCTAAAAAGGGTCCCCGATTTTCAGAAGATTTCATTAATCTTCCATTTGGTTAAGACCCCTGGAAAAAATACAAGAACATATCTCCAGTAGCGATAAAAAAACTCCTTTTAAACCCAACAAGGGATTTTATGTTTATTTTATTTTGTTTTAACCGTTTCAGCAACTGGAAATCATACCCCGGCAACTCTCTGCCTGGTTGCTGCACCTCGCCCTCGGCCTTTCCGATGCGATCGGCGCCACAGATCGCCGCGAAGAAGGCGACGGCGACGAAAGCGGGCCGCGCCATGGCGAGGTGCGATGGGACAGACCACAGAGACGCTGAGCTGGAGTCTCGGAGACGCGGAGCTTGGGCCCGGAGAAAAAAAACAAGACCAACCAAAAAAAGAGGATGAAATATGGGGGTCTTGCAAACTCCTTTGGTTGCGAAATCTGCTGCCCCTCGAAAAGTGAATAACTTTTAGTGGTTTAATACGGAAAACCCATGAGTTGGCAAAAAGTTAGAGTCCGAACATCCCTTGGCAAAATGCCCCAAAGTAAACAAAAGAACGGGGTGATGTTGGGTGTGTCTCTTAAAGTTGGGCGTGTCTCTTAGAAACGCCCTTGGGCCTTTAAAGGGCAATCTACGGCAGGCCGCTGGTTTGTCTTTTTTTGGGGTGGGGTCCTGTACTTCAAGGACAATCCCGAACGCTGACGTGCAAATGCCAAATGCATGTCTTGAAGTCGGGAGCTCACTCCCGAATGGGCGTGCCACAGCAAGTCGGGATTTTGCTTGCGCGAGAAGTATACAAAGTTCGGGAACTGGAGGAGTGAGCCCACAGACGTTTCAAATACCCCAGCATTCGAATGGGGTTGATTCCTTGTCCATTCGTTTCGACCATCGTTCTTTCCAACAACCGGCCGGTTTCCCTTGCTCACCCCAACATGTGTGGCCGTCCGCTTAAGTACTCTTGACGGCAAGTGGGCCTCCAGCCGCATTCATTCTAACCTTCCCGTAGGACTCTAACGTTGACTTCGTATTAATTAACCCCAGAATATAAATAGGTATTTTCTGAGGACGTGTAGGCTTGCCCATTTGAAAAAAAAAAGAGCTAACATGTCACCCGACCCCAGAATATTAATTGAGGATTTCCGAGGACATAGGCTTGCCCAGTTAAACAGGGATCCTTACATTGTACACCTGAACATTGCCTTGTAAATGGTGGATTCCTTTTTTTGTTGGTGGAAAAAGCCATGTTTCAAATGGTTGCAACATGTATCTCTTAAGGAGCCCTGTTAAACTTAAAAAACGAAAAAAAATGTCACGAGTTGCCACGGGCAATATTTGAGTTGGCTGGATTGGGCCGGCCCCCATTTGTTTGTAATGGGCGTCTTTTCTTAGACCCCGTCGTTAAAAAACCAAACAAAAACAAAACACACCAGCGATGCTCCTTTTGGTTTTGCTTAAACAACCACAAACCAAACACACAAAAGATGCATTTCCTTTCGGTGTCATAAGCCAAAGCAAAAGGCTGCACCAACTCACAAAAAGAGATAGACCCGGATGTCGGATCGCTTGGGCGTGCGGCACTTGGCTTACCAGGATGCTTTGGCCCAGCCGGGACCTCGGCGCGAAAGGGTCGAGCTACCTTCCAATTCCGTTCTTTCCAGGGATCCTTCTTTTCAGGAAACCATCAAAAACACAGGGGAAACGGCTGGTCTTTGAAAAAAAACGATGGTTGAAAAGAATGGCGTGTGGAAACATGTCCTTAGGTTGGACAAACAAACAAGCGGGGATACGGAGGGAGCGGGGATATGGGGGGATTTAGCCAAGGTGCATTTAGGGGGAATCCTCCCGTATCCTTGGTTCCCCTGTATCCCTGCTAGTTGGTTGCCCTGTGCTAGGGTTCCTTGCCCCCATTAAAAGAATGGCAACTTGGGACCCAAGTTGGATGATGAAATTCCTGAACGGTATGTGATGGTTGTATAACCCCCTTTGATGGAATGGTGGTAAGTGAACCCCAGGGATTTGTTGTTAAACAAATTGCTGAGAAACACAAGGTTTCAAACGCGATTCGCATGGGCAAACGACCGAGGAAAAAGAAGAAGAGGAAAAACAAAACAGCCGTCATTCATGGGCAAATACGGCCGAATACCGGCAGGTTCGACCGAACCAACAAAAACAGACAAGCTGCCAAAGAGGGTGCCGGGAAGGGTTTAGAAGGATGCTCCTCGGCTAAGGGACACAATACAGTGGTTGCGAAATCCGCTTCTCGCACCATAAGAAACCATGTTGAAACCATAAGGTTTGCTACGGTATTTGCAGGGGAAGCAACTCATTCCCGTGGGTTTCTGAGGTGCGAACTGGATTTCGCAACCATCCACAGTATGAGCCAAGCCCAAGTTTGTCTACCTGGAGTCTCCATGACCCTTGAAAAATGGATCCATAACCCCTTTATTTAGGGTAATGACCAAAGGGTCCTTAGGGAGACTCCGGGTAACCTTGTGGTTTGGCCACCCAAACCACTGTCAATGCGCCGCAGCAAGTCCGAACTGTTTAGTCGCTAAAACGTGTGTCCCGAAATGCGGGTAGACCACACGTGCTTAAAACACATGTCCCGGACTTCCTGCTTCGTGGAGTGGGATATGGCTGCCTTCTTTTTAGGAATCGGAGCCTAACAAATTCTGATTATTTGGCTTCGCCGTAGAAAACCACCAGAGGTACCAACTGAAAAGCTAAGAGACCACGTCTCGCTTGACCTGTGTGGCTGGGATCCGAGAAGTGCGAAGCGCCTCAACATGGTTGTGGGTCAACACCCTGCACGGGTGAACATCAAAATGGGTGGCTAAAACTCGCAAAGTACCACTCAACCAAGTAAAAACGTGGCTGTGGGTCAAAACCCTGTACCCCAAAATAGCTGGCAAAGGGATGCTCATCCACCCCAAAATGGCTCGAGCCAAAGGTTATGCGTTTCCCATGGCCACATGTCCACGAGCAAAAGAGCCATCCTGGGCAGAACCTTCAGCCAAAACACTTCCGACATCTGCCGATCGAGTGCATGGCCCCAAAAAATGTACCCACAATTTGTTTAAACCACTAAAATGATCCAAACCTAAAAAAGTGCCTACAGTCCAGGAACTCAGGCAGTAAGAAGACTCAACCCATATCAGCATCCTAAAGCTTGACAGGTTCATGATCATGTTGACTATAGTCAATCAAATTGCATGTTTAACTCACGTCCTGGGTGGCTTGGTCGAACAAGTCCCATTTCTTTGTTTGCCGCTAAGACGATGAGTCCAAACCCAACAAGTTACTGAAGTCCTTCGACAAACATACTGGGGATGGACGAAATCCTGCACCACCTGCGAAACCCTGGAATGACGATTCCCCTGTAATCACCAACAAGCTGTGTTTTTGTTCATGGCTTCTTAGGTGGTGCAGGATTTAGTCCATCCACAGTAGCACCAGTGAGAGGGTACCCGGAAGATCAGTCTCCTCTTGAAAAAAGCCCCATAGTGAGAAACAATCAGCTCAACCCATCGGCAAATAAACCCCTGGTTGATTTTGATCAGGGCGACACCCCCGTTGAGTGGTGAGTCAGACCACTTTTGGAGGGAACACCCACAATATTAATAGCAAAGGTATTACATCCGGGGTGAACATCAAGAGGTTTGGCTTTTCTGGGATCTCCTCACATCCCCTTCCAAAAGTGCAACTCTCAGTGGGCTACATGGAAACTACCACTAAATCACCCAGAAACAGCTAGAAACCAAAAAGCCGGATGGCTAACCAGCAAATATCGCAAATATTCTAGCATCTCTACTCTTGGTATGGTAGCTCAAAACTTTGTTTGTTTGTAAACATGAACAGAACCAAAAGACATGCCAAGAACGGTGAAGCTAGAGCTTTGATCCCTTTCTCCGCCTTCAACCATCCTTCTTTGAATCCTAAGGAACCGGATGGCTGGCGCCTCAGGCTCCCGGCGAGCCATCCACCAAGGACGCTGCCAGCTGCTGCCGCTTCTGCTGACGCCTCCCCTGCGACGGTACTCTTTGGCCCCAGGAACTTGGCAAGGGGAGCATCCCGTGTCATAATGTTAAGCCTGGATTAAGCAGAACCCCTGGTTGAGTTTGATCGGGGGGTGGCCAATTCCTTTTAGTGGTTGGATTCAGACCACTTTTGGAGGGAACACCCCCCTAATAATGGGAGGGGTTTATTAATCCTGGGTCAACATTACCGTGGATGCGAACTTGGCTGACGTTGGGTTTGGGGAGCCAAACAAAAAAGAGCAGGTAAGTGGTTGGATTTCAAGCACTAAACCACAATAAGCAAACATGGTTTAACTGTTTCCCAACGACAACCATGCGAAATCCGCGAGTCTCGCACCATCTGGAAACCATGGGTTGAAACGATTAGTAAAAAAAAAAAGGTATCTACAGGGGACCTATCATTCATTTCAGGGTTTCTGAAGGGTGCTGCAGGATATCGTCCACCCACAGTAGTTAGGGTGGGGTGATGTATTTCGCTTCCCTTTGCCTGTTTCCTTTGGAGAGCGTTCCCTTTAAATTCGGCCACCCACGGGCCTGCGAAAAAAGGGATCACACAAATGGGACTGTCTTTTTTAGAGGTCTCAAACTGGATTTCGGCGTTCAACCTGGTTTTCCTCTAAAGAAAGGGGTACCATCAACAAAAGACACAGATGTATTTAGGCTAGGTCCTCCAGTGGGTTAGAATAAGGGTACTCTTTCTTCTGTAGTCGATTTTAGCAGGGGAACCCTCCCCCAAAAAAGGGTACAAGGGCACTACTGGGGGACCTAGTAGGAGACCCCTGCTTAAGGCAAACGAGCTCACCCCCGAAGGGGCCTTACTTTGCATCAGATTTACCCTCCCATCCAAAATGGAACTTCGCAAGCGGGATCCGGGTTTGGCAAAATGGGCTAAACCAAACATGCGACTGAGTCCAGAAACGCAGGAGTACCCCCGCCAGAATTCGGAGCAATAACCCATTTTTACGGGTAGTTTGAGGGTCCAGGCACTGGCACTTCTACGAACCGACCGAAGTCCAGAAACTCGTGTGAGTCTCCAACCGGTTTGCGAGACAATGGCAAAGCACCAAAGGTGGATGAATAGAGACGTGTGCATCATCGAATTCCAAGAAATCTGCCGGAAAACAGGAAATCCTACAGGAAAAAAAAGGATCCTGGTGTTTGCTGGGTCTGTGGTCAATTGTTCTGTAGAGAGCCCTGCACCTGGTTTCTTCGTCGCATGCCACATCACATATGTTTAAACGAGGCTATGCAGTCTCAGTGCGCCGTTGAGTCTTCACGTTCTGCGCATGAAAAATAACAATTCGCCTGCCCATCAACACATGTCTTGTCCTGGGTCAATAATCACAGCATTCAAGTGCTCTCATGTGGCTGTGGCTCAAAAAACCTGTACCAAAATGGAACCCTGGTGAGTGGAAACATGGACTAAAAACTGCGCAACCCCTCCTGTTTGAGCCACACCCATGTGCATAGTCTAATAGAACCCCGTGTTTGGGCATTCTGTGCCAGACCGAGGAAGACAAGAACAACAGCTGCATCCAGATGTGTCAACATGATCAACAAATGAATTAGCCAAAAACAAATCCCTGAAGACCTGACATGGTTGACAAGCTTTACTTAAGCGAAACGTTGTCTTGGACAATTGCGTCACATACTTGGCACCAAGAATAACCCCCGCTATTTTCTCAGGTGTTCAGTGACCCTGGAAAAAAATTTTGGAACCCTTTTTGGGGCTTGGACAATTTTCTCGGGGGGCAGCCACCAAAAAAAAGTTGAAAAAAAACAATTGGTGCCACTGAACCACTGAGTTTTTTGCTTGGAAAGACCTTGAAACGCACCGGGCGTCGACCCCATGGTCCTCCTTCTGGTCACGAGCCGCGTTGTGCCAAAGCAGCAAGACCTGCTGCCTCGGCATCGCTGCTCCAACCCCCAATCCCATCTGAGAAGTCCCCTGGAAAAATCACATGTCCAGTGAAATCGATTCCCTTTAAAACCAACAGGGGATAACAAAAACGTACTTCTTTCAGCAAATGGGAGAATCCGAGAGAAAGACTCGCCTGGCAAACTGACCAAACTGGGACCCAACAACCCTCCATTTGTTTTTTCCCCCTGGAAAAATGAGAAAATGTGCAGTAGTGAAATCGATTCCCTTCAAAAGCAACAGGGGTTCATAAAACATACTCAGTTCAGCAAATGGAGAATGCGAGAGAAAGACCATGCAGCTTCGTGGTTAGCGAGGTCCACATGCTTTGCGAGTTGTTTCCGAATGCTTGCTAGTAGCACCCGTCAAGGAAATATGAGACCTTGGGCAGGATGTTGTGGAGGGGGGGGGCACTCTGAGCAACCATAGGATCAGACGCTCGTGAAGGTATCCAGAAAGTTCCCTTGTTCAGCCAAAAGATCCGAAAGTTCCTGCTTGGTCTTGGTTTCACCTGCTTCCCGAAACTTCAAAGCGCTACGGACCTCACCGCACAAAAAATTGCCAAGCCAAACATAGGTTTGATTCAATGAGTGAGTCGCCATCATATCCCTCTCCAAAATGGCTGGATTCCCAGTGAAATCACCCCAACATCATACCGAGCATGGAAAATGTTACCCTTCCCACAAACAAAAGGCTGTCAGAGCCATTTCTCGGATGTTGCCAAATGTTAGCCCTTGGCCCGTTCCGAATTATGCCTGCCACCTCATCCCGAGGGTTCAAACCCTATTGAAAACCCAATTTGGATGATGAAGCTGCTTAGGAAAAGAGTGGGGGTTTATCTGGTAGCAACAAACTTTGTCTTTTTGCAGCCCCCCAGCAAAAAATGCACAGAACCACAAAAAAACAAAAACCAAAATAAACAAAAAAAAGCCATGAACTTAAATGACCAAAACACCGTGAGGACCCAGATTTGCCAACGAATCTATCCCAATGACTTGCTGTGGAATAAGCGCCCCAAGAACAAATGACCAAGCCGAGTGATGGCCCCACAGCGCTGGCCGCTGGTCTGTGTCTCAAAGTTTTTTTCGCCCAAGGACTACTCGCTTCCTGAGTGGCTAGGATGAGGCGTTTTACGGCCTTGTGGGCCGACACCTGCAGCGGCGTCGGATCCACTACCTGAGGGCTAAAAATACCTCTGAACTTTTTGCGTCCAGTCCGAATCAAAAAGTGACTAACGTGTCCGTGAGAACGCAGCCCGAAAACCATCATCGGTACCTTGTTGCGGTTCACCCAACCAAAAAAACACGAATTACTTTGGGGGAGGGGGGAGCCTCAAAAAAGTGACACCACCAAAATATGCTCCACCATGAACGCAAATGACTGTTGCATGGCACTCGTGCCATGCGAAGTGGCGGCTTTGCTGGCGGCACGGTTCAGGCCCAAGGAGAGTTGCCGGAAACCAGCTGCGACTTCTCAATTTCCGCTGGTCCTTGAAACTCAAAAGGAAAACCAGAACAAAGCAGGTGAAGTTGTAGAGTTGTACCCGTTTTGGCTGCCAGAAAAATATCGTCCACTTGCTGAGAAGTCCAATGCACAAAAATGCACATATCTCCGATGATAGATTTCCCTTGAGACCGGAGAGAACATAAAAACTACTCTTCAGCAAACGGAAGCAGCAAACCTCTCGGGTGACTGATTCTCGGTTGCTTTCTGCTCCCCTGCTAAAACTTTTTAACTGTTAGTGGTTTAACACGGAAAACCCCAATTTGTTGGCCAACAGTGTTCAAGTCCAGACCCATCCCTTGTCAAAATGCACCAAAGGATTCATGGGGAGAGCACCCTGCGGATAGGCCGCAGGCCCTCCATAGGCCGCTGTGCATCGCCGCTGCATCGCTCGGCCGCTCCGCTTCGTATCGCGGAGCATCGCAGCCCGGAGACCGGAGACCTGCTGCTCCTGCCGCTCCTGCCGCTCCTGCCGCTTTTTCTTCTTCTTCTTCTTTTGTCTTCTTCTTTTTTTTTCTTCTCGACCTACACGCCTGGCGCTTTTGGTTCCAGGCACCGAGACACCGCTGGCATGGAGGGATCGGAGTCCAACTGCTTCTCCGAGCCGCTCCATGGGTCCACGCGCCTGCCAAGCTGCGCGCGCACTCCCCTGGGGCGCCCGGCTGGAACAGGCAACCTCAGAGGCGGGTTTGCAGGGATGACGTCCTCGCTTCAGATCGAGTGGGCCAAAAGAACTCGCCAAATCGATTTGTGGCTTTCTGGCCTCAAGCTCCAAACCCGAAAGGCAACTAGAGTCCATGAACCCGGGGATGACTTCCCCAGTTTGAGGTTTCCAGGTCGAAGGAGAACCCCTTCTGACTTTGACCCTCCAGAAACCTTGGCCTACAGCGGCACGGAACACGAAATCTTCAGATTCGATACCAATCAGGGTGTCTCTTTTTGAGGGAACAACGTTGGCTACTGAGATACCAAATGGAAGCCAAGCCTTCTTGGGGTACACCAAATGTTTAAAGTATTTACCTTTGGGCGCCGCAGCCATGTCTTTCACGTCCTTCACGTCACGCACGTCCCGTTCCCAATTTTATTCGACACACCCAAGCCTTCCAAACGAATTCTCCATGCCACAACTTTTCGGGTCCGAACCGACTTCCGTTCGCATCAAACGGGGGTGTCGTCTCGGCGTTTTGTTCGGGGACTCGGACCGGACCCCCAACATGGAGTTCGGTGTTCACTTTGGTGTTCCTTTAAGCCACAACAAACAGGTATTCAGTATGCCGGTATACCCTCCAAAAACGACACACCAGCACCTACCCCAACATGAAGAATGGTTCCGGAGGAGATCCTAAACTGCTTCGAGGGATCCATCTTAAAGCCCACCTACAGGATCGTTCGTGAAGAGATATGGGGGACACACCCGAAAAGGACGCGATCTGTGAAACTTGCTTACCACGGGGCACTGAAAGAAGGGAACAAGTTCGAAGTTTACCCGAAAAGCAAGCAAAACACATGTTGTTGTTTTTTTTTGAACTTTTGGTTGCTTTAAAGGGAACCCAAAAGGAAGCCCGTTGCGCCATTTAGTGGCCCCCTCCGAAGAAGGGCACATGCGTGAACCATGGCAGAAACATCATCATGCGGCGCCCTGGCAGATGGGGCTGAGTGTATAGGCCTTCATAACCCATAGCAACCACCAGCTCCATTTGCTTGTGTCCCCTGGGAAAAAATATTTCCGGTAGTGTAGTAGTGATAGATTCCCTTTTAAACCAACAGGGGAAGAATAAAATGTTCTTAACCAAATGGAAGACCACAAAGGGCCTGCCTTCAAAGGCTAGTTGTACAGGTCCACATAGCCCAGTTTGCCAACATGGGACCCTACAAGAACCATCATTTTGCCACTATCGGTTCTTTCACCGGGTTCATACCAGGGGCTCATATATATATATATATATATAGAGATCAACGCATAAACCCTGAGCAAGAAACAGCATAATCCATCCACCGTTGATTTGTGGCCAATTTCACGTGTTTGTTTTCTATGGGGCACCTTTTTCAAGGTTGGATCTAGTTGAAACCAGAAGGAATGCCACCATTTTGGAGGCCCCAGTATGACCCATACTCATTTGGCAACCAGTTCAAGGGGAAACCCGCGCGCTCTGTTCTCCATACCCTTCTTCAAGCGCCAATGAATGGCAAACAAAGGCATCATGGGGAACCCGGATCAATGAACCCGTTGATTGATGGGGAGGAAGGGCACCCCCTCCCGTTAAGGGGGTGGGTTCTACTTAGATCTGGGGTCAACATGGAACATGGGTTGCCCAATAAGGGGGTCCTTTCCTCAAGAGGAGAGTCCTCTACAACCAATTTGGGGATCCATGAATACTATCTGCAGGAAGGCGCCTCCAAAACAGCAATTCACCACCACAAGCAGACTAGAAACACCGCCACCCCCGCCCGGAATCATCTGCAAGCATCTAAGTGTGTCTTTGTTGTGGGTACCGCTTGGGTGTCTAAACGTACCCCACATGGCCACCAGCATCCACTTGTTGGGCGCCCTTGTTAACACATACGGAAACCGCAACGGAAAAACAAAACGGAGGATCCATTTCTCTAAACCTGCCGGTGGTGTCTTGGAAATGCAACAAGGACACAAACACAGACCTGGTAGACACAGTATACTGTGGACGGTTGCGAAATCCGCTTCTCGCACCACCTAAGAAACCCAACGGAATGATAACTCCCCGGTTTTTTACAGGCAACAATGGTTTCTCATGGTTTCTTAGGCGGTGCAGGATTTCGTCCATCCGTATTATCTACAAAAGTAAATAAGATGAAACGCACTGGCTGGCTTCTGTCTTATCTTGTTGCCGGCCTCAGGTCATCTCTTGTTCCTTTCCCAGTCTCTTCTCTCAGCCGTTGGGTCTCCACGGCAAAGAGAAAGAGGAAAGGAAGAGATGAAACAGACATGTAGGAAGGGAACGAAGAGAGCTGCCTTCGCTTGTCGACATATTCTATTCCTTCCGCACTCCGCCCCACCTCTCTCGACTAACCGGTGATTACAACATAATCCGTCGCGTCATCCATGATCTCATTCCATCTCTCACTCTCTCCCTCCGTTCCTACGTGGGGAGATTGGAAAAGGAGATGGAAGGGAGAGATGGGTGGTGAGCGGGCATTACACATTCCTTTTCCCCGCTCACATCTCTATCTATGGGAATGGAGGCATATTGTCGTTACAGAAGGTTCATCCTGGCTCTTTGCTTCGCCAGTCAACCCTTCCCCAGCCCGCTCCAATGAGAAAGAGATAGGAGAGCGGGTGCAATTACCTGAGGAGCAAGTTGGAGGGTGGACGAGCGAAGGGATGCGCACAGAGGCTAATGGCTTACAAATAAGCACTTCTGGAGGTCTATCCGTCCTCTATCCACATCTTCCTTCTCTTTGTCTCTGTCGTGTGGACGGCATAATCCTGGATTGTGAGGATGATACGGTCTCCCGAAAACCAGTTACTGATAGAAGGAAATAGCTGAAAGATGAATACGGATGGTATGAAAGGGGTTAGAGAGTAACTACAAGAACAAATAGATCCATCTCATCATTTGTGGCTCAAAATTCAAGAGCCACGGGCAAAGCGCAGGTTTTAGGCTTTGGTTCCATTTAGCACGCTGCCATTTTGGTGCCACTGTTTTGCCTGGAGCGCGCGGCTGAGCTGGAGCTGGAGCTATGAACTCATCTTTGCCTGAAACTTTTCTGGGCGCGCGGCTGAGTTGGGCGCCTTGTGCACCCTGCAGCCCTCGCACGCAAATCCCCACGGATTGGATTGGAAGGTTCATGCGCACCAAAGGGATTTCTTTGACGTAGGGTTGTCATGGTCTGGGCTTGCTTCTGGTTATCAGGATTGGATCCTTGGATTGGATCCTAGGATTGGGTTCATCATGTATACTCTTATTCTCTTAGGGTCTATCCTGCAGCACCCTTGCCTTTAGGGTATTGGTTGTTGCCGGTCTTCCTGCAAAACTAGGCTCTCTGTTTTCTGATCCCCTGCTAAAAGTGACTAGTTGTTTCCACTGAACCAACCAAAAACAACTGACAACCTAAGGGGACGGCTGGGAACCACCAAGATTTCAGGTTCTTGTAGTTGGCGGACTGATGTTTTTGGCAAACTTGGAACAGGAACCCACGGATACTTAGATAATCCTTCTTGGTGGTTTGGATTGGGGTTGATTAAGCAATTTGTGGGGGCATGAAAATGCGGTTTCTTTTATGCACACCATTTAAGTCAGGTTCCCCCCTAATTGGTAGTTTGGATTGAAATTTGAATCCCTGGTTAAGCTTGTAGAGCGTAGATGGGAAACCACCAAACCACCGGGCTCCAAACCACCAAGGAGTAAGCCGAACCCTAAGCATCAGCAGGGACCTTCAATTGAAGGGAGATTTACTTGGGTGTTCAAACCACTTAGTAAGCGAGTTGCAACCAGGGTTCTGAGGGGACTAACCCCATTTGCCCCAGTTGCACCCCTGGCTATAACCTACTTACTAAGCTCGTTGAACATCCAAGTAGGGACCTTTATTGAAAGGTTTTGGACCGAAGCTTAAGGGCCTTGTTGAGGGCTGGTTTTATGGTTCGGGTGAGTATTAAATGGGTTGCTCCCCGGACGAGCGCTCTTGATCGACCTTTTGTAAGCCTTTTGTGAAACCAACAAGTCTAAATGGCGATTCGGTCACACCAAGACCAGTCATGTTAAATAGTCCGGAGAAAAAACAACAACTACCCGTCCTCGGCTGGTTTCCTGCGGGGATTTAAACGAACTGTTGGCAATTTATCTCCCAGTTAAACAATCAGCCCCTTGTCTCTTAAACTTGAAACCAAAAAGAGTTGTCGTTTCAGCAATGGACACTTGCACGTCAAACAAGTTGGGCCATCCCTCCAACCTTGCCATATCATGGTAAAACCAGGGGTTACAATGAAGAGCAATGGGCACCCTCTTTAGAAGCAAAAGCGGGAGCCACCTCCTACCAAAAACTGGACCCCTTTGGTTGCTTTCAAAAAGGAAACCAAAATGAAGCCGGGTACCATTTTCAAAGAGCGAACTTCCTACTTTAAGAAAAGCACACATGGCAAACAGGATAACATGCGGACCACCAAAAAGCAACTCCATGAAGCCGCGAGCCGCACCTGGCAAGGCGCGTCGCCGACCCGCAAGCTGGCTCTGAGCTTGTCTCCTTGGTGGAAATCGATCCAAATCCGCCAGCGCTCGACTTGACTTTCCCTGTCAAGATGGACTCCCTAAGGACTGCCAGGGTCCAACAGGTATGGATCTAAATGAGTCTGCAGGTCTGCAGCGTGACCAGCAGAGTCCAATGGTTGCAGGCCTTGTACAGCCACTGATCAAGAAGCCAGCGCCCGACTTCACCACTTTCGCAAGATGGCCTTCAGCGCATGCATCTCTGTGCCTCTCTGCGCTGGTGCTTGGGCTGACCTTCATAGCCACCGCGCTAAAAAAGTATCCTTGCCATCTGAGATGCTGAGCAGATCTGCGTTCGTGGCCGGCGGAGCTGCAGGAACATGAGGTTTCTGGCAGAGCTCAGAGTGCACCAAGAAGGCATTGGTGTGTGTGTGGAAGTGTGTGTGTGTGTGTGCGTGCGTGCGTGCACATGTGTACCTGCGTAGGACGGTCCGGAATACAATTCGTCCATGCCCCATACTCTGTTGGGTTTTGTCTTGCTACAAGTTTACTTGTTGGTGGTTTATTGGAAACCTAAGGAACAAAACAAAAAACATTAAATAAAAACAAACAGACCACCTCAGGAACCGGATGCCTGGGCTTGCCACCAAGGGTTTTTGGGCTTTTGAGGTTTCTGCCAAACAGACTCCAAGTAGGTGCCCCATTGCTTCCCAATCGGACCCTCCAAAGTTGTGTTGGCTTTTCCTTTGAATTTCCCTTAAGGCCCAAACACCGGGTACCCACCGAAGCAAAAAAGGAAAAACAAACACGACCAACCAACGACCCGTGCGGCGAATTCCGTCGGAAACCCACGCCTTCCGCGAGGGCGAGCCGCGCGAGGCTCACTTGGTGCAGCCGCTCCTGGGAAGGGAAGTTCCAGGCATCTCTACTCTTGGTATGGTAGCTAAAAACTTTGACCCCAGTAAAAATGAACAGAACCAAAAAACCCCAAAAAAAAACAAAAACATGCCAAGAACAGTGAAGCAGGGGTAAAAACGGCAAAAAAGGCCCTGGCACTCGGATTTGGACAGGGGCATACTGCGGATGGTTGCGAAATCCATTTCGCACCACCTAAGAAACTATGGGAAACCACGGTTTGTTGGTACTTACAGGGAATCAGACCATTCCAGGGCTTCTTGGGTGGTGCAGGATTTTGTCCATCCACAGTAGGTGTCCTTTTTGGGAAAATTTTATTTCCCTGGTAGTTGATTGAACCAGGTAAACCAGGAATCGCCCTCTATTTTTCAACCAAATCAAACAAAAAGAACACCTATGGTCAGGGGCGTTTTTGCCTGAAGAAGAAGAAAGTCTCACTTCCTGAGTGGAGTGGCACAAAAAAAACACATATTGCTAAAACGGTCTTCGCAGAGAGTGACTGAAGTCCACGAAGTCAGGAAGGTACGGCCTGAGGGCTGGCTCGGTTCAGCACTCAAGTTCCGTTTTGGACGGCAAAATCTTTCATGTGCTGAAGTCCCCTGATGGGAAAACAACACTTCCAGCAGTGTTACTAGGTCCTCCAGTAGAGAGGTTAGAATAAGGGTACCAACTTTTTTCTGTAGTCTATTTTAGTAGGGGAACCCTACCCCAAAAAAGGGTGAAAGAGCACTACTGGGGGACCTAGTAGTGATAGATGTCCTTTCAAACCAAGAGAGGAAAATAAGACATGTTCTTAAGCAATTGGAAGAATTCTATGGGGTCGCCATCCAAACAAAAGAACAAAACCGCGTCAGCCCAGGTTGCAAGCAAAAGGGGGTATTGCCATTTGCTTACCGTCTCTTTAGAAAAACCTGATTCCGGCTTTTGGCCCCCAAACAGGGATCCTTACATTATACACCTGAACATTGCCTTGTAAATGGTGGTTTCCCTCTAATTTGGTGGAAAAAGCCATGTTTCAAATGGGCGAAACGTATCTTTTAAGGAGCCCTGAACAAATTCCTGCCATTATTGATGTTTCATCAAGCCAGATTAATACTTCGACCAAGTTTTCGAAGGATAGCCCCCCCCCTTCCCGCGACCTTGGGTTACTTTGGCTTTCTCCTTAAACACAACTCCAAAGATAATTCTTCGATTTGCGCGACATCCTTCGTTTGAAAGTTTCGAGCAACTTCCCCATCTAATTTGGGGGATCAACGGGTCGAAAAGGCATCCCATTTCCCAGTGACTCCATTTACCTGTGAGCCTTGAACAACTATCCGGAAAATAGCCACTTGGACCCTCGAACTACCTTCAAAAAGAGGTAATTGGTGTAGTTTGAGGGTCCAGGTAGATGCCGATCGATCGGCCAGAACACCAACCAAAGTTTGTGCTTCCCCCACTACAATGGTCTTCTCAAGGAAAATCAGAAAGTGAGTTTCATTGTGTCGCCTTGAAGTCCGGGAACTCAGGAAGTGAGTTTCACTGTCGCGTGGGGTCTGAATTTGGCAATCGCTCAAAAGCCATAGGAAGTTGCAATGAAACCCAATCGTTTGGGTAATTGAAGCAAGGGGTCTTTTGAGGTTACTCTTGGGGCTTTGACATGGTCAACCCCCCTTCCGTTTCAACGATGATTTAAACTTGATGGATGCATCAACATTACACGGGACTTTGAGCCTCGATTAAGTGGCTGCGCATCTGAATTGGCAGGCACTTTCTCAAAGCCGATCCGGGATTGTGAAGGAGGGACAGTCTCCTGGCCAAAAATAGGGATTCATGTCCACCAACCACTTTTGAGGTGGCTCCTTAACTCACTTCCTGAGTAGATGGGCCAAACAAAAATCCAAACTTGTTAAATGCCGCTAAACCGGTCTTCTCAAAGGTTTGGTCTCCATGAATTCAGGAAGTGAGCCAACATAGTCCTTTGTTGGAGGTGTGGAAAGGGGTGGACGGTGCAGGATTTCGTCCCATCCACAGTATGGCTGCTTTTGGAAGTGAGTTCAACATCATGGCCTGGGATCCACATTGGCTAGGTCCTCCAGTAGAGAGGTTAGAATAAGGGTACCCACTTGTTCAGGACGTCTATTTTAGTAGGGGAACCCTCCCCCAAAAGGGGTTAGGTTAAAAAGGACACCTAGCTGGGGGAAGTAATTGAACATGCCAGTAAACAAAGGAACAAGTGCCATCCCACAAGGATCAGGAAGGGACCATCGCTTGTTCGATGTTTTAATACAAACAAAGCGACCCCCGGCCCTGGGGCTCAGTTACCACCCTGAATACTTCACCACCCCGGGCACCTACCACACAAGAAACCCGATTGGGTGGTGCGAAATGGATTTTGCAACCATCCACGGTAGTTGGTATGAAGGGCCACAGTATGAGGGCTACCTTCCATTTGGTTAAGACCTAGTTGGGATCCACTGGGCTCCGATCTCGCCCTCTCAACGAAGCCGCGCTCCTCCAGCTTGCCCACTCGCACCCGGCGCCGCTCTTCCGCCGATACCCGGCGCCTGTAGGCAGCGAGGAGGGCGAGGGGGGGGGACGTTTCGTGGGGCGGGCCATTGGCCTTTGGCCCACAACTAGTTTAGAATAGAATGGAAATGTGTATTCTGGCCATATTACTTTCAATTGGAGGTGGGGAACCACAAATACTGTAGATGATAGGGACATGTGTGCTCTTCGCATAGTCATCCCTTCCCCCTTTTAATAAATCGATCCATAGACCTAGATCCTATGAAAAAAAAAAAAACACTATTTTTGCAGACCGGCTGAGACAGCCGGGTCCCATAATACTTTTGATTGGACGCGGGGAACCCCCTTTAAACAGAGACCTTGGATCTGTTGCCAAGACATTGGTTTGTGGACACCTCACCCATTTGAAGACGTTGATGGCTTTAAGGCTCCAAGACGCGCGGCACTCGTCCAGGTAGGCACAACACCAGACCTTTTCGGCATCCCACGTGTCTTCAATGCCTTGATCAAACGTCCCCCTGTTTTTGGTACCTTTGTTGCGCATCATCTCTGCTTTTGGTCTTTGTTTTTTTGCAGCCCCCCCCCTCAATAACGAACAGAACCAAAAAACTGAAGAGAAAAAAAGAAACATGCCAAGAACAGGGGAGGGATGATGTTCTCCCAACCTGTCGATCGCCTCCATCAGGCGCCGGGCACTCATGGCCTAATTCAGAATTGGGCGGTCTCTACGCACCGACGAGACCCAGCCCGCCACCCTGATGAGCTCTTTCACCAACTTGGAGTTGCAGGCACGGCCACAAGGGTAGCGCCTTCCTTTGCCCTTGCCGGCATCTTGTTCAGGAACCGCAGCGCCATGCTTGCGCGCCAATGAATCTGCTTCAAGACCACACCCCGCAAAAAGGCCGCAGGTTTCTGCGTGCGCACATCCCCCTTTCCAGGATCTTGAGGCTTTGCTTTTCGCGGCTGCTCCCCAAGTCTTTTAGGGGCTTAGCTTGTTCGGTCTTCTGTTTTCCTCCATTTGCTCAAGTCTCCTGGAAAAAAAGAAAATATTTCCAGTAGTGATAGATTCCCTTTAAAACCAACAGCGGAAAATAAATAAATAAAACACATATTCTTAAGCAAATGGAAGTTTCGTGTCAAAGGGAAAGCTTTGGATACTCCGTCCCTTGGATCTGTTGGGCTCCGCGCTGCCCTCCCAACATACACGGATGTCATCATTTAGTGGGGATTCATGTCCACCACCCACATGTGAGGTGGAAAAAACAATAGCGACACACTGCCACGGTCACTTTCCAGCGCGGCGATGTCCCTAAGTGAACCAGAAGCTACTCATAAATTTACCCAAACCTCACGCAGGACTGGAAAGTAGTTCCAATTTGCGTACTTCGACGTTGGGTGATCTTCAGCATACCTGCAGGCAATGATACTGTGGATAGACGAAATCCTGCACCACCTAAGAAACCATGGGAAACGTATTTACAAGGAATCAGACCATTCCAGGGCTTCTTTGGTGGTGCGAAATGGATTTCGTCCATCCACAGTATGTCCTGCAAAAACATGAGCAGAAATGCGGTACCTATATAGGGGCATGCAGTGGCAAGGATCCGGGTCGCTGCGGCGGGCATCAAAGCGAAGCCTTAACTGGGTCCTCCAGTGGAGAGGATAGAATCAGTTGGTACCAACTTTTTATTTTTAGTCCATTTTAGCAGGGGAACCCTCCCCCAACAAAGAAACGGTAAAAGGGCACTACTGGGGGACCTGGTAAAACATGCCAGGAAAGAAATTGACCAATGCCATCCCATAAGGATCAGGAAGGGACCATTGTTTGTTTGATGTTTTAATACAAGCAATGCAAAACGACCCCCCCAGGCCCTGGGGCTTAATACTTCACCATTCTTTAGCCTTCAGGAGCTTCATCCAAATTGGGTCCCCCAACTTGCCAACATTTAAATGGACTAAATCGGCTTTATTCCGAGCTCAAGAACTAGATTGCCAACTCTCATTGCTTCTCCGCTCCAACCCGCTTCGTTCCTTCCAAAAAGCAAAGCAAAGGACAAACAACCACCTGCTACCCTCGTTAAAGTGTGTCCAGATCCGGGAAAAAAACAAGGCGCAAACACAAAGCATCAACAAAAACAACAAAACACATTCACACACACACAGTCACCACAATCACACAGCACACAGGCTTAAACAAATAACCACAACCAGACAAATCCCAGGGTCCCAACTGATACCAAAAGTCGCATTCTTGCGTCCCACTGCGTTGCTTCCCCGCCCGCTAGGGCCGTGGCCACTGCAGGAAGCACAGCTCCCGTCGCTGAGCCTGGCGGCGGCTGTTTTGGGCGCTCCGGCTGCGACTTGAGCAGAGTTTGTTTTTGGTACATAAAAAAAGGGGAACTCCGCGGAAGCCTACGCAAGCCTACGCGAGATGCATTTTTACAGGGTTTCAGCCTACGCCGGCTCCGGGCTCTACAAAAAATACTCTGCTCACTTGTTCATTTATGGGCTCCGAGAAAAAAATATCACGTCCGATGGAGTGGATTGGCAACAATCATAAGTCCAATGTCTCGATGTTACCACAAACGTGGTCTTCCCAAATAGTTGATGAGCAGACAAAAATTGTTTATCGAACTTTCGATTTCACCAAAATGGCCTGAACAGAAAGCTTGAAGTCAAGGAACTCACAAAGAGAGACTGGGAAACAACAAATAAATCGTGCAAGTAATTGCATGTTTCTTTGTTGTTTCGTTGATTCGGGTACCCTTGTTGGGATAGGCACATAGGGTCGCATCTTTCAATACTGGTTCGCCACGCAAGCTGTACGTCAAACCTTGATTTGGGGTAACCAGCTCCCCACTAAATAAAAAAAAGCGGCGCCGCACATGCCAAGCCATTCGAGTGTGTCTCACAATAGGGGTCATGCCTAAAACATCAGCTGTTTTCCCTTGGTTTTCCTTCAAATCAACCTGCCTAAAGTGGTGCCCTCAAAAACAAGACGCCCATTTTGGTTCCGGAGATTCCGCTCTGCCACTTCAAACTTAACAGCCGTGTAATCAGCATCCCCCCCAACTTCAGGGGGACGGGGGCGGGGGCCCCATTTGCATAGAGAAACTCCCATGAAAGGGGTAATTCCAGTTTCAAGGGGATCGCGAATGGCCGATTGAGCCATTCGACAATTTTCCCGCTGACTACTTTCCCTCCAATCGCGGAAGCTGACAGGTTACAAGATTGCTAGAACAAGGGATCTTGATGCGTTCTTCACCTGAAAGCGGGCGTTCCCTGGAAAAAGACGGAACCATCTCTTTCCTGGAATCCTGGTGGTAAAGACTCAGGATTAAAACAACCCCTGGCTGATTGGGGCACCCTATTCAAGAGAGGGTCCACTACTTGTTGGGAACGCAGTCACACATGCCATATGTCATGGGGGCGGGGGGGAGGGAGGGGAGGGGGGGGAGGGAGCCCTTATTAAGCGGCCTTATTTATGGCTTATTTGGGCTCCCTCCCCCCTCCCTCCCTCCCCCCAGCCCACCGCTTGAACCATACAGGTGATAAGGAAACTGTCTTTCGTGCGAGGTCTTGAAAAAAAAACACATGTATACATATATACTTGTGTATGTATATATATATATATATGGGGGTGTGCTTCTTGAGGGTACCTTTTTTGGTCTTCTGTTAACGGGACACTAGTGGAAACCACCCGTGGCGGGCACCTAGTGTGTGTATATATATATATATATGTAACATACCACTGATTTCCAAAGGCAGGTAGATCCATGGGGGGGGGGGTTACCATATATATATATAAACACACCACACCAAACCAAAAACCAAACCAGGCCTGCCCACTCTCCCTGCCCCTCCCGGCCCACCGACATGCGCCAGCCTCGAGGTCGGCCATGAAGAGAAGATCTCCACGGGCCCATGCCTGCGGCGGTTGGCACCCCCTTTCAATGATGGCAACTGTTCCGCGGTGGATCACTGATTCTTTGAGTCTTGGCGTAGCGTTTAGCTCACTTCCCAAGTTGACTGGCCAAAAAAGTTTGAACTTGTTATTTATCACTAAAATGGTCTTTCCAAAAAGTTTAAAGTCCACCAACTCAGGAAGTGAGTTAGCTATGTTGTACCTAGATATAACATAGAAAGGGAGGGGGTAGATGGAGATTGGGGATAGTCTCAACCATGCGGCTCTTTCACTCTGGGCAAACCATTTTACCACATGTGGATACTCGCTGTGGATAGTTGCGAGAGCCGCGACTCTCGCACCACCGTTTAGAAACCCTATGGACCGCTGCCTTGCTAGATGCACTTCCACTGTGAATGCTTGCGAAATCCATTTCTCGCAATCACAGTTCAGAAACCATGGGAATGCAACCATAACGTTTGTAATTGATATAGTGCCAAGCATGAACAAGGCCAACAATCATGTCTTAGCCACCCTCAGCCAAAGGACATGTTTTGGTGGTTGGCTAGGCGGAGCCTCCTTGCCGCAAAATCTCGGGGGAACAACAAGGCACTTTGCCCCCCCCCCCCATGGCGCTTCAAATTCCAAACTTCCATCCCTGGAAAATGGAAAATATGTCCAGTAGTGATAGATTCCCTTCAAAGCCAAGGGACAGTAAAACATTCAGCAAATGGATTCAAAAGTACATGCTCCAGGCAGAGGGGCTGGTTTCTAGTCCTTCCCGCATCCCCTGCTGAGAACCAGCGCAATTCTTGGCAGGTCGGAATCTTTGTGCCGTAGCAAAACTGGAGGAATGCGCGCAGGCTTCAACGCGTGAGTCAGGATAAACGTGCAGCGAAACACTCACGAACATGTCAAGGTCCCCCAGTAGAGAGGTTGGAGAAGGGTTAGAATAAGGGCAACCAACTGTTTTCTGTAGTCTATTTCAGCAAGGGGAAGCCTCCCCAAAAATGATCGGCAGCCATTTGTGGCTGCCTGTAAAACCAAAGAATTGCCGAGGAAAAAACCATCTTCTCAACAACCCTTTCTTCAGGAGAAAGGCCTTATGCGACCAACCAACAATAGTCACATCAATAATAGTAAATGCTTGCAAACACATCCTGGCAGGATCGAAACATGTCACATGAGCCATGGTCAGAGTTTGCAGTTCCCAAAATGATTCATGAAAAAATCGGGCTCCCCCCCCCCCCCTCGTCTCGTTTTTTTCTGTATTTTTTCTTCTTGTTTTTTCCGGTTGAGCTTGAGCGAGCCAAACCCAGATCCCCCGCTAACAGTCTAACAGTCTATTTTTTCGTGGTGGAAACTACCACTGAACCAACTACAAACCACTAAGGGCTGGTAACCCGCAAGCTTTGCAGGTGATCAAGGGAACCCCGCAAATGGACTTTGGTTCTCCTTGTGGTGTTCCAATACCCTCCTACCGATCTTCCTTGGAACCTGGCAGGGGGTCCCAAAAAAAAAAAACAAAACAATGCGGGAATGGCGGTACCAACTCCAAAAAGACACACCCAAATGGCTGGTTACCAAAAGTGGTAACTGTGAACACTGGATTAAGCCGAACTGGTTGCGTTTGAAGGATGGGCCCCAGAAATTGGTGGCACCAACTCTGAAAACACACACCCAACTGGTACCTATGGCAGTATCTGTGAACACCGGATTAAGCAGAACTGGTTGAGTTTGAGTCATGGCCCCCGCAAAAAAAAGAAACACTCCCCCAAAATCGACACCCCATATGGCTTGGGCTCAAAAACCGGAATTCCAAAATGGCTTGCCCTGGTGAGTGGAAACATGGACCAACACCTGCGGTTTGCCCCTCCTGTTGAATTTTGAGCCACACCTATGTGGGCTTGGGAGGTTTCATAGGGCCGAGGCGACGCCGCGCCACTGGAAGCACTCCGCGCCTGGACCGCGCGCCGGAGCTCGCCCTGGAAGCGCTGGTTCAGCCGCTCCACATGGCACTCGTGAGCCTGAGGCGAAGGGATCCAGGGAATGCCTCGTGGAGAGCTGAGAAGTTGGTAGAAGTTGGTACCAACCTGTTCTCTCTATTTTACTAGGGGAACCCTCCCCCGAACAAGAAACGGTAAAAGGGCTTTTAGCTGGGGAAGCTGGCAGCTGTTGATGGTTTGGTGGCTTGGCGTTTGGCGGTTTGTCGTGGCTGAGGGTTTGTTACCGCTCAGGGAATGAAAAATGGAATCGGTTTAAACCATCCCCTTGTGGTTTCCTCTAAGCGGACCCATTCCCACACGCCCTCCTGAGCACCAGCAAGGTTTGGTGGTGTTTTGAGGCCAAGGCACCAGGTCCAGTCGTTGATGGTGTGGTGGCTTGCGCATTCCGTGGCTTTTTTGTTGTGGGGGCGTGTGGTGGTTTTCCTGGGCGTGTGTGGAGAACCAAGCCATTGACCGTAGCATGTTGTGTGTCTCCTTGGATTCCGGCACTCTGTCATCTGAGTGAGAGCCAAATAGCCAAGTTGCCGCTTTTTGCAGTCACGGTTGCTGGTCTTTGGGGTAACGTGCTTTGACAAAAGCAGCAACTGGCGATCCAGGAAGCCAGAGCAAGAGTCGCCGAGAAATCAAACACAAATCAAACCTCATTGTGACTAGGTCGCCCAGTAGAGAGGTTAGAATAAGGGTACCAACTTGTTTCTGTAGTCTATTTTAGTAGGGGACCCCTGCCCCAAAAAAGGGTAAAAGGGCACTACTGGGCACCTGGGTAAGAATTAGCGATTACTAGTGACCAGGGGCTATCTGAAAATTCATAGAAAATCATACTGTTCAGAATTCGCTTCGTATTTGCTCTACCCTAAAATGTTGGCAAGTGAGTCATAGTCAAAACCCGGTATTAAAATGGTCCAAGCCCAGAACCACGGTTCAAGAATTAACGGATATCCGCAGCTCTTTCTGGCTGGGACTGCCCCTTGCTATCCTTCATCTACCCGGGTTTTGATTGTGGCTCAAGTAGCTCTGCTTGGGAGTCCCCAGTTTGCTGGTCATTCTTCGGCGCGAGTTGCCTCTGAGACCAGGCATTCAACTCGCTTAGACTCCGGGCCGACTGAAAGCCCTCCATTTGCGTAAGTCCCCTGGAAAGAAAACACACAAAAAACAGGAGTAATAGATTCCCTTTAAAACCAGCAAAGAAAAATAAACGTATTCCTTGGTTGCTGTTGACCCCCTTGCACACAGTTTGACTTGTTGGGGGGGTTAGTGAAAGTTAAAGTCTAAAGATCCAACCCAATAATGTTGACCCAGGATTAATAGACCCGTCCCATTATTAGGGGGTGTTCCCTGCAAAAGTGATGAATCCCCACTAAAAGGGGACACCCCCCTATTAATCAGCCAGGGGTTTATTAATCCGGGGTTAACATTAGCAGTCAAGAAATTCTTAGCCACGCGGAAGAAGCCGAACCGGTCGCAACGAGCTCGGGCGCCGGCCCATCGTCTCCAGGAGCGCCACACAACATGCAGAAAGATCTGCGCCTTGCGACGCAGGCACCGCGCGCAAATCCGAGGAGTTTGAGCCGCCTCGTGCAAAAAAAGTGCCCAGTCGTATTTCCAAGGGCTTTTTTTCTTAGGAAGGGTTGAAACTATGTCACCCTGAAATTCAGTGACCAAGTCATGGGGGTTCATGTAACCCCCAACCGTTCCGAAGTCTGGGGGCCGAGAATCGATCCGCTTGTGCAGTTCCACAGATTCCCAGTCAAGAGTTCAGGCGGAAGTCTGCACGAAAATGTCTGATTGGGATTAATGGTACTACCTGAAGTCTCCATAACCCTGAAAAGATTGGGTCATTCCCCAGAATTGAGGGGTTGTGACCCCTTTTTCTAGGGGTCATGGAAACTCTAGGCACCCTCCAATTGTTTTGGTTCCTTGGCATCCTCGGAAAAGATCTATTAGGCAACCCCAGCTCTGATTTAGCGGGGGGTGTCCGGTTCTGGCTGTGAAGCAGTCCACTTTTGGGGGGGACAAAACTACCCCCCCTTTTCATAAACTGGTTGATTGGTTGATGAATGGGTCAACATATCAGAAGCCAAACGGCACTCCTTCGCATTTCTCGGAGGGATGCTGGGGGGGGGCTAAGGCAAGAAGCCCACGAGGATCCCATCTCGCCGAGGAAAGGGTCCTTGGACCAACCAGAAAATCCTGGGGCTAAGACCCATGTTTCAGTGGGCAGGACCATGTAAACAATGAAACATATGGAATACACAACTCAACAAACAAATATCTCTTACAAAACTGAACGTCCAAGGAACCGTGCGGCTGGGAATAAAGGGCCAGACACCAAACACCACTAGAAGATGTGTGTTTCCTGAGTCCTGCGCATAATCAAAACCCATCCTCTTGCCATGGGGAGTTCATGTCCACCACTCTGAGGTGATTCCGTATTAATCCACGGCCTGGGAGTTGGCTGGGAGGTCGACATTGACCCATTGTCCTACTAGCATGGTCTTAAAGCTTTACATAGACAGATCTTCCTATAAAAAACTGGAACCTACTGCCCTGGCCAGTAAGGGTTTGGCCGCAACAAGCCGATGTCTGGGCCTATCGGCCCCATAGGTATCAGCTGCGGGGGAGACAAAGAACATCAAAAGGTCAGAAGGTGGGGTTTGAACAACCAACCATACGGGAAGGATGATATAGAAGTAGTCTTGCATGAAGCAGATAGGAATCGAACCACCCACTAACATGGCCAATAAGGGTTCTGGCCGCTGCCCAAGTGGAAACAAAAGGCTAGCCTTAGGGGCCTTGACCAAAACGGGACACCAAAAAGGACAACCAAAAGGACATGTTCCAAATCTCAGTCGCTTTTAACCCTATGAATCCAAACCCAAAAAGCATCAAGTCCAGGAGGAACTCAGGACCGGGCTTCCTAGATTTCCCCTTCAGACATCACCTTGAAGGGACACTCAGCATGCTAAACACCATCAAGGGAAATATAGGGACCCCTGCCAAACTGTGTGTTGCTTGTCCTTTGTTTGACTTTTTGGTAACGAAAAAACATTTCTGAAAACCACAGTTTTCTAGGTAAGATGGCGCGGAAACCACAGTTTTGCAACAAACATGGCCCGCAAAAAACACAGTTTTGTAAGAAAATGGCCCGCAAAAACTACAGTGTTGTAAGAACATGGCGCTTTTGCAAAAGCTTTAGTCGTCCACATGGAGAGCTCCAGGCGTCGGCCAAAACGAACCCCGCGCGCGCCGTTCCTTTCCAGGCGCCTGGTGAGAACCCCAGGCGCCCGTAGCGCGCTGGAGCGCCGCTTCGCCTCAGACTACGCCGCTTCCCCCCACAGACTTCTAGGGGACACTTCCCCATGTGTCTGTTGTCAAAAATAGGGTAACCCCAGAATGGCTTGCCCTGGTAAGTGGACACATGGACCAAAATCTGCAGTCCATATCCTGGTGGTTTAATTTTGAACCACACCATGGTGGGGCGGGGGGGGGGGGTGTTGTGGGTTTTCAGAAACCATTTCGCAACACCTAAGAAACCCAACGGTTCCCCTGTAAATGCCAACAACGGCTTTTCATGGTTTCAACAGTGGTGCAGGATTTCGTCCATCCACAGTAGGTGTCCCTTTGGTAAAACAGATGGGTTCCCTTCATGCATAGAATGAAACCAATCTAAAACAAAGCCATCTATTTCCAACCAAACTAACCTAGAAAGGACCTATGCTTCCAAGCGGGGCAATGGGCACCACGAAAAAGGCTAAAATGTTGGGGCCAAAAGACAAGGGGCTCAGTCATGAGATTAATTTTTGGGGCCACTAAAAATGGTCTTCAAATCACGACGGGTTGACCAGTTTGGACCAAATGAAAGGCGATCCCTTTCCAACCCAAACGGTATGGGCTAAAAAGAAGATTTGTTTTGGCAGCCCTACACAGTGACGTTAACCTTTTGGGGTGACTAAAAGCTGACCAACTCACGGAAAAAAAGGTCGGCTTTGGGCAAGTGGTCAGGGTTAAAAGCAAACTAAGACTCTGTTCTTCGATCATTTTTGTGGGCAAAAATGTAATTAAGATGTCCCAAACAGGTAAGGCTTCGGTCCATGTCCTCAAATGGTGTCATAACTTATTACCGGGTTTCCGTGATCCAGCTAGCACCACTAAACGAAGAGCATACAGAAAAGTCCAAGAAGGAACAAAATGAAGGTAATCGAACCAAACAACACAAACACATCCAACATTTGGTGAGTCCAAAATATCCAAGCAAAATCCAAAAGATTGGCTTCAATTGGACTTGTTCAAAATAGAAGTCCAACCACATGGTTTTAAGTCAGTAATCAACTGCCGTCATAGTCATCCGGGACAAACAGGGATGGGTCAGATTCCTGTGGCCTTGTCATTCTTTTTAGTGTCCACTTTGCTGGCACCATTATTCTACAAGTTTCAAAGCCACCCTCCAAGTGCTGACTTGGATAAGCCCCAGAAATGGTTAAACCATCCAAAAAAGCCCAGGAACTCCTGAAACCCTCGTTTTAATCCTAAAATCTGCCCCAACCACCCCAGAGCCTATCTGGACAAAGACCTCAAAGCTTTCAGCGGTTGGGGAAAGAGGGTTCCAGTATTTTGAGACAGACCCAAGTCTTTTCGAGCCTCAACCACCTTCCCTGACCCGCCCCCCCGATCCCCGCTTGGTTTTCTTGACATTGGTGCATGTTCCAGCGATCACAGTAGTAAGCAGCACGGCGCCATCGTCACGGTCTTGCTGGTTCGAAGGGACACGTGCCTTCTAGGGGTTGATTCCCCATTCTTTTCAGCCATCGTTCTTTCAAAATCCAGCCATTTCCCCAGGGTTTTGGGCGGTTTTCTAGAAAGAAGGATCCCTGAAAGAATAGGGAAGTTACCCCTAGATGCCTGTTTGGGAATGAAGCTGGGAACCCCTCACACAGCTGCTAAACAAAAACACCCTCACCGAACCATAAAACACAAGCGGATGAACATACTGGGGGCTCCCTATCCATCTAGGCTGCTTTTTCAGGGTACCCTGTTCGGATGCTAGGTCCTCCAGTTGAGAGGTTAGAATAAGTTGGTACCAACTTTTTTTCTGCAGTCGATTTTAGTAGGGGTCCCGAACCCTCCCCCAAAGGGGAGAGAAGGGCACCTAGCTGGACCTGGATGGCGTTCAAACGAGATCCAAAAACTTGGCTGGAATTAGGATCCCAGCAAATATATATATATATATATATATTTGCCTGGGTGAGTGGAAAAAACAAAGGGAGCCCCAAAACAGATCAAAAAAAAGAGCAAAAGATCGAAGGGAACCCTAAAACTTCCCCAGAAGATCAAAAAGGGAACCACGGGGAGCGCTCTTCTGGGGAAGCTCTTTGGGTGAGGCTCCAATGTCGGGAGCTCTTTGGGGTTGGGTTCCTTTTCCCCCGACTGAATCGGCTGCGGCTGCCCATGAAAACGCGGGCCTTCCAATTGTCATTTCCCCCTTA
>CAUJNA010003473.1:142088-207088 GCA_963377175.1 Effrenium voratum | reverse complement strand
TCGTTTAATACGGAACACCCATGAGTTGGCAAAAGTTAAAGTCCTAACAGCCCTTGGCAAAATGCCCACAAAGTTTGGCGGTCGACCCCAACCGAAAACAAGACAGAGGTCTGGCAGGCGAACCCAACTCACGCGAATGATTCGCCCCAGTTTGGTAAACGCGCGACACGGCGAAGAATGTGCGGAACTCTGAAGTCCCACGTCCGTGGAGTTGGCAACTGGTTGTAAGTGGGTTAGATTGGCCACTTGCCAACTTGGCCCAACGCCCAAGTATGGCTTGTCTTAAAATAGGGATCGACCCCGAAACGGTGGTTGTTCTCATAGTGTCCCTCTTAACCCACTCAAGGCACGCACACACACACACACACACTCAGTTGCTTTCTGCTCCCCTGCTAAAACTTTGACGTTTAGTGGTTTCATGGAAACCCATTAATGTTGACCCAGGATTAATAAACCCGTCCCACTATTAGGGGGGTGGTCCCTCCAAAAGTGGTCTGAATCCAACCACTAAAAGGAATTGGACACCCCCCGATCAAACTCAACCGGGGGTTCTGCTTAATCCGGGGTTGCCATTAGTTATTTGGCTGTGGCTCAAAAAACCAGTCCCAAAATGGAACCCTGGTAAGTGGAAACATGGACCAAGACCTGCGGTTTGCCCCTCCGATCGTTTAATTTTGAGCCACACCCATTAGTTGGCCAACAGTTAAAGTGCTAACATCCAAGCAAAATGCACCAAAGAAATGAAGCCAATACCGAAAAAATATTAACAAAAAGAAGCCCAAGCAGGTGTCACACATTCAAGTGGAGATAATGGAGGACATGCGTTGGCCAAAAGTTAGAGTCCTCACGTCCCGACAAAAATCGTTGGCCACTTTTTTGCCCAGCGGCTCATCCACGACGCGTTGCCATTCTCGGAGCGAGCGCGCCTCGGACCGTGCTTTCGATCACGCCGGACATGAAAAAGGCAAACCATGGAAAACCACAAGGAAGCCCATGGAAAGCCTGGAAAAAGGTCAAGGGATTCGGTCCACCTCGTATGGGCTTGAACAAAACTGACCCTTTCTTCTTGCAACTCCCAACAAATGAACAGAAACAAGACACACGAAAAACATCTAAACAACAAAAGGTTCGACTTGTCGAACAAACTGATTTAGGAGATCCTGAAGGAAATCAAACCATTGGGCTTGGATAGGTATCTGACTAACTTCCGGTAGACTTTGTTGTATAAAAAAAGGAGATACCGAGCTTATACATATGCATATATGATGTATATACATATAGACACATAGTCATGGCAGACAAGGGGTATTACTATGCCTTGCAATCTTCTAATATTGATTGTCCACAGCCCGGGCAGAAGCCAATCCCCAGACGGGAAGTCGGACGCGTAGTGTGCATGCACCTCATATTGCACTGGGGGTTGGTCGAGGGAAATGCAAGCCAGGGCACCTCATGCGACTCAAGAATGCTCATCTTAGATCATCTTGTCTCCAACAGGCTGATTTAAGGGACATGACCCCCAGATTCTGAATATGACAGAAACAACCAAAATCCTACACCCGGATATCATTCGCCCTCGATTCCCCATGATAAACATCCCAAATCCGGTGCAAGCAAAGCAGCACCCACGCCGACGTGCCGAAGAATTCCGTTGTGACCATAGGGTATGAGCGGTGGACTCCGGACACTTGGGGGGGGGGGAATGCCAGTTCCGCTCGAAATTCGACGTTTCTTGGGATGGCACCAAGCAGATATTTGTGTACTTGGAGTCTCCTGGACCCTTTAAAAATAGGAGTCCATGACCCCACTAGTTCATGGTAATGACACCCATAGGTGTTCTTTTAGGGGAAATAGATGGATTTCCCTGGTAGATGATTAAACCACCAGGTACACCAGTGCCATCTATTTTTCCACCAAAACAACCAAAAAGGACACCTATGATGACACCATTTTTAACGGGTCCTTAGGGAGACTCCAGGTATTCCATGCGAGTTGTCTTCAATGCTGAGGCAAAAGGCCAAAAGGTGTGATTAATTTCTCGCTTGTCGTTGGGCCTGGAAATCCAAGGTCAACCTTTCGGAAACTAGACTCATACACCAAAAGGCGAAAAGCAAAAGGTGATTCCTCGGCTCTCATCAGACCCCTGCTAAAAGTTTATACTCCCAAAAAGTGTCATAGGACTTGTGGGCCTGGAAACTCGGTCACTGAGACGCACATGACATTGGACCTTGCAGCACCAACCTCCACTATTGCAAGATGAGATGGGAAAATTGTGCGGTACCGTTTTCCATCAAAACTGAAGAACATGTGGCAACATGAGTTGGGACTTCAGCGCGGAGCATGCATTGCCATTGGCGTTCCCTGAAATCAACCCCAGAAGATCTGGGGTGTCAATTCTTGGCTCCCAATTCATGGGCTCGGGGCTTTGTGGGCGCCACGAGGATCCGACAAGGACACCGGTGACGGTCAATATAAAACTCCCAGGTCATTTCCAAGGAGTATACATTTTAGGTGGGATAAATGGGAAACCCCCACTAAACCCAAAAAAAACTTAAAGCCCAAGTGGACGGCTGGGAACCGCCAAGATTTCAGCTCGATTCGCTTGAGGCATTGAATTTCTGCCGAGTCGCTGTCAAGAAATGCTTCCGCTGCTCTGCTGAGAGCGCCTCAAGTGCACGCCACATATCGTCATCTCCAAATGGTTTGGGCCCTCCAAAATGAGTCGTTTCTGGGCTGCCCTCAGATCCCCCGCTCAAAGTTTAACTTTTAGTGGGTTTAACGGAAACTACCACTAAACACTAAAAAGCTAACAGGCTAAGGGGATGGCTGGGAACCACCAAGGTTTCCTTTGGTTTCCCGCATGCAAAAGTTACCCCCCCAAACGAACACACACCTAATGAGACCACCAAGTCCAAATGTGATTCTCAAAACCACAAGTCAATGAGATATTGGTATGTGTTGAAAGGGTATGTGTTAAAATAGGGGACACCAAAATTGTGGTATTGCGGCTGAATTCCCTTCAAACCCCAAAACGGCCTCCCCCCCGAAAGCGAGTCTCAAATGAGAGTACCCTTTTTGGAGCCCAGTGCTTCCATTTACCACTAGAGCAGGCAACCAATTGATGGTATCGTTTGGGGGTGATTCTAACTTGCTGCGATAGGTAGGGAATGACCGAGTCCTGGTGTTGGGAATGAACCGTTTCGGGATTGCCTTAAAGGGCACCATCTTGGGGATGGCTTCTCTTGGGGTCATTCCATTGCTGATTCCCTGATGAGCACCAGCAAGTTAAAGGGGAACAAACATCTGCCTATCGCACCAGCCGTCTAGTTCCCCCCTTCCCAAACAAAACACTTCCATTTGGTTAAGACCCCGGAAAAAATACAGATATAATTTCCAGTAGTGCTAAATTCCTTTTAAACCCAACCAGGGAAAATAAAACAACTATTCCTTTCAGCCAATGGAATTCAGCCAATGGAAGGAGAAACAAAAACCTGCTGGTTTTTTCCAGTTGGTTTCCCTTTCAACCTCCCAAGCCCCCAAGATAGCTTCAGGGGGAAACCGAGTCCACCGAAGACCGAAGCCATCCGTCCGCCTCATGTGCGCCCAGGATCTGGGCGGAAAGGGCACAGTCGCCTCGGCCACCTCGGGGGAACCGGCGGAACAGGAAGAACCGGAGCCGGCTGAAGGGGGAGCCAATCATAGGTTTTACTGTTCGGGAAAATCAGGTAAACCAGGAATCGCCATCTATGTTTCAACGAAATCACCCAAAAAGGACACGTATGGAGCCAATTCCTCACTTGGCTAAAGCACCCATGGGGTGGGGTGGGGCAAAGCTTTTGGCGCCAAGACCACAAGTGGACCAAGAAGGGAGAACAAAAAGGTCAGAAGGTCGGCTTTGAACAACTAAGACTTGGAGGGACCTGGGGGCAGGGCTCCTTCTTCGTTCATTGCCTCCCCACGACTGAAACCCAAGAATTATCTTAGGGAAGCCTAAGCTGAATCTCATGATGGGTGTTTGCTGATGAAGGCAAGCCGCCGCAAATGGGTGACCTACATGTGGTTTCTGTTTGAGCCATCTTTGTTGAGACTCAATGTCAGTGCATCGCGATGGTGCAAACAGCCAACGGTCCGCTTCAAAAGGGAAGAGCCCATGTAAGCTGGACAACCTCCGTTTGCTGAACTGCCTGGAATAATAACATAGTTCCACTAGTGACAGATTCCTTTTTAAACCAACAGGATAAAAAAAAAAAAAAAAAAAAAAAAAAAAAACACCTAAAATCACATCATCGTAAGCAAATGGAAGTTCATGCTTTTCGGGCAGGTGGGGAACGGCCCATAGGCAGAATCCCTTAAGCCTTCAAACAAATCCCCTGACACTCATTGGAGAAATCGAGGGTGGGTGGCCGTGACTCTTGTGCGGTCCGCATGAGGTGAGCACATGAGCGGACAAAATGACGTTCGCAAGGGAAAGAGGGACACTGGGGTGGAGCTTGAAGCCTCAGATGCCCCGCTAAAAGTGACTGACTTTTAGTGGGTTAGATGGAAATCTCCACTAAACGCTAAAAGGCTAAAAAGTTAAGGAACCGGATGGCTGGGAACCACTAAGTAAACTATGTCTCAAAGCAAAATGAGCCTGAAAACGAAGTGGGGGCTGCGGCAAAGGTTTGGCTACAGCCTTCGCCTTTTGGGCAACCTTCACATGTCTGCACCTCACCCCACCTGTTCAAGCAAGCTTTCACCATGTTGCAGGTCTCAGCCATAAGCAACCGAATAACTTTTGGGTCTGCGTCAAAATGGGAGGCACCCCCCCGAAACTAGGTGTTCCTGGGCCCCGAGCCTCCCAAAAGCTTGCCACAAGAGTGGAAGCACCTGGAAACCAAGGTCCTTCCCTAAAATCGCAAGGGTAAACCATGCTTACCCCTTAAAACTCCCTGCGCCCTGGGGAAGTTCTCATCTTTTACAGACAAAGTTGCCCATGTTACCCAAAAAGTTGAGAACAGTTTTGTGCTTTTAAGAGGTAAGCCATGGGACTTTTACCCATCTCAACTGCCTACCCCAGTTGTGGAAGGTAACCCTGCGGCTTTGCGGGGCACAGAGAGGTCAGTTCCCACCACTAAAACAAAGGGAATTCATAGTACCACCATGATCTACCCAAGCAGTTTCATCCTCCAAACCGGGCTCTTGCAAGAGCCCCTGCCATTCGTTTCATGGGGGCAGGGCTTTGCATCCTTTTGCATCCTTTGGTGTGTTGTTCATGTTGCTTACCCAGGAGTAATCACAGCCAACTCCGGAGATCCAACATGTCCTTGTTTCTTGTCATGCCACACGACCTTTGTCAGCTTCAGCCTCAGCCACACGTCATCAAGCCTGGACTCGCAAACTTCGCAACAGGCCAAGGGCCCTGGCCCTACATCTGATAAACCAATCCATGGCCCTGGCCTACTCAGGGATCCGGATGCATTCTACGCCTGAACATTGCCTTGTAAATGGTGGTTCCTTTATTTGGTGTGGAAAAAGACATGTTTCAACTGGGCAAAATGTATCTTTTACGGAGCCCTGCTACTCAGGACAAACCGCGAAAAACACAAGTTCGTTCCCCCCAGTATGCTCCCCAGAAAAGGTCCTGCAGATTTGAGAGGTTCAGAATAAGTTGGCATCAACCTGTTTGTTCCTGTTTAAATTTTACTAGGCGAATTCCCCTTCCCCAAAGAGAGTGGGTAATTAAAAGGGGCACTGGACAGACCTAGTCATGTTCCTTCCCCAGTACTCATAACCTCCGGAGCTTCGTCTCCGTGGGGGTTGAAGCAAGGAAGCCTCGGGCGCTCGGCGCTCCCCGGCCTCCGAATCTCTGTTGCGCAATGCGCCACCGCTGCAGCTTCCGCAGCCCCAGGTGGAAGCTGGGAGAAGAGAAGCAGCGGACGGAAGGGGAGTGGGAGGGGGGGGGATCAGGGTGGAAGGGGAGCAAAAATTCTAAATCTTTGCAGCTAAGTGGGGATTTTCCACTAAACCACAATGGAAAACAAATTGTAAAATGTGTCCCAACAACAACCATGGTGTGTTTTTTGAGGGTACCGTTTGGGATTGGTGTAAAGAAAACCAAAAAGGAGAACTAGCCTCTCTCCCACGTTGCCATGGCACCCACAAAGGGTCCCTTCAAGAGGAAAACACAAGTTCTATGTTAGTGGCAGGGAGGTTACAAGTTTCGGGACGTCCCTCCATGTTGAAATCCACAGACTTCTTCCCGTAGGTGCTAACAAGGGGCCCCTCACTTCCGATCGAGATGGGCCAAACAACAGTAAGCAAACTTGTTTGCCACACAGTAGTCCATGAATCCATGAACTCAGGAAGTGAGACGCGAAACGGGGGACAACAGTTGGTTGGGATTCATGTCCACCAACCACTTAGGTGGCTCCCTTAAAGCTCATAGCTATATGGGCATGAATTGGTGGATATCATTTGGGGTTTTATGTCCACCAACCAGTTTTTTTAGGGGTTCCCTTAAAGCTCATGTTCCTTTAAGCGACAAACCCGAAGAGCTGTTCCCACGCCAGTTCTTTCTGCTGCCCTGGCAAAGCTCCAGGCAGTGACGCGATCGAGGAATTTGGATCAGCAAAGGCTTTGCTCCCTTCAGATCCTTTAACCACCGGTTTCGAAGAGTTTAGTGTGGTTCCTTTAACCGTCAACTGTGCCTTGGGTCAAGTCTATGTGGTTTAGGGTTTAGGGTTTGGGGTTTAAGGGTTTAGCTTTGGAACTTGAAGATTGAAGAACCAGTTCACTCTGCGGATCAGTTCTATCTGGTTCCACCAGCCTTGAAGAACCCCACACAAAATCAAAGAAACCATGGAGCAGAAATCCAAGAAACTGAAACACAATCGAAGAAAATGGTTGGGTGTTCCGCATTTTCTTCTGGAAGCCAGACTTGGGTGTTCGATTCGCCAAGGTAGTTAGCGGTTTATCGCCTTGATTTTCAGGAAACCGATCTAAGTGTGTTATAAGCCAGGTTGCTAGCCGCGTGGGTCTGGCTTTTGTTCCCCGTTTTGGGTGGCTTGCAACGGGACACCAAAAGGATAACCAGAATGTTGAGGGTCCCCTAAAATAGAAACACCCATCTACTAACCTGCTCTGTCCTCAAATGCCCCGGCTAAGAGTTGGACTTGTGGCTTGCTGGAAACTACCACCAACCAACGAAACACAACCAATGAAACAACTAAGAACCATTCATAAGCCACATACCTGGAGTCTCCATGACCCTTTGAGAATGGGGTCATTACCCTAAATGTGGTCATGGACCTATTTTTAAAAAGGGTCCTTAGGGAGACTCCGGGTACAAACCACCAGAACCAACTTGAAAATCGAATCTTCACGCCCGGCCGACGCGCTTCGAAGCTTCCGGCCGGGTGTCTTCCGGGCCGGGCGCCTCTGGCGTGTGGAGTGCCGTAGCAGCATGCCGCTCCACCACCCGTGCAGAGCACTGGCAAGCAAGCCCCGCGCCTCACCGATTTGATCGAACCGGGAAAATCCGTCTTCCCTTTTGGACGTTTGGGTTGGTTTGGAGGTTGTGGAGGTTAGGTGGTTCCCAGCTACCCTCTACAAGAGCCAGTCGAATGGGTCCTGGGTACTTTGAAAGAGCCCCGCACATACTTCCCCTGTAGTTGTTGGATGTTGGTGCGCGTTGGATACCTATTGTAGCTGTAATTGGATACACCTTGGTTGCCTATTGTACCGGTAATTGGAAGCACTGGGTCTTACACTTGGATGCAAGTAGACGGCACCAAGTCCTGCTGTTTGGTGCTGTCATGTTTTTGCTTACGCAAAGAAAATTGCGCCATCTCGCATCACCGAATTGTAGCACAACTTGGACCCAATATGACCCAACACGAGAAAACTCACCATGCCATGCTTTTTTACACACCAGACTGCAAAAAAAAACATTAGAGACCCTGAGCTTTTGTCTTTAAATGGGGAACCGCGCCGAACGGATAGTTTCCTTAGTTTCCCTTTGCAACAACACTCTCTTTCCGACGGGTCGCTTGCAAGACGAGGTGACCTGACGGAGTGAAGCGGACGTTCAACCCACTCAACTCTAGACAACGGTTTGGGAATCTATCTAGAAAATGGGCTTGGGAATTTAAAGGAGTACGTACTAAAAGAGTACTAAAGGAATCTATACTGGGGGAAGAACATTGTTCAAGTGAAATTCAGAAAAAGACCGCATCCAAACCGTTATCCAGATCAATGATTCGATTACAACTGTGGCTATGAGGAGGCTAACCCCGTGCACCCCAGCTGCACCCATGGTGACAGCCTACTTGACCAAGTAGAAACCCCACACGCCCCCCGCCTGGGAGTTTGGCCAAGTCTGCAAGTTGTTGGTTACCCAGGTCATAAGCCATGCATAACTCCTAGGTCCTCCAGTAGAGAGGTTAGAATAAGGGTACCAACTTTTGTCTGTCTATTTTAGTAGGAGAACCCTCCCCCAAAAAAGGGTAACAGGGCACTACGGGGGACCTAGCCCTTAAGTGGAGCGAACCCTGTCGTTAGCGATTTGTAACCCACACGGTCGATTCAGTTACGGCCACAAACAAACAATCCCAGTGGATCCCAGTTGCTGCTCGTTTACTATTGTTTGTTGACATATTTGATTGATTCACGTATGTGTGTGTGTGTTTATGTGGGTGTGGGTCAAAATGAAACCACCAGGAGACCGCAGGTTTTAGTCCTTGGTTTTTCCCCCGTTCTTTTTCCGCAATTCTTCCGCTTCTTGTACCACGCCGTCACCGCCCAAAAAACCTCAATTTGCCGTTTGCCGAGAAGTCCCCTGGATTTGTATTTATTTTAAATATCTATATATATATATATATATTTCCAGTAATGAAATTGATTCCCTGTAAACCCAACGGGGGAAAATAAAAGAATATTCTTAACCAAATAAATGGAAGGTACCCTCCCTCCAATCATGGAAGCGCATAGAGAGGTTCCCTGCAAGGAAAGTAGTTGTCCAATTCCTCTTGTTACCTTCTATGATTGTTGGAGGGAGGGTGCTCATAGATCTTCTTAAGCAAATGTATTTCCAGTAGTGAAATCGAATCCCTTTAAAACCAACAGAGGAAAAAATAACTTGTTAAGCAAATGGAAGTTTGGAGGGTGAAGGTTACGTGGTTCCCAGCTACCCTCTACAAGAGCCAGTCGAATGGGTCCTACTTTGAAAGAGCTGGTCCGCACATAATTCCTTACAAGAAAATGAAAAGACTCTTCTTAACCTTATGAAAGTGAATGACATCTTCACCAAATGAAAGTTTAACACAATCTTTACCAAATCTTAAATAACTTTAGCCAAATCTTCTTAACCAACATATTCCTAACTATTCTTAACCAACTACTCTAACCATAATATCAAAGTTTAACCAAACCTTAAATCATCTTAACCAACATCTTCTTAAGCAAATGGAAGACAGCAGCGCCGCAAACGACGCCGTAAACGTCGGGTTCGGCTCGCCTGGTCCCCTGCCAGCCGCGCCGCGGCGCGCTGGTAGGCGCCACAGCCGCTGCGGCGCCGGCGCAGCAAATGGGTCGCCCAGGCCTCGGCGAAAGGGTGGGGGACCTAGGCACCGACTGGTAGGGTTTTCAAGGGTGGAAACCTAGGCGAAAGGGTACCAGGGGTACTACTAATGGTACTACTGTAGGTTTCCATCCGAGAAAAACCAGGGAAAATAACACATGCTCCATTTGCTGAGAAGTGTTCTGGAAAAAGTAGAAATGTTTCCAGTGAAATCGATTCCCTTTGAAACCAACAGGGGAACATGAAACACATTCTTAACCAAATGGAATATTATTTACCGAAGGTGTTTTAGCATCCGACTTTGGTCAGACTTGTTTCTTAAATTCCACTAAAGCAGTCATTTCAAATCTGGAGGCTGTCAGATTCCTCACGTCATGCTTCAAAGGCCACTCGCAAGGCGAGCCATTCCAGCCTAGCGAACATTCGTGACCACCTGGAGCCTCCATGACCCTTTACAAATGGGGTCATTACCCTAAATAATGGGGTCACGGACCTATTATAAATGCGCCGCCCACCCTTGTTTTACCTACCTGGATCGCCAGTTGCGATCGTGCCTTTCCATGCACTCAAAGCCCCCAACACCGATCGCAACCGTAACTGAAAAAAGAAAGCGGCAACTTGGCTGTCTAGGTGAGGAGTTGTTGCATCCGACTTTGGTCGGCCATTCTTTTGGGGTTGAAATCCAGGGTGTTGGCTGATCAAGGCCGTGGCGGAATTATTTTTTTGCTCAAACGACCAACCAGCCTTGTTGAGCCCCAAGGGTCTTTCAAAGAACCTAAGATGTTGGGTGAGATTTCTCTTGAGCCCAACTTGATGTGTTCATCCCTGACTAATCTTGGCGGTCCGTTTTCCAATCCCCTGCTCAAAGTGACGAACTTGTGGCTAAGACTCGCAAAGTACCACTCAACCAAGTAAAAACGTGGCTGTGGGTCAAAACCCAGGAAACCCCTGGGTGAACCTCAAAAAATAGCTGGAATTCAAATGGAGGTTCATCCACCCCAAAATGGCTCGGATCGCCAACTTTTTGCAGCTCCCAGCTTTGCGGTCTCCACTCCTCTCACTTCCGAGCCTCTGCAAAAAGGTTCGCCCTTGGGTCCAGTTCGGGAGAAAAAAAAGCCACTTCCCCCAAAAGCTAAAGTCCAAAGATCCAACTAGATCGCCAGACATTCACCTTTTTTTTTATATAGCCAGACAGTTTTTTGTTTTTGACAAAAAACAATGCCACTCACCTGGTCCAAGCAACCAAAAAGTCACTAAAGCCCATGAGCTTGACGGAGTCTTCAGGACGGCAAGAAGCTCAGCCGGGTTTGAACCTTTTGGGGCCAGAAGTGGCTGGTCAAAAATAGGGTAACCCCAAAATGGAACCTTAAACTCACTTGCCCAAAGGACCTGGAAATAAAATGTTAACCTTTTGGGACCTTTACTAAAAATGGACCAAAATGGGAAAACCAAAAGGTCAAAAGGTCGATTCGCTTTGGGCAAGTGAGCAAATGGACACATGGACAAAACCTGCGGTCCATATCCTGGTTTTATTTTGACCCACACCCAACTGACTAATTGCCAAGGCAAAATGTTGGCGTTTTGTTTTGAGGGTGCCCCAGTGGCCATGGGGAAAACAAGGGCACCTTTCTTTTTGTTGGTTGAGCTAGGTCCTCCAGTAGTTTGAGGATAGAATAAGTTGGTACCCGATTTTGTTTTGTTTTGTCTATTTTAGTAGGGGAACCCTGCCCCAAAAAGAGAGTAAAAGGGGCACTACTGGGAGACCTAGTGAGTTAAAGCCGAACGCTACGTTTTCTCATTTCCAAGGCTGGTTGGGTGATTTCAAAGGCAAACTCGATGGATACTATGTTTTTAGGGCTCCCTTTATTTAAGACACACCCAAATCACTTGGGCCACTTGGGCATGTCTGTTACATCACACACAAAAAGAAGGTGGTGGTCCTGTTGGCGTCCTTTAACACCAAAAGAGGGGTAACTCCGAAAAGGACGGATCGCGCGTATGTCTTCTCGATCCGGTGCCCAGGGCCCTCTAAGTGAAGTTGACTTGCTTGCGAGGGGCTTCCACGGGCGGAAATGGGCAAGAGTTGAAAAGGCTTGGCTTGGACGGTGCTTCCGGAAGCACACCTTAACATTTTTTATGTTTTTTCTCCGTGGTGTCCGGTTGCCCAAAAATCGGGGTTTCCGATCCCTGAACTATCTTCTTAGCTCACTTCCCGAGTTGGACTTAAGCTGCTTGGGGGAGACATGTGTAGTGGCAAACATCAAGTACAGACTGTTTCTTGCCAGTCCACTCAGGAAGTGAGTCAATGTTTACCCCTTACTAAGAAATTCCTCTGAATAAAGACCGTCCTCTTTCCCCGAGTGCCAGCCAATACTACTTTACAGGGACCCCCCAACATTTTAGCCCGCCACCAAAACCACCCTCGATAAAACTTTCCCCTTGGCCCCCAAAACCCAAAAACGAAACACCAAAGTGAACAACAAAAGCTATTTGCTGCCGCTTCTGCCAATGCTAATTACCTTTGTGGGCTTGAGTTGCAACTTCTTACTACAGGTTGTGTATTAATTCGAAAATTGACAAGCTCGCAACGGTATCCCCCCCTCCCCTTCAACGGCAAATAATACAACCCGCACTCTTCAGCTCCGTGACCATAAAACACACCGTGTCCTTTCACTCTCCTCCCCCTCTTGGTTTCCTCCTGATTCCCATTTCTAAAAAAAACATCCCTAGCAAGATGAGGGAAGTACTGCCAGAAGAGTTCCAAAGAAAGGGTACTTGGAGTCTCCATGACCCTTTCAACATGGGGGTAATCTTCTGGGGCCCAGTCTTACTGGTGCTCAGGAGGGAATGAGAGAATGACCCCTACAAACCATCCCTTGTGATTTTCTTTCACAAAATCCCCAGGTTGATTCCCTCATTCCCTGTCTATCGCACCAGCAAATACCTGGACCCTCAAATTTCCAACTTAAACATGTGCTTTTTTGCAACCCCAAAACATGCTTGGGTGAACTCCCCCTTGTTTGATGGGCAGTTTCGGGTGTTGGGCTCTCCCCCCGTCTGAGCCGAACCGAAGGGCAGACCAGGCGTAGCGCTTCAAGCCATGGGGGCCCACCGCCTCACACGACTCGCGCGGCGAAGTCGCGTCAGCGCGAGCCAATGGATTGGCCCTTTCCCAAAGGGCCAGCGAACTTGGGTTGAAAGTTGGCTACTTAGGGGTCGACTCATGTTCCATTCTTTAAATGTGCTACTTATCTAGGGGTTTCATGTTCGGTTGAACATTTGCTACTGATCTAAAAAGTCGATTCGTGTTCCATTCTTTTCAATCGTTCTTTCCAAGAACGAAATGGGGAAGCAAACTTGTGAGATGTACCGCTCAAATGTATCCTGAACCACGGTCCTGACCCGCAAAGCGGGTTGAATCTGCAAGGGACCCTAACCCAAAAAAAAGAGGCTCACAGGAGAGAGAGAGAACGACCGCTAACCCAAAACAAAGTGACTCAGGGTGAGAGAAACAGAACGACCGGAGAGATGACTCTCCGAACACCGTGCCCGAGTGACTACTTGAAGTCCAGGGACTCGGGCAGGGAGAAGGTGTGGCTAAGCAACTCCTTCTCCCTGGGGTTCAACCCCCATTAAAACAAAGGTTGGCCCAATTTAGATGATGACAATCTTTAGGTAAATCATGGTGGTTATATGAACCCCCATTGTTTTAAAGGTTGTTTGAACCCCAGGGTTCTCGGTTTGTGACAATAGAAGTACTGGCCCCATTACCTTGCCATGATCAAAGTCACCTGCGTGGTAGGTTGAACCGTAAGACCCCTGTGCTGACTTTTTAAAACTACCCGAAAACCGTCAAACGCATGGCCCCTGAAATAGGGGCTGCCTCGGACCTGCAATTGCGGTATCCTTTGGTTTCCATTGAATTTGGTGTCCAGCCTGAAAAGTGCACCCTCAAAACGGCACACACACGCGCACACACACACACACACGGATCAAATCTGGAGGCTGTCAGATTCCTCACGTAATGATTCAAAGGCCACTCGCAAGGCGAGCCATTCCAGCCTAGTGGCCATTCATGACTGGTGACTATTCGGAAGGCCAAGGGCCAGTTCTTCAAACGCTGCCTTTCCTAGGTCCTCCAGTAGAGAGGTTAGAATAAGTTGGCACCAACTTTTTCCAGGACGTCTTTAGTAGGGGCACCCTCCCCAAATAAAAGGGCACTACTGGGGGACCTAGTTCCCATGGCTCCCCCTTGGCTCTAAACCAGTTTCTGGTTTCGCGGTTCCTTGATCCCTTGCTGAACCTCAAACCAACTCTTCGTGGAACTCCAACTCCAAAAGTCCAAGGATGTGGCTTGTGAACGGCCAATTTAAGATGCGATACCCTTGAATACAGTGGATGGTTGCGAGATCCATGCCGCCCCACCATTCAAAAACCGCGGAAGGAAGCAGCCTACCGCAAATACCAACAAACTGTGGTTTCCACCAGTCAGACACCCTGGACATCTACTGCAAATACCAACAAGTGGCTTCCCATGGCTTCAAAGTGCCCGCGCTTGGCAGCCCCAGCTCACCGAAAAAAACATACCGACACCGGAAAAATCGGTGAAGTTGCAAAGGGGAGATCCGCCGAAAAGTTGGAGTTGCGTCTCATCTCATAAAACGGGGCTCCCGGCCTTGGATTAAGCAGAAGCCCCTGTTTGATAAGTGGCTGTGGCTCAAACAACCCGGAATTCCACAATGGCTTGCCCGATCGGTAAGTGGAAACATGGGTGCCAACACCTGCGGAGCCAGCCCCTCCGATCGTTGAATTTTGAGCCACACCCAAGTAGGAGGGGGGGACGGGGGGAGTCCCCTGGCAGCGGGGATGGGTTCAGCACTTTGGGAGGAAAACAAGCCCTGAGACCAGGACGGGTTCTGCTTCCGGGGTCTAAGCCTTCAGCTCGAGACGTGTTGGAAATAAGGGTCTGAGGGTCTAGCACGGTGATACCTGCGGATCCATGTAGCAATCGAGCGTGCCCGTCCATCTGTACTTTGTATGACTCACTCAGCCCATAGGTCTCGTAGTCTCTCGGCACGATGAGGACGATCTGGACGACATCATCTCTGTAGGCGATGTGGCGAAGTCGATCGCGAACTGTCATCACCGCCCTGGCATTCTTCCATGTGCGTGTTCGCCCCCCTGCAAAAAAATGAAAATCATTCCGGTGGTGAAATCGATTCCCTTTAGAACCAACAAGGGAACAGAACAAATACTCCTAAGCAAATGGAACTGTCGTATTGCCGGAGGTCCCTTTTTTGGTCTGAAACCACGGGAATCCACGTCTCGGACTGCGACCTTGCGCAACACAAAGGGGGGCTTACCCTCCCACACGCTACCCTCCTGTCCACTAAATGACTGACTGACTCCTGGAAGACAAGTTTCCTTTAAAATGGAATCTCTGGTGGGTTCCATATTGATGAAAAACAACGTGAAACCCACCAAGACGACCGTTCCAAAGGCCGGCAGTGAGGTTCCATGGCGGTGGTGAAATCACCTAAGGAATATTATTCGGCGAACTGGACAGATGTCGTTTTTTGAGGGAAACACAAAAAGGAAGACCACCATTATGGGGGACCCCCAAAAAAGACAACCCCAAATGCATCATCATAACCAAGAGGGCACCGATCCGGACCTCTAGGGAAAAACGGGCACCCTTTGTCTGTTTGATTTCAAAAAGTACCCACGCAACACACACTCACAACAAAAATAGTCATGTGTCAACCCAGGGGGCCTGCAAAATTGTAGTTGTCCTGTTGGCTTCCTTTCAAACCAACACAAAAAGGCACCCTCAAACTAAGCCCAGGTGGTATCCCCAACAGCCCCGGAACCCCCGAAAACAAAAAGCAAACTCAGGAAACCTCCCTGAAAGCTGGCCCCAAACCGTTGGAAGAAATGGAGGTAGGGCTCCAAGCCCTTTGGTGCACCTGCTTTGTTGGTGCCAAACGGGAAACAAGCCATTCTTCCTCCACTTGCTGAGAAGTCCCCTGGGAAAAGTCCACATATTTCCGGTAGTCATAGATTCCCTTTAAAACAAACAGGGGAAAATAAAACATCTTCACCAAATGGAAGTCTTTGGGTCTCCGATTTGTTTTGAACCAACTGAGCAACGGACTGTCCGCCGGAACATGATCTGGAACCATCTGGAACATGATCAGACTGATCAGTGTGGAGAACAGCAGGGTCCAACCCAGAACCTACAAGAACCATGTTCAAAGGCTGGTTTCCGAAACAACCATTTCCTATGAATGGGCCCATGAACGGCAGTTTGGGAAACCACCATTGGTCTAGTTGCAAAATCTGATGAGCACTTGTGAATCCCTTACATTGTCCCACTTGCCTACCCCTTACATCCCCCTTACAAAAGGCAATACCGTGAGTCTCAGCGAGGCGCCCATCGCAGAGAAATTGCCCGTTTTGCAGGAACATGGTCTTCCAAACACCTCCAGTCAGCTTCTAAAACTTCTAAGGGATGGGAGGGTAAGTGATTGAAGCTGTAAATGTTGGTTTCCCAGGTCCTCCAGTAGAGAGGTTAGATCAAGGGTACCCTTTATTCGTAGTCTATTTTAGTAGGGGAACCCTCCCCCAAAAAAAATCGGTAAAAGGGCACCTACCTGGGGGACCTACTGTGGATGGACGAAATCTTGCACCGCCTAAGAAACCCTAGAATGATAGGATCCCCTGTAAATACCAACAAACATTATGGCTTATGGTTTCAACCAGGGTGTCTTGGGTGGTGCAAATGGATTTTGCCCCTCCGCAGTACCCTTGCCACCCCCCCAAAACAATGGTGATAAATTCCTATTGAAACCAACAAAGGAAAACAACAAGTATTCATTTCAGCAAATGGAAGTGATTGAAGTGGTAAACATTGTGTTTTCAGCTTCGCGGAAGTTTTTGCTTCGCGTCCCGGCAAAACGCGCGTCTCACGCCTTGCCCACCAGCTGCGTCACGCGCCGCCCGTGCCGCGCCCGCCGCTTCCAAGCGCCGAACACGGCGCGGAAGCCTCGCCGAGAGTTGCCGGAGGCGTCAGGAAGCCAATGCACCCGGTTCACCCCTACTGTGGATGGACACAATCCTGCACCACTTGGAAACCATGGGACACCATTTTCATTGCTATTTACAGGGGAATCATCATGTCAGGGTTTCTTGGGTGGTGCAGGATTTCGTCCATCCACAGTAGGTCCTCCAGTAGAGAAGGGTACCAACTTTTTGCAGCAGTCTAATTTAGTAGGGGAACCCTCCCCGAAAAAAAGGGTAGAAGGGTACTACTGGGGGACCTAGAATTAACATGTCTGGCCTGTGAAATCAGGCAGTACCTAGGGATGCGTAGGTTTTCCATGCCGCTTCCTCGGTAAAAACCGCACAAAGAGGGTCTGCCCAAATGACGCATCCACATTCTTTGTGGATCCCGTTTAGGGAGGGTGGTCCAAGGAGAGGGGTCCCGGGGGGGGTCCGATGGTTCCTACTGGGGGGTGTCGTTTTTCAGGGGACTTTACCAAAAAAAACACCAAGGCCAGTTGATGTTCCGTTTAAAGGCCACAAAAAGGTTGGCAGTCTCTCCCAAAAAAGCTGCGCCCAGCGGAATCTCGTCCAGGAAGGGTGGTTCAGGAAAGGCGGGGGCTCCCCAAGCTCCCCAAGAAACCCAGGCTGCCTTAAACTCACTTCCTGAGTTGATGGGCCAAAAAAAGTTCAAACTGTCTGTTTACCACTAAAATGGTCTTCCCAAAAAGTTTAAAGCTCAGGAACTCAGGGAGTGAGTAAGCAAGGTTTCGGGCTCTCAAATACCCACCTTCCTTGCACCTACCCCGCTCGATTCCAGAATTGGGCGCCCGTGTCCGTGGATCTCCAGGTATGCTCCAAGGCTGGGGGACTGCACATTGTAAGGTTTACAAGGTGGCGTCTTCTGCCGTTGTTTTTCTCTTTTTTTCTGATTTTCTGACAGAACTTACGATGAAGAACTGGTTTTCTCAGCGGTTGCATGCACACATCCAAGCCGAGAGATGATGTTGCGGGCATCTGCTCAGGTCTTGGCAGCGACAGCCAACCTTACAAGCCACCGGCGTTGTCGCCGTGGCAGCCTTGCGATCCCTTGGCCGGAGCCTTTGGGAAAAACAGCTTCTCATGTGCTATTGACGCTGGCTGTGTGCCGTGGAATGCACAAAAAAGCAGTCCGGCGGATTTCGAGCAGTCCGGCACGGACACCCCAACCACCTACTCAACTTGCGGGTGTGGGTTCTGGGCGCTGCTTTAAGCCTGGAACTGCAAGGGGCGCCACGGGACGGGGGCTCTATCACCTATCAAACCAAGCTGTTAAGAGCATATCCTGGGTCTATCCCAGGCTTACCCACAAATAGAATTCCCCCTACCTGGAGTCTCCAATTTAAAATTAGGTCCATGACCCCTTTATTTTAGGTAATGACCCCATTTTTAAAGGGTCATGGAGACTCCCTCTAGTCTTGCCTGGACGTCCACGGCCAAATCTTTTCGGGGCTGGGGAATTCCATCTTCAAATCCGCGGCAACATGTCCGGGCTACGAATCCGACAGTACCCTTCCACTTGGTTCTGCACGTGACTCCAGACCAAAAGTGCAATACGGGTTTTGCGTGTTGGGCAAAGGGGCAACTGTGCACCAACCCATGATTCTTGCGGGAAGATACATAAGCCACGGTCTATATTCATGGTTTCCCACAACAACACGAAATTATAGATAGAATAATGTCCTGAATGCCGCTAATTGCAATTCGAGGCTCGTGACTCGTGCTCTCAAAATTGGTAGGTGTCCCTAGCAAGTGAAACTAGAAAAGGAATTCCCCTTAACAACAACACGAACATGCAATAAGACATTTATCTGCAAATGTGTACAATATTCCCAAAAGCGAAATTAAGAATCGGATCCAAGAAAAAATCAGATCTTTACCATTGCTTTCGCTCGTTTGACCCACCAAGTGAGCTCGCCATAAAAATTGCACACCATTCAGGGGTACCCTTTAAGCAACCCGCATGATGCAAAAGCACCGACTGTTGGGAAACCCTGCTTGTTGGTACTTACAGGGAAATCATCTCCCCAGGGTGTTTTAGGGGGGGTGCGACATGGACATCCACTCCACAGTATGACGTGAGAGAATGGAAGCCAAAGCACATCTACACATCTGGGTTACGGCCCAAGCTAAAGCACATCTACACCTCTGGGTTTCTGGCCCTCGAATTCTTCGAGCCCATAAAAAATTGCTTACCTCTCGGGGCCCTCGGAGACATCTCGGCCGTGAGGGCCCCGGCGCAGGAAGTCCCGCTTCGCGCCCTCACTCTCCCGAAGGAGGCCTCACGGAAGGCAAAGGGGGGCTGCATGTATGTGTAAATAGATGTATATATATATATGTATACGGTCACCCCCCCCCATGATCTACCTTCATATGTCGACAAAAAAGGAAAAAGAAGGAAAGGAAAAACGGGAAACAAACACATGTACTTATATAGTAGGCCCCCCAAACATACCAGTTGCTCAAATGACAAAACACTACACGCTTTTTTGTCTGCTGAAAGTTCAAAGGGTACTTTTTTGGGGGTCTTTTGTTGAGAGTGCCTACCCTTTGTTGGTGGGTGTGAATTTTAATTAGGGGACCCTTTGGCAAACATCCGTTTCAACAAAACCCCAAAACAGGGTTCCCGCAAAACACAAATCCATTTCACCCAAACCGTCTATCCTTTTGTTCAATCAACCTCCTTTTGGTTTCCCTTTAAAGAAAATGGACCAGGGAATAGCTGTTTACTGGGGGGCCCTTCCCTGTGCAAACCGTCGATCACCTTTGGTACCTCCAATGCCTCTATTTGCTGAGAAGTCGCCTGGGCAAAACGAGGAACTGTTTCCAGTGAAAACGAGTCCCTCGAAAACCCATTGGGGGACAGAACTATTATTCACCAAAAATAGAAATGGCAAGGCACTTTGTTCCTGAAAAACGTCTCTGCAGGGCGATTCGGTCAAACAAAAGACCAGGCCACTTGGGTGTGTGACACCTACTTGGGCTTGTTGTATTTTTTGGTATTGGCTAGGTCCTCCAGTAGAGAGGCAAAAATAAGGGTACCCTTTTTTCTGTAGTCTGTTTTAGTAGGGGAACCCTCCCCCAAAAAAGGGTAAAAGGGCAGCACTGGGAGACCTAGTTGGTATTGGTATTGGTCCGCATTCCCATTGGTTTCCCCAAAACGACTTGAAATCGGTGGATGTGAACATCAGCTCGTGACGAGCGTGCCGGTTCTCCCTGGGAATTGAGGGAAGAATAACCCCTGTAAACCATCCCACAAGTGGTTTCATTGAAGGGTGTCCCTTCCGGGAATGAATGCCAGACCAGCCATGTTTGAACCCTTTAAGAGTGTCTTTATTCCGTGCTGGTACCCATGTGTTGGTGGTTTGTAAGGGACACCAAATTCACCGAAGCCATTTTCGAGGGTCTCCGATGTATTTTTTGTTTAGACAAAACACACACACACACTTGGGTGTTCGATTCGCCAAGTTGGCAAGTGGTTGATAACCCGAATTATGATCAAAAGTGCCCCAAGTGAACTTGGCCTGGATGCAAGCAGGTCAAGGTCATTCACCACACTTGGCCGAAGACCCAAGTACCCATCTCCCCTGCCCAAGAAAAGATCGGGGTCTCCGATGGATTTCGTGTCTCGCCCGCGCGCAACCAAAAAACGTATCCCCAAATCAATAGTTGACTAGGTCCTCCAGAAGAGAGGTTAGAATAAGGGTACCCTTTTTTCTGTAGTCTATTTTAGTAGGGGAACCCCCCAAAAAAAAACACGGGTAATCGTCACCAAAGAGGCATTTGAAGGGTTTCGGCACTAAAAATCGGGGGTGTGGGACATGACCACAACAAAATGGGCTTCCAAAAAACGCTTCACCCCCCCATAAGAAGGCGGGGACTTCCCACAAGTATCGCAGTGGTGGGATAAACCTGATGTGATCCTCAAGCATAAGTTGATCTAGTGACCAGTGGTTTCCGTTGAAACTTGCACCAAACAGGACATGGAGCGTCCCAACATCTACAAACTCCAAGGACAGCTCCGGAAAATCGGGGGCTCTCCGCACGTCGATTCGTTCACCTAGGTCCTCCAGTAGAGAGGTTAGAATAAGGGGACCAACTTGTTTCTGTTGTCTATTTTAGTAGGGGAACCCTCCCCCAAAAAAAGACTGTAGTCTACTTTTGTAGGGGAACCCTCCCCCAAAAAAAGAAACGGTAAAAGGACATCTGGGGGACCTAGATTCCGAGTCTCTCGCTTGCTTTCTGCTCCCCCGCCAAAAGCTTAACTTTGGTGGTTAAAGGAAAACCCATTCGTTGGCAAAAAGTTAAAGTCGCACAACATCCAAGCAAACTGCACCAACGCAGTCGATTCCCCAGGGTTCTTTTCAAAAACCAGCCATTTCCCCAGTTTTTGGCGGTTTTCTAGAAAAGGATCCCTGGAAAGAATGGACATGGAAAATACCAAGAAAGATATAAGAAAGCATTATTTTACTTTATTTAATTATGAAAAACACAAAACAGTTTTTAGGCAAAATTAAGAATATAGGTTTCCTTAAAGAACCACACATCGATTCCGAGTTCCGCGTCGATTCCGCGTGGATTCCGAGTCCACCCAAGGCGCCGGTCCGCAGGGCCCAGCGCTGGGCCATCTGCTTCCGGCGCCAGCGCTGCCAGGTGCCCATCATCGCGAGGCGCTCCGCCTCCGCCTGCCGGAGGTCCGCCTGCTTCGGGGCTTCGGATCTTTTTTGCGGAGTCCCCGGAGTCAACGGGGCGGCCCGCATTTACACATATACACATACATATATATATATATATATATATACACATACATATACACATACATATATATATATATATACGTTGAGGCCCCCCCATGAACTGCCCTTCAGATAAGTAGAATTATTGACCTTGAGACATTGCAGCACCCAAAGGGTAGTTCATGGGAAAGGGTCCTGAGAATATATGTGTGTATGTTCCACATTTCTCTAAACGTATGAGTGCCAAAGCTGCGTACACACCTGTAAATGAGCAATGCTATACAAATGTGCAGTTGTCTCGGCTGGTAACGATGGAATGGACGGAAAAAGAAACAAAACTGCTTGGTGAACAGTAAAATGGTCCAAACCCCCCAAAACCAGTCAGTAGTTGACCCCGGATCTAAGTAGAACCCATCCTATGAGGGGGGTGGGGGCGGGGGCCTCTCCAACAGTGGTCTGATTCCCAACTAAACCCAAAAACGCCACTGTTAGTAAACTGGGGTTCATCAATCCGTAGTTTTTCATTGCGTACTACGTTGCTAGTAAACTCTCACTTGGTCAGGAAAGCACCCGAACTGTTTGTTGAACACCAAAAATGGTCCAACCCCGAAGTGACTAAAGGCCAGACAGTCGGTTGGGTTTCTCCCAACATGAAGCTCCATGGGTTCCATGTTCTTTGGGCAAAAGCTGTTTGGATCTTTTCATTTAAGGGTCCCAGAGGGTCTGTGCGGAAAGGGATGATTCTCCATTCCTTTGAACCATCCTTCATCATGCTTCTCAACAACCTCCCGTTGGGGGAGCTACCCTGGAGAGATATGATGTGTACTCCTAGTGGCAACAGTATGGTTACCCCATGTTCCATGTCAACTTCGGAAATTGAACCGCACGGTTTCCAACTCCCCCACCCCCCAAAGAAACTATATTCGGCCAGGGACTGTCCTGCCAGATCCCGCAAACGATTCCCTAAGCTCCTACAAGATAGGTACCCTGCAAGGTCCTCCCGCACGCCTTATCGATGTCTTTGTTTTCTGGGGTTCCATCCACTTGCTGAGAAGTCCCCTGAAAAAAAACACCATGTCCAGTAGCGAGCAGGGAATGAGGAAATGACCTGACCCTTATAAACCATTCTTTGTCTTCCTTTATGGGAATCCCTGGAACTGTTCAAGACCTCCAGTGGCCATGGGAAAGTCAAGGTTGCCCCTGATGTCGTAGTACGTTTCGAAACCCCCTGAAAGTGACCAAGGGAGTTGTTTGCCATCGCTAATCTCCCAGCACCATGCTACCTTGGTATCACAAGCGGCGGATTCCGGGTGCTTTGAGATGGCGAAATATGTACCCTTAGTTCCCCAACTGTTTGTCATCATGAAAACCTTCTATCTGCTTAAGCCCCCCTGGAAAAATATGTATCCAGTGATAGATTCCCTTTAAAACCCAAAAGAGGGACATCAGACATTCTTAAGCAACGGTTCTAGCTTTCGAAGGCACCATGCCGTCTTCTGACACAAACACCTGGGACTCTCCTACCTGGGTTGTCCAAACAGATCTGCTCAAAGTCAATAACCCTGTGGGTTACATTCGGATAGTCAACCACTAAACCAATTACCTCGCTTGCTTTCTGCTCCCCTAAAAGTGAATAGCTTTGAATGGTTTAATTCGGAAAACCCAATTGGCAAAAAGTGATTCAGTCCCATCCCTTGGCAAAATGCACAGGAGTCGATTCCCCAGGGTTCTTTTCAAAAACCGATCGGCATTTCCCCCAGGTCCAAATGTGCTTTAGAAAGATAAGGATCACAAAGAACTAAAATCCGCAAAAGCAAAAATTTTGCTGCAATTCTTTGCCGGCCGGCCTGGGGCCGGACCCAACCTTCGACATATTCAGACACCCCTCTAGTGAAGGTTTGATTGGCTCAGTTTCCAAGCTTTGATTGGCTTCCTTTCACTGGATTTCCCCCAATCGAAAGTTGATATCAGTTCGCGGGTTTTTCCGTTGAAACCGCCACTTTTGGCGGTTCCAAATACAGGACATGGAGGAGATTCGGGTTGCTTCCCCATTCTTTCCAGGGATCCGTCTTTTCAGGAAACCATCAAAAACCCAGGGGAGACAGCCGGCTTTTGCAAAGAACCATGGTTTCAAAAGAATGGGGAATCAACCCCTGGACATTTGGGTCCTTTCTTTGGGAGGGTGCGACCGGTGTTCCTTTTGGTTTCCATTTAAAGCCACCAAAAGGTGCCAACTCCAAACAAAAACACACACAGCCACGTATGCAATCGCGCTCATCTGATGGAGACACCACCGTGCTCCATTTTTTGGCCGAGTCCTCCCGTCCTCCCCATCCTCTCGTCCTCCCTCAACTCGTCGACTCGTCAACTCGAGTGTTGCCTGCCTGCCCCTTGCCTCCACTGGCTGATTCTTCACTGAAACGGGTAGGTAACTTCGCTGGCATGTAAGAGTCAGCCAACCGCATCGCAACTCCTTTTGGCAACAAAACTTGCCCCCTGCCTCCCCCCTGGCCTCCCCTTGCCTCCTTGCCTCCCCCCATCCCCCCCCCCCAAACCCAAAGCAAAGGACCAATGTCATCCCCTTCCCCCTTCCCCCCCTTCTCAATTTGAGATCTTATGCAATCACGCTGGAGACTCCATTCCGCCTTCCCTCAGCGCATTTTTTTGCCGCCCATCCCGCCTTGAGATGTTTGTGCCAATAGTCGAAGACCATAAAGACCTTCAGCCGCTCATCTTCGCCCAGACGCCTCAGAGCCCCGCGCCTGGCGTTTAAACGCTGGACTCGACTCGGGGTGCCTTCCAGTGGACGGTTTTTCGGAATCCGCAGAAGTCTCGCACCACCTAAGAAACCGGGATTGAAACCATTGTTGTTGGTATTTACAGGGGAATCATGTCCTTTCAGGGTTTCTTGGTGCGAAATGGATTTCGAGGACCCATCCACAGTAGGCAAGGATTGGCTGCAAGATGTCTTGCTTCTTGCTACTTGTGGGGAACGCGTTGGATACAGTGGACGCCAACTATGCAACAATGTTTCGCCCGTACTCACCCTCTCAATCTGCCTGAACATGTGTTTGCGAACCAGAGAAACACACTCAGTGTTACTAGGAGTTTGTCACGTATCACCAGTTTGGTGGGCAAAGATGTATCTGGCTCCATGATTCTACCAACCCCCGGAAATGGTCCATCTATTGACAGTGGATTTTCCCAAACGTCCCAAATTCCATGGGGTTCCCATAGCCACATCTCCCTCTAGCCGTCCCGAAGGCTCAAAAGGAGCCACGTTGTGATAGGTTCCCCTTAAAACCAGCAAGGGAACATTTCAAATTTATTCTTGAGCAAATCTCACGTCCTGAGTGGGCTGGCCAAACAAGTGCCCAAACTTTTGGTTGACACTATATACAATGGTCCAAGCCCTAAAAGGGACTAAAGTGCATGAACTCAGGGAGTGAGAAATTGATTTCCGCCGCTGTCTCTTAGGTTTCCCTAAGCCACACCAAAAAGGGTACATTCCAAAAGGACAAGACCATTCACACGTTGTAGTGATTCAACAGGGGAACACAAACCCTTTTCTTGACTAACTGCTGCTCAGGGAATGAGGAACTGACCCTATTAACCTTTCAACTGGTGGTTGCCTTTCAGGGGGCCAACGCCTGGGTTCATTTCATTTCTCGTTCCCCGATGTCGCACCAGCAAGATTCCTAAGCTTCCCTGTTGCTGGCCTTGGCAGCCAAGGAAACATGTTTCCCCAAGGCTAGCCGCGCACACCATCTCCCTTGAGCTAGGGGGACACCCCCGAGAATGAATGGCAAGTTCAGCAACCGGAAGCAGCTCATGTGGCAATGTTGACCCCTATTCATCAACCCCAGTGTAGTAATAGGGGGGTGTCCCCCTGCAAAAGTGAACAATCGCCACTAAAACCAGGGAGAAGCACCCCCATATTAATAAACAGGGGTTGATTACCTTGGTTGCTGTTGACTCCCCTGCAAAAAGTGAATAGCTTTTTGGGTGTTTTCCACCAACTTGAATTCAAAAAAGTTAAAGTCTAAAGATCCAACCCAATACTGTGGATGGACGAAATCCTGCACCACCTAAGAAACCCCCTGTAAATGCCAATAAACAATGGTTTCCACTGGTTTCAAAGGGGTGCAGGATTTCGTCCATCAACAGTAGCAGCTAAGCTTCTTGGGGGTGTTCATTAAGCGTCCGTTTCCAGCAGCGCCGCCGCGCCGCCTGCCTCAGCGCCTGGTTGTGAACACACAGCCGCCGCCAGCTGTGCATTGCGCTGAAGAGACCTGGCCACGAACTCTTTCCGTGTGTACGCAACCAGTTGCCGATTTTGCTTGTAAAAAAAAGGCAAACTTAACAAGCACCACCAAAAAGACTCAGACCGAATATGGAATCATCTTGATCCGGTTCTCGCTCTCTTCACCAGCAGTTCTCGCTTGATCGGTCGCTCTCACCACAGGTGTGCTCGTAGAAATGAGAAGCCGTCCAAATAGCTACCGAGAGGTTGCCATCGAAGGTTGGCTTCACCGAGCCAAGTCATCGGTCTGTTGTTAGGGAACACCCCCAACACGTCATCGGTCTTCCTTTGGCTTTTTGGTCAACCCAAGGAAAGACACCGACCCTAAGGCGCCCTTAAAAGAAATACTTATAATGGGCAAGGTATACTAATCCACCGACCGAACACGACAAAGGGATAACCGGCGGACATCACCTGAGAGACACCACCCAACTGATGAAAGATTCAAGGTACAACCACATTGCTTTGAAGCATGTACTTTCGGAGTAGGCATGACCCATTTACACTAATCCGCAAAGTGGGACTTGCAGCAGGGTACCAAGCACTTGCAAAGTTATTCATCTTACCAACTTAGATGTTCAACTAACTCAGCTCAGAAGCCAAACCACGTCCTTTTTTTACGCGGACCCCGGCAGAGTTCCGTTTGGTTTCCCTTTAAGAGCCGCAAAAAAAACGCGCCACCCGCCAAAACGCAAGACCCACAGGTCCCGCCTTGCCGGCCCTGCTTCGAAAGATGCTGGCACCTGGGCAAATGATCGACCCAGCAAAAGGTAAATCTGCTTGTTTGGTGTATGTATACATGTAGATATGTATTTATATTGATTTAAATATGCTCCCCCCCAAAAAAAGGAAACAAACCTAATGTTTAACTCGTGTCTTTTATTTTTATTATGTTCTGTTTTTTTTGGGGACCCTACAACAAGAAACTATCTATCTATATATATATATATATTTAGGAGTGTGTCTTTTTTGCGGGTATCCCATTTTTGGGTGGTTTCAGATGGGAAACCACAAGGACACTACCAGTTTGTTCGTTCTTTTCTCTTGTTTTTTAAATTGGGGGGGGTCCCCTAAAACACGACACCCGTATTATGTATATGAATATGTACATATATATATACACATATATTATGTTGTTTTTCAATGTATGGGCATGACAATTAATTGGGGCCTCGGCGGACGTCATTTAGGTGCGGAGTTGTGTCCGCCAGCCAGTTATTCAAATTGGATGGCCAAATGAAAACATTGTATTGACGAGGATGATATGGTGTTAGGCTCTCGGGAGTCAAACAAAGAAACTCAACATTGGTCAAACGCCGCGACATTTGGTATCCTCGTTTTCGATTCCCAAGGTGGTCGATTCGCGTTCACAGGATTGACCAGTTTTGGGTAGTTAACGCGGAAGGGTCACTGATGATAGTAGGGGGATGGCAGAAAGCATCAGCGTCCCTCTAATTGGTCCTCCATTTGATCGGACAAATACTCATAATATATGTCTGGTACTCATAGGGTCCCTGAAAATTCAACAAAGCAAAGTTTTAAGCAAATGATGCCTTTTTAAACATCAGACCACATGAAACAAACTAAACATAAAGAGGTCGATTCGCTTTGGGCAAGTGAGTCTAATCAATCCACTTCCTGGGTGGATTGGCCAACAAACTCCACACCAACTTTTTGTTTACCACTAAACCGGTCCAAGCCACCAAAACGTGGCTCAAGTCCATGAACTGGATTGAGGTGAGACTTTCTTCGATGCTCCCTTTGAGTTCTCCAATAGGGTAGCTTCAACTAACGATCGCGCCAAAAGGAATGGAATCACTTCGGGCAAGTCAGTCTTGGTGGAACGCCATTTCCCCAAGAGCGGTGGTTTGGGGATTCAACCCCTTGTTTAATTGAAATCGCAATAGTTTGGGAAACTGATGTTTTTTTCAAGGTACCCCTGTTGGATGGCTTTTAACAAAAACCAGCAGGAAAACCATTTTGTTTGGCGTGTCCAATTTCTTTACTAGATGGGCGCTGTGGATATTTTAGATCCCGGGGTCCTGATTTAGAAGATTCTAAAATACTTATACTGCTCTGAGCCTACTTTTTACGAAACACATTTTGCATTGTTTTTGTTATTCCCGGGCCCTGATTTCCGGAGCGGCCGATCCACATGCTAACCGGAAACCAGCAGGAAAACCACCCTTGTTCTTTGGTGTGTCCGACTTTTCTTTGCCAGAAACCCACTGGGCGGTTTGGTCTCTGGTCTCTTGTTTGAGTTCCGTGGCCGAACCCCCCGGCCCGCTGCACCCAAGGCGCTGGAAGTTGTGCATGACACTCCGCCGCAAGCAGCGCTGATGCCAACTGCCCAGCATCAGCGAGAGCACGCGCTTGGACGCCCTGGGCGCCAAAAAACGTCGGGTGCACGTTGCTTTCGCCGAGAGATGTGAAGGAAAAAAACGTGGATGTTTTGAGAGTGGGAGTGGGTATGGGTGCTGCTTTCCAATAGTGACAGATTCCCGTTAAAACCAACAAGGCAAAATAACGAGTATTGATTTGGGTATGGGTCAAAATGAAACCACCAGAACACCGCAGGTTTGGGTCTATGTTTCCATTTACCAGGATTCCATTTTGGGTACATATTTTGATCCACAGCCAAACGTTGGAAAAACGTGTGGATGTTTTGAGAGTGTCTTCTTGTCAGGGTACCATGTGTTACGTCTTTAAAAGAATATCCGAGCAAAAAACCACCATTTGGGAGAGGGGTCCCCTAACAAAAGATACATCCATAGGTCAGAAATCTCTCTAGACACTCAAAGATCAAAAGTCGAAGACTATGGGGAAGCGCCAGTTTGAAGGGAAAACCTAAGAGGAAGCCGAACAGGTAGGCGTTGATGTGTTGAGACACGTTCTATCCATCAATTGACACGTCTTGGATGTTGCTTTGATGCTTTGAAAATGGTGGCAACCATCTTGGACCAACGGCACGCGTCAATACCATACTTCACAGGATCTTACCCTCTCCCCCCCCCCCAAACCCCCCCGCACATCCGACTCAAGATAATTGTCCTCTAAACAGCACCCTCTGGCGGCTGTTGTGCTTGGTGTGATGGAAAAGTGGGTAAACAAATCAGCCGGTCAGCCCAGGAACGCAAGAACACAAAACTGAAGAGCATCAGAGCCCAAGGCATCAAATGGGTTCTCGGTTCAATGCAGGTCCCTTTTCCCCTTCAATGGGTCCAGGGTCCCTGCTGATGCTTGGGACAATAACTCAAGCGAATATCAATACCACCATAGCGGAACACCTCGTGAAAGGTATCGAGCCTGAAAAACATAGAGTATGTCGTCTATAGAACAATATTACTCTACCGGTAAACAACCTTTCTCTAATAAAATTGCGTATCGTTCAAGACAATCTCCCTGGACCCTCACAATTCCAATAGAAAGCTGTTTTTTCCCTTAAAAGTAAGGGGTGAAACCCGTTTCTTTTGGGTAATGACCAACCATTTTTAACGTGTCCTGGAGACTTTTTGGGCCGTAGTCCACCCATCGCTATATCGGCAGATGTCCGCCCAGGCGCCGCTCGTCGTCGAGGTTGCTGCTGCACAAAGACAGCAGCAAGCGGCTCTCCAAACCTCAGGGGCAGTCGACAACGCAAAGTCTGCGGGCAGTTTGCATCCTGTCTAAGCAAGCGGCTCTCCCAACAAGAACCACAAAGAACCAAAAAGAACCACAAAGAACCACAAAGAACCAAAAAAACACAGAAGCAAAAAGAACAACATTGAACACTGAGTGTTGTGGAAAACTGAAAACATCAGATTCTATTTGAATTCCTGCCGGCGGAGAAGATCTTGTATGTTTAAGGAGGGCATATTTTGAGCATTTGGAAAACTAGAATACCCATTTCTGGGGTGTTTCGAGCCGCCAGGAGGCCCCCAATTCCATTTATCTAGTCTTCCCGACAGGTCACATGTGACCTGTGACTTGCCAGAAATGAAGATCTCCCAAAGTCAAAATCTCACAATAAGTTGCTTGCGCAACAGACCCCAAGTGCCCATCATCCTCATGAGACCGGCCGGCCGCGCGTCCTGAGGGTGGACTAGTGGCAACAACACAAAACACCTCAGCCTTGCTTGATGAGTGAAGCAGGTGCGGTGTTAGCAGGTGCTGTAGCCCACTTTTATGGCCAGATACCCTTTTAAGGCGGGATTGAAAAGAGACCACCCTAAGACCACCCATTTATACAGGGTTCCCTCATTTGAGTCACAATCAAAGCCTGGTGTTGAAATGGTCGTAATCTCAAGACCATGTAAAGAATCAACATGGCGGAATTCTGCACCCTGTTAGCTATGGCAAGGGGATTGTCCCTTCACTGACAGCAGGATTCGAGCCAGGCTCGTTTGGAGACAGTCCCAACAATCCTGATAGCATCCTTGCCGGTTCGATAGGCAGCGAATGAAAAATGGAGTCTGACACCAAAAAACACATCCCATCTGGTTTCCTTAAGGGAATCCACAAACGCTTTATTTCCAACACTCGGGCTCGGAAAGTCATTCCCTACCTATCGCACCAGCAAGAAAGTCAATCCGCAACCTGGGTTCCCCAAAATGTGGGGAACAGCCTCCTTTTGCTTGGTAGCTTGCGGGAAACTGAGAGGAAATACGGGAAACATGTTGATCCCATGTTGTTCAACTCCAGTTTATTCATAGGGGGGTGATTCCCTCCACAAGTGATGACTCCCCACTAAACCACAACCCCTATTAATAAACGTGGGTTGATTGATACGGAGTCAACACTAGCATCTCAAGAAACTCTCTTCCTGAATGGCCAAAACAAGTACCCGAACTCTGTATTTACCACTTAAATGGTCGAAGCGGCTAAAGTCCATGAACTCTATCGGAAGTGAGTTGTCTCATGTGAGTGACCTTTTGATCAACCCCCATTTGCCTGTATAGTAGGTACCCGAGGGAATCACCAAAGAAAAACAAAGTGTAGTCGATTCACGTTCACGGGATTGAACAGTTTCTTGGGAACGGGGGGGGGGTCACCGGGATAGTAGGGGGATGGCAGAAAGCATCAGCGTCCCTCTCATTGGTCATCCATTTGATTGGACAAATACTCATATATGTCCGGTACTGATAGGATCTCTGAAAAATCAACTCAAGGTGAAAAGGTCGATTTGCTTTGGGCAAGTGAGTTTAATCTCACGTCATGACTGGATTGGCCAACAAACTCCAAACCAACTTTTTGTTTACCACTAAACCGGTCCAAGCCACCGAAACGTCGCTCAAGTCAATGAACTCCATCGGAAGTGAGACTTTCTTCGATGCTCCCTTTGAGCATTCTCCAAAAGGGTAGCTTCAACTAACGCTCGCGCCACAACTCTTCGCCAAAACTCTTAGCCGAATCGAATCACTTTGGGCAAGTCTTGTTGGAACTCAGGGAGTAAGCCGAACAACCAGCGGGCCCCGCCTCGGTTCAACCAAAAAGTTAAATTCCAAGGATCCGCTGCCAAAAAGATTCCTAAGCGTAAAGATTAGGCAGACCAAACAACCACAAAGAACCACAAAAACTACAAGAACCAAAGAGAACCAAAAAGACCTACAAAGAACCACAAAGAACGAAAAATAACCAAAGAGAACCACAAAGAACCACAAAGATTTCCCACCCCCCCCCCCCCAACCCCTAGAACCCCCCGGCGTCGCCCGGGGCTCCCCGCGGGGCGCGCGGCGCAGCGCCGCGAAGCGGCGCCAGGCGCCGAAGGCGCTGCAGGCGGCGCCCAGGCGGAAGCCCCAGGAGGCCCTCAGCGCTTCGTGAGCCCCTCGGTTTTTGGGGTGGGCTGGGGGGGGGGGGCGTTTGAGGTGTTTTTTGGGTTTGTTTGTTTTTTTTTTTTGGGGGGGGGGCGGGGGTTGGGGTCGGGGATTCTGGTTTGTGTGTTATTTTTAAATTTGCGTATTATGTTGTTTTGGTTTTGTTTTTTTGTTTGTGGTGGTTGGGTGGTGGGGTGGGGTGGGGGAGCTGTTGGGGTGGTGTTTTTAAAAAAAAAAAAAAAAAAAAAAAAAAAAAAAACATTTGTTTGTTGTTGCTTTGTCTTTTTCTTTTGTCTTTCTTTGATTTTTTCCGCGGGGGGGGGGGGTTGTTTGTTGTTGTTTGTTTCCTTGAATTTATGTTTCTGCTGCTTCTTCTTTTTTTCTTTGGGGGGGGGAGGGGGTCCATACAAAAAGCCTTCATGCAAGACAGGTTTAGCCAATTTGGAGCCAACCGTTTTTTTTCTGCAGCCCAAGGGGTCATCGCCTGGTTCTCGTAAGGGACATGCCTATTGTCAGGCTTGACATACCCCTAAAAAAGGTTAGTAGTGGGTGTAGGGGTCAGGAAAGCAACAATGAATTTGGGCTGGAAATCGGTGTATATTTTAAAAGGAAACTCTGGTTCGTGCGACCATTCCAACTCATTCCCTGCCTAATTATCGAACAAGCAAGTATATTTTGGGTTAATGAGGCAATGCACCGTATAAGCCATCTTTTTCTATGGTTTGTCTGGGTGCATTCCCAACACCCTCGCCTGGCTCATTCCCTATCGCACCGGCAAGTTGAAGGCGCGCAGCTTGGTGGTTTGGAGTTGGGCGGTTTTCCATGCACCCTCTACGAACGCTTCAAATCCAAGCCTCACTTCCTGAGTGGATTGTTCAAAAAATAGCGTCCGAAACGGAACTCAGGAAGTGACAAACCAGGAAGCCAGGAAACAAAGGCACCAGCTTCCAATTGGTGATGCAAACAATGAAAACCAACGAAGCCACTTGCAGTCGAGCTGCTGTTCCACGATAGCGCCTGGCAAGGAAAGGTGATCCCACGAGGGGCTTGCGGGGTCTGGGTGTGTGTGTGTGTACCAAGGGTTGCCTAGAATATGTGTGTGTTTGTTGTTTGTTTTGTTGTGTTTTTGGTGTGTTTTTTCAGCCGAGAATGAAGGGCCTGACAAACACTGGTAGGTTTACTGGTTTGTCAGTGCGCTTGGCAAAGTCCACTTGGGCCTGGAAAACACATCTGGGCTGTCCAAAATGGACACCCGCGCTAAACACTAAAGACCTCAAAACCTAGCTTTTTTCTGGTACTCCTTGTCTCCATGTGGCACAAGGCAGGCACGCCGGCACCAGGGCCCAAAGGGTTCAGAAGGGTGGCTCGTCTTCTGTTAGGAATCGGACATCCCAAAATAGTGACTGTCCGCTTGGTTTTGTGTTCAACCTTTTAAAGCAGGTATATATCCTCGAACAACGGCATCCATATGTTTGACAACCCCCCACCCCCAACTACCGCCCAAGGCTCATCGGCGGGACTAGCATCCTTGACTTTTCCTTGGGTATGTTCTCTGGTGTTCAACGCGGAGTTCAATTTGCAAGTTGTACACTTCCGAAACCTGAAATACGACCCACGTGGCAAAACCTAAAACACATGAGGTTATTTTTAGCCCAAATTGGTGAGCTCGCAAAAAGGATGGGCAGAGGCCAGTCCATCTCACATAGACTTGTTTGTTGCCCTTTGGATCCCAAAAGTGATTGATATTGTTTCGGCTGATGCGGTTGGTTGGTTGGTGCCAACAACATGTTCCCAATCAGAAACGCTAAGAACAGTACACGCTCTTATCCTAGCGAGAAAAATGAGAGGCAAATCGAAGCATTGCCAGTAGCTATGTTACAGTCCAACATGCGCCGTGTGTCTAAATGAATTCAGCAAAAATGCCATCGGCGTGGTACCAAAGATCATAGGCGTCCCAGTGCACTGGTTTGCACTTTGCCGCCAATCGTCCGCAAATTGTCCGCCCGCACTCCACTGGCAGCGACTGCCATCACCGCTGGCTGAGATCCCAGCTCCACCAAGAATGCGTCCGCCTTGTAGTTGTCTGCAGTAGCATTCAGCACCGTGGCCGGTGGAAAGTTCCGGCAAGGATTGGGCGATGTACACTTTGGATGAGGGTTTCAGCGGGATCGGGCATGGCGGCAATCTGAGGCAATGCGGCCACGCCGACGCGGACTGCTTCCTTGAACTCGGCGATGATCACGGTGCGGCCAAGCAAGTCAAGGACCCACGCATCAAGGGCGTGCCTCAACTGTCTGACCTCCCTGGTTGCCACAAAGTGCTTGGAAGGTTGCGCCATTGAAAGGTGCTCTTCCCCTACAAACGGAACCTGTAAGAGGGCAATTGCAAGATCAAACTGCAATTGAAGGGAGCAGCGTGACACGCCGGTGGAGGGGAGTGTAAACTATCTTAATTACTCTTCTTGGGAGGGAGGGTCGAAGCCGACATGTCGGTCCAAAAGCTATGAAGTCCGGAAACGGTTACTTGATGGCAATTCCCCTGCCCCAAAGATTGACTTTTTGCAGGGGCAAAGATGTCCAAACAAAGCTAAACGCTGAAGATCCAACCCAGTAGCTTTCAACAACTTGTTCCAGAAAAAACAGAAATAGGGCCCTCTTTCCTTCCCCTTCAAACACTACCCTGGCAAAAGGAAACTCTCGAACTGGCCCGAAAAGTGGTGTTTAAAATCTCCCTTGCGCCTGACTCCAGGAGCACAAACGAAGTCCAAACTTTTCGTGCGCAAGCCAAAAGTTGGCCTATATCCCAGGACCTCAGGGAGTGAGTCACTTGTTTGGGAACCCACAAAAACTCACTTGCCCAAAGGACCTGGAAACAAAAGGCTAACCTTTTGGGTAAAGTTACCAAAAATGGGGACCCAACATGGGAAAACCAAAAGGTCATTTCAGATCGATTTGCTTTGAACACCAGAGTGACATGTGTGTTTTTGTTCGGCGCGAAATCGTGTTTTACGGGGAAGCCGCGAGCAAAACCAGCTTTTTGGGGCGTACCTTTTCATTGAAACACACCCGCTTGGGTCTGTGGGTGAGAAAAGCGTCCACGCCCGCGTCCGACGCTCCGTGTGTTTTTCTCCGCCTCCGTGTCCGACGAGGCGGGCACGCGCTCGCTTCTTGGCCAAGACTTGGTGGCTGTGAGCCGCCCAAAGCTTCAGGCAAAGGGACGGATACCTCGGAGGACTCGAAAGGTTGGAGGTTTGGGTGGTTTAAAGGGAAGCCAACAGGAAAACCAGCTGTTGTTGAGTAGTTCTTATTTTTTCGTTGGGGGTGCAATGATCATGTTGTTTATTTGTTTCTTTGTTTCTTTGTTTGTTTGTTTGTTTGTTTGTTTGTTTGTGTGGTTGTTTGTTTGTTTGTGTGGTTGTTTGTTTGTTTGTTTGTTTGTTTGTTTGTTTGCTTGCTTGCTTGCTTGCTTGCTTGCTTGCTTGCTTGCTTGCTTGCTTGTTTGCTTCTTTGCTTGCTTGCTTGCTTGCTTGCTTTGCTTGCTTGCTTGCTTGCTTGCTTGCTTGCTTGCTTGCTTGCTTGCTTGCTTGCTTGCTTGCTTGCTTGCTTGCTTGCTTGTTAGTTTGCTTGATTGTTTGGTTGGTTGTTGTTGATTTTTTTGGGGGTACACTAAACAAACTTGCGATCGGTGCGATGGGCAGGGAATGAGAAACGGAATGACCCGGAGATAAACATATCCCACAAGCGGTTTCCTTTAAGGACAATCCCCAGGTTCATTGCCACATTCCCTGCCGATAACCAACAAGATGGGTACCCCCGCGTCCATTAATGGCACCAGCTGGAGAAATTGCCCCATTCAGGAACATGGTCCAAGTACCTCCAGTCAATGGATGCGAGGACAAGCCTTGTGACTTGGACTTCGAAATCGGCCACCCCTCACTTCCGATCTAGATGGGCCAAAAAAAGGTAACCAAACTGTTTGTATGGCAATAAAATGGTCCAAGCCCGAAAAGTGGCTAAAGTCCGTGAACTCAGGGAGTGAGTAAGTCTTTGGACCCCCAAAACTGGCACAACCGTTTTCCCTTAGGTTTCCCTTCAAACCGGCCAAAAAGGATACCCTCAAAAGACACCCCTCGAAATGCTGAGTTGCGCCGGATGGGATCCAGAAATAAGGTTAACCTTTTGGGATGACTAGACATCGACCAAACATAGGAAAACCAACAGGTCAAAATGTCTGTTTTGGACAACTGAGAATGGCGAATTATGTGCGTGTGCGTGTGCGTGTGCGTGTGCGTGTGTGTGTGTGTGTGTGTGCGCGCCTTCGATAGTACCCTCCTGTCCACGTTCGAAAAAAAAGGCACCAGTTCTCTTTTACCTAAGCGAGCGAAAGCGTCGTTAGATCCTTTGTAGTTTGGTTTTGGAAAAGACACATTGCTTGCAAAAGGTCCTTTTGAGGCGATTGGCGACAGGATATCAAAGAAACTTGGAACAGTAGTCTAGACAAGACTGGGTCGTTGGCATGGTCACCTCGTTTGCCTTCATGCAGATATCTGTGGCACTCTGGTTCCATGCCCCAATACATCCATGTAGGGGTTACATATTCTGGGGCATGCGCCCCAACGGCCCGCGACCAAGCCCTATGTGGGTGTCACCTAGGGTACGGACCTTTGCGCTTTTGGATGAAGGCAAGACCAAAAGAAAGCCCACAAAGGGATTCCTTACACACGCGCTGTCTCTGTCTCATTCTTTACAAGTTTGCGGGTGCTCAAAGACCGACAGGTGAATATGACCATGCATCCACATCAAAACTATGCTGGCCTGTTCAAAGTGGGGTGCCAGTAGACACAAGGACTCAGGATTGATGTTGGAAGATGAGTGTTTTCTTTAAACTGGGCTGTCCTCAGATGCCCTGCGAAAGTTTAAGTCTTAGTGGGGTAAATGGAAATCCCTACTAAACACTAAAAGGCCAAAAAGCTAAGGAACCGCATGGCTGGGAGCCACCAAGTAAAGAGACCCCTGTGCAGGCTCTATATTTCTGTTTCGTGAGGACATCTTGAGGCGCAAACTGGTATAACTGGGCTTAGGCCCTTAGCCATTGCAACCGCCTACTGTGGATGGATACCACTTGGAAACCAGGGTTGAAGCCATTGTTTGTTGGTATCTCAAGGGGAATGAAATCCTTCCAGGGTTTCTGAACGGTGGTGCCTAAGAGGATTTCGCAACGATCCACAGTAGGTTGCAATGGCTATAAAGGGGTTAAGCCCAGCGATACCAGGTTGTACCTCAAGATACACTCAAGAAAACAAATATAGACCCTACTTACCATCTCTACTCTTGGTATGGTAGCAAACAACTTCTTTTCTTTTGCAGCCCCCCAGTAAAAATGAACACACAAAACTAAAAAGAAGAAACACATGCCAAGAACAGCGAAGCTACCTAATGGTTGAACATCCAAGGCCCAATCATTGCACCCGTGCCGAGCTGCATAAAGCGGCTGGTGTGCTGGCAGGCGACATAGAGCTCCTCGTGGACGGGCCAATAAGCCACGATTTTGTCCTTTTGCTCAAGCCCCCTGGAAAAACCTTAGTACTGCTATTTTGTGATACAGTAGATTCCATCTAAAAGCAACATCGGGAAAATGTAAAAGGTGTTCTCTCAAGCAAACGGAAAAAATGTATTTGGTGCTATGCAAAACTAGTACAGCTGTTTTTCCTACACTCTTGCAATCAAATCGGAAAATGCTCGTGAACATGCACATAGCGCATATTATGTATGCTCTACATACGCCCTTCGCTGCGCCTCCCTCAGGAAAATACGCACTGTGTGCTGTCTTTGGACCTTCCAAGGGTAGGACGGCAAATAAGCATGGACTGGCCACAGCAGATCAGAGAAGGGGATGACACACCACGGCTGCTTCTCGAAATAAGAGCCCGGGAAACCAAAAGCAAGCCAACCACCGAAGAAACACCCGAATCCTTCCAGTTGCACTGCGTCATTCCAGTCCCATTTTTTTTTTTAAAGGGTCTGGGATGACTCGGGTGTTTCTCAAAATCAGGGACGCCTTTTTCGGTGGTTGGCTTGCTTTTGGCTTCCCGGGGTCTTATTTCGAGAAGCAGCCGTGGTGTGTCATCCCCCCTTCTCTGATCTGCTGGCGCCTTTGTTGAATGAGAGGCCATTCCTGACTTCCATTTGCGAAGCATTGCAGGTCTCATAGAACATGTCTGCAGGAAATGGACACAAGAGCTTCACGTACAATTGCATGTGGCTGGTTTCTTGGAAATTCTGACCACGCTACTGATTACCTCAGGTACTCTCTCCGATCACATAAATTATCCCCCCAAAAATGCAGTGGGAAGCAAACCAGTCGTTGCGCCGTAAACAAAGCTGCAGCCTTCCTCTGCGCTCAGATCTGCTGGACCTATGGCACGGGAAGATGTGACGATGGCCTGGCTGGTCGCCGATTTTGGCTCTTTGCACAGCGGGATCGTCTCATTCACAGCCGCCATGTCTAGGTTTTTGAGTAGAGAGGTTAGAACAAGTTGGTACACCCTTTTTTTCCGAAAGCAAAACCCTCCCAGCCAAAAAAAGAAATGGTGAGAAAGGGCACCTAGCTGGGGGACCTAGATGTGCTCCGCAAACGATCCGACGGCAAAAGGCCGCGCTTGTCGGTCGCTCCGCAAGACAGCATCTCCAGGGTGAGCGGGCGGGGGGGGGGAGGGAGGGGAGGAGGAGGGAGCCCAATTAAGCCCTTATACAGCAGGCTCTATTTGAGGCTTGTTGGGCTCCCTCCCCCTCCCCTCTCTCCCCCCCCAATGAGATGTGGACCCCTTTTTGGGACCCGGTGCCGCCGATACGTGCCGCCTTTTTTAGGGGGAGACCAAAGAGGGCCCCTTGGTATGCGCTAGCAAACAACTTTGCTTTTTGCAGCCCAGTACTACATTTGTATCTCTCCTCTTGGTATGGACTTACGAAACAGACTGACTGTTTTTTGTAGCCCCCCAGCAAAATTTTATTTAAAAAAAGAACAGTGAAGCACAAAACGTCCGTACGTGGGTGTTCGATTCGCCAAGTTAGCAAGTGGTTAGCCGCCTGGGCTATAACCCACAACTGACTGGGTTAACCCCACAATAAGTGGGTTATAGCCCAGGTGGCGTTGTCCACTTACTAACCTGGCGAATCGAACACCTTCCATTTGCTTAAGTCCCCTGGGAAAAAAAGTAAAAAGTAGTTCCACTATCCCTTTAAAACCAACAGGTGAACAAAAACATATTCTTAAGCAAATGAAAGACACCCAAGTAGGCAATGCGTGCCACTCCGCAGCCCGAAGCGGCGCTCCTCTGCCCGGCGCTGGGCGCGGATCTTTTGCACCTCGACCGGTGCGACGGCTCCACCCCGGCGGTCTCAATTTGCGGCTCGCAAGAAGGGACACAAAAAACTTGGCTGGCGTTCGAGGCTTCTTCTCATGTTGATCCCTTCGTTTTTTCCTCCATATTTGTTTTCCTGTTGCTTCTCGTGCCCTGTGGCCCAACTATGGCTTGAGTTTGGCTAACTCGTCCTCATCGTGTCGGTCCCTCAGTTGCCCCTTGAGACCAAAAACTAAAAGGTTCACAATTTGAGGCCACTAAAAAAGGACCAAACATGAAAAACTCCCAAGGTCAAAAGGTCGGTCTTGCTGGGCGGTGCAAAATGGAGGGCTGGCCAAACCGATTTTCCATAAGCCCGAAAGCGCCGAAAGGGAAGACACCACAAAAGGGACCCCTTGCGTAACCGAAGGTAAGAATTGAGTAGTACCTTTCAACAGCCCAGTCTTGGGCAAGTGAGCCATCTTATCTTAGCATGTAAATGCCGCTGGTCCAAGATCACCAGTACACAAACCCCATGCAAGCTCACTTGCGATCGAGTGGATTGACCAAAAAGTAACCAGACATGTCGTTTGCCACTCAATGATCCAAGCCCGAACAGTGAGTAAAGTCTGAAACGGAGCTCAGGAAGCGAGCTGATCTAGGTCCTCCAGTAGAGGGGTTAGAATAAGGGTACCCTTTTTTCCTGTTGTCTATTTTAGTAGGGGAACCCTCCCCCCAAAAAGGGTAAAAGGGCACTACAAAAGAAACCTAGTGATATTACTTAAGTCACCCATTTACTTCCCTCTAATTTGTGGCTTGGAGGAAGTGGTTTCCCGTGAATCAACTAGCTTCAAATCTAAATCCGAACCACCAATCCACACCACAACTTATGGCCTCCCTGAGCCAAGGTTTCAGCTCCCGGAAAGTAAAAATTGAACCCTGGGCTCAAACTTTGAGCCTGCGTTCTTTTGGTTTACTTTTCAACGACCCATGCCCATTTTGCGAAACCGCCAGGTTCAGTTCCCGGAAAAAAAAAAGCAAAGAACAACCCAAACCTCCGGCTGGAAGGAAAAGAAAACCAACCGCCCAAGCGCAAAATGCGGTCGCGGGGCCCAGGTCTGGAAGCAGCGGGTCTGCATCTGCAGAGCGTTGGAGAAGTCGAAGACGAGGTCGAGGGACTCCCGCAGCACGCCTCTCGCCGACGAATTCACGGCCCGCCCGGTCGTGGCTGGCGAGGTGTGTGATTTTTTTGTCGGTGTGGCGGGCTTTTCAGGGTGCCCCCTGTGTTTGGTGGGTTTAAAGGGAAACCCAAAGGAACACCATCCATTTGGGGGGGGGTTGGTGGTTTGGATTGGAGGTTTTTTTTGGGCCCTTGGTTCTTGTGGAGGGTAAACGGGACGCCCCTCATTAACCACCAAACCACCAATCCAACACCATGAATTGGAGGGAAGCTGAATAAAGGGTGGAAGCTTTTTCCAAGGATTGTGATTTCTCTATCCCTAAAACCAACATACAAATCGAAGTCTAAACCACACCTTCCTCTTTGCCTGTTTGGTCACTTGATCCACGATCACACCCGGATAGTTTGGGGGCAGCAAAGGACAATCCCAACCATAATTAATTGGATATCTCGTTGGGACGGACTTCAAATGTGCAGGAATCGGTTATCTATTTTACCACAAAAGAACGGATCGCAAAAAGGGAGCACCATTGAGGTTGCCAAGCACCTACCAGAGATTTTTCTCTGCGGATATCCGACCTCTTGATTACGTCAGTGTGGGTAGACCATGGCAGACCACTTCCCACCAGGTGTGGGGATGGATGCGCGGTTCTCCAAAACTTATCTAGGTCCCAGTGGTGCCCTTTTTGACCCCCTTTTTTGGGGGGAGGGTTCCCCTGCTAAAATAGACCACAGAAAAAAGGGTACCCTTATTCTAACCTCTCTACTGGAGGACCTAGTTATTGACAAAGAAAGGCATGCCTCGGACGTTTTGTTCGTGGCTTCCCCCTTAAGCAGCCGGCACCGAACCTCTTTTATCCGGCTCCCTTTCCAGCACCATTTCTGAGTAGTGTCGAGGCTGTCTAACTCAAGTGACTTAGCCAAACCATTCAACCACCTTAAAACCGACCAAACCCGCTAACAGGTATCCTGAAGAAAGCAAAGACTACGACAGCACCGCTGTTTGGTTACTTGAACTCTCCAACTCCCTTTAAAGCATCGCTTTGAACGTGGTTGTGCGGGTGCCTTGCTGAGATGAGTGTGGCAAAAAGTTTTAGCCCCAGGCTTACGCAAGTGCCAGTCTTTGTTTCCATTTGCCAAGGGTCCATATTTTGGGATTCCATGTTTTACTGCCTTTTTTTAGGGATTTCCGAGAAAACTGATTAAAACATGGCATTACCCTGGACTTTCTTAGGCAGACCGGCTTCGGTGGATCTCCATTGGGAATGGGACTCGTCACTCCTGTTTGGGGAGTTGTTCTCAAAGGGAACCCCCTCCAAATACAGGACCAACTCACTTCCGAACGAATGGATTGGCCCAGAAACAGTCTGAAGTGCTTTTCAAACCCCAAAAGTGACTACAGTCCGGGCACAGGTCTGGGTAGGCCCAATCCGCGTCAACTGCGAGCCGAATGTTCCGGGAAAACCCCGCCTAGCTTCTTCTCCAGCTGCCGCAGCGGACGCTCACTCTCTATGGGCCACAGGCTCCTGGGTGAGCGGTTCCGAACCCAAGCGCGCTCGCTTGGCAAAATGAGTGCCAGGTTCATTAGGTCCTCTAGTAGAGAGGTTGGAAAAAGGGTACCGTCTTTTTCTGTAGTCTATCTTAGTAGGGGAACCCTCCCCCAAAAAAGTTGGTAAAAGGGCAGTACTGGGGACCTAATTCAAGAGAACTCCTTCTTGAAAAGATCGTTTGTTTTATGGGAGCCCCTAAAAATCGTGTGGTGCTCCAGATTGATCCGAGGTCAAGATTATTTGAATGGGCGGCGAAGTCACCAGAAATGTGAGAATCCTTCAAAGTCACCAGACATGTGAGAATCCTTCAAAGTCACCAGAAATGTGAGAATCCAAAAATATGAAAATCCTTCAAGCTGTTCACTAGGCACCCAGAACATAGATCCTGGACCTGTGTCACGAACATGGTTGTGGGTAAATATTTCTATCCCATCATGGTTTCCCTTTGGTTGGAATTCTGGCTGCCGAGAAAAGCCCGCAGATTGCGTAATGGACATCGGCGGATTGTGTGCAGCAAGAATAACAACAAATACGTCTGCGCCAGCAAAATGGGATGCGCATCCTTCGTTTGGCCTCACTGGACATGTCCATTAGAATTGGGACTCCGAAACGGCCCATGCAGGAGACATGATTTGCTTGGGGTTGTCTCAAGATGGATCTCGAGAAGCGCAAAATGAGCGCTTCCCCTTTTAAAACAGTCCCCTAAAAGATACCTACCCCGAACGTTAACGATTGCCGCGTTGACTGCGCGCCAATGAGACCGCAAAAGACGACGGCTGAATGAAAAGGCGGGTCCCCTGTAACACAAGCAATGCGCTGAAAAGGCTTGCCAACGTTTCACTGTTGCAACCGAACAAAGGTGCTGCGCCCACGCTGATGCGCGACCACACCGACTCAGCAACGCCCAAACAAACTGAATAGGGCCGCACAAAAAAAAAGAAGCACGCGTGCAAATGAAACATCTGAAGAAAAAAAACCTCCCCCCAAAAAAGAAAGGGTAAAAGGGCACCTAGCTGGGGGACCTAGACATATATCCGAGCCAGCCCAGCGAAAGAGCGGAAAAAGTGGTCACCAAGGGACCTAAGATCCTGAGACGGTCCAACAATTTCCTGCAAAGCAAGAAGTACAAGTGGTGTTCGATTCGCCCAGTTAGTAAGTGGTTAACCTGGGTTATAACCCACAAATGACTGGGTTAACCCCACTATAAGTGGGTTGTAACCCAGGTGGCGTTGTCCACTTACTAACTTGGCGAATCGAACTCCCAAGTAGGCCTCCAGGAACTGTAGAAGCGTCGCCGCAAGGCTCGCATTGTTCCAACTGCCCCGCTTGTCCTCCGTAGCCGCAGGCCCCTTGCTGCATGCTCTGTCCAGCTTGGGAAGGTAGCGGGTCTCGTGATTGGTTTTGCAGAAGTCCAAGTAGGCATCACTCAGTTGGTTGAACTGGACATCTATAGAGGAACCATTCTCCACTAACTGCTGGATCAACATCATTCCCGAAGCCATCCACACCTTGCCAACCCCAAGGTTGACTGTGTGCCAAGTGTCCGGCTGGTGGAATCTGGCTTTTCATGCGTCACGCAGGCGAGCTGTCCATCATCAGGCACTTCGTGAACGCACTCCGTGCCCACGCGTCCGCTGGCGTTCCGTGCTTGTTCTGCTGCCGCCCTTAGGAAACAACTGCAGCAAGCTGAAGTCCCTGATGGATTCAAGCCTTTCCAAACTTCACGCAGGAGGAAAGGAACGGCCAATTTGCCAACAAAGCATTGTAGCGCCATGACCGGCGCAAACCGCAAACCCCTTGCAGGCACCCCATTTCCAACTCCTCACTTCTCTAACCCCTAAATCTAAACTCTAAGCATCTTGCAGTACACAGACCACAAGTCTTCTCAGTCAAACCCGGCCATTCCAGGTGGAGCGGTGGGCTTGCCGCATTGCTCGAAAACTCCGCTCGAGCTTCGCCGAAACTACGTTCAGCAGTGGCCCAACAACTCAACAACCTCAAATTCGGAAACCACGTTGGACTCCTTGTGGTTTCCCTGGATCAAAACGCATCCCAAGAAGAAGCTCGCAATTCTGGTGGAACCCCAAACTCCCCTTGTGTCAACGTGCAACAAAACCAGCACCTTCCCAAACATGGTCAATTTTCTCCGATTCCCCCGATTCCACGTGGAGTACACCACGGAAAGCGAGCACGCGTGAATTCCCACAGGACCGAACGCCGTTCAAGGACAACCCAATCAGGTAGACTTTGGAAGTGGCCCGCTACGCCAACTCGCCAACGAATTTGTAGTTTCTTTTTTTGAGGGTATCCTTTTTGGGATTGCTCCAAAGGAAACAAGCAGGACCCACCCCCCCCCCCCGATGTTATTTACTTTCTTTGGGGGGCGGGGGTGGTCCCCTAAGCAAACACACAGCCAGCCAATTGCGTCCCGTGTAAGCTCATAAGCAAGAACCCAAAGCCCCAAGACCGCGAGGTCTGACAAAAGGTTCATCTTGGAGCCATCTTAGGCGCAGTTCCTGAGTGTGGATTGGCCAAGTCCCGGAACCTGTGATTTACCGCTAAAATGGTCGTTGTTCTCAAAAGGAAACCCGAACCCCCCCTCCAGAAAAGAAAACCTCGCTTCCTGAGTGGATGCTTCCCCAACAAAGGTGGTATAAAGTCCAGGACCCCAAGAGAGAAAGTCGGGGTGCTAATCCCACCGGTTGCCTCCGGTCCCTCCCCGCACCGACCATTTCCCTCCCTCCCTAATGGCCCGCTCCTCAGCAATCGTCCGGAGACCTGAAGGCACGCAACATGTACCTGGACCCTCACAATTTTCATCTTAAGAATGGGCTGTAGCAACCCAAAATTGCGGCTGGCGAAGCCCCTTTTATCATCTCTACTCGTGGTATGGTAGCCAAACAAATGGCCGTTTTTTTGCGGCCCCCCCAGTAACAATGAGCAGAACCAAACTGCTAAAAAAAAACATGCCAAGAACAGTGAAGTGACCCTTCTAAATGGAAAAGCAAGGACTACAAACTACAACTACAAAGTACAAACTACAAAACAAGAAAAAAAAGAAGAAAAACAACATGCCAAGACAACTCTTCTAAATGGATTTGCCCCATACCCAAATGAATCGAAGAAAAACAAACGCAGCCCGCAAGCCTGGGCTGGGAATTTTGCCCAACCAAACCAACTTGCATCAAGAAACCTAAGGAACCGGGGGGGGGGGGGGCTGGGAATCGCCAAAAAAACAACCTTGTCATAGGTGTCCTTTTAGGGGAAATAGATGGATTTCCCTGGTAGACGATTAAACCACCAGGTAAACCAGGAATCGCCATCTATTGTTCGACCAAAACAACCAAAAAGGACACCTATGAACCTTGTTCTTTGCAGCCCCCCCCCAAAAAATCACGAACCGTCTAAGCAACACACAAGTCAAGAACAGTAAAGTCACAGGCTGGGCCTCCCTGAAACGCAAGGAACAGGAGATTAGGGTACAGGGAGTTCTCCTACTCCCCCCTTTTTCGCGCCCAAACGTATTTTGAAAACCGCAATGTCAGAGGAAGGAAGAAATATGGTTTGCTCCTGTCCGGTTTGCGCGAAACGGCTTCGACCTGGCTAAAAAAAATGCTTGTCGGTTCCGCGAAGCGCGACTTGAGTTGGGGTCGGAGGGACATATGCTGGTTTCGGTTTGGTTTCGTACCGGCTAATTCTATTTTAGCATTAAAATATGTGGGTTGTAGCAACAAAACATGTCTGACAGGGTGCGTTTAAGAATGCTGGGGAGTGGATTAAACTTGTTGCTACTAAGTGGGCCAGCACTCATTTTACCGCAAAGGTTTTTTGGTTAGACTGGGTCCACGAAATTGACATTCTCGAACTTGTGAGAACTTCCAGATGTCTGCGTTCAGGATCAAGAGCGGCCACGTCAACCAATGGAGGTTGACAACTCGGGGTAAGCGAACTAGTTCGAACTTGTCTAACCCCTGTTCACTGGAAAAATGCGGCGGCCCTCCCTCCATTCATTCTCCGCTTTGTGGGTGCTAGGGAAGACACACATGGGGAAAGGTCGCTTATCAAGCGTAACCACCCTGCCATTTGGGGTGGAGCGCGACCACTGGCGCCAGTGTCGATCAAAGATACGCCCAATTAAGGAGTAAATTAGTGAAAACCGGACAATACAACATATTGTTAAGCAAAGGGGTTTTCCAAGTGTAACCTCATTAGATCAACCGTCAAGCATTTGCTTTCGCCCTGAACGGCCGGCGGAACATTTTGTGTGTTTCTTGGTGAGAATGTAGTGAGCCTCCCATGTCCAGAAGCCCTGAAAACCACAAGAGAAGCTAAAAGCTGTAAGGAACAATTGAGCAGGACACGTGCACGCGCGGTCGCCGTTTTTGGCCTGATCCCCAACTAAACCAGCTGCGCCCGAGGCCCCGTGCGAACTTGAGTGAGTGAGTGCCCAAAAGTCGTTGACGGTTGGTTCCACTAACACGGTTGTATAAGCCTTACTATAATCACCACAGGAGCAGGTAGTAGAACCTACTAAAATGGCCCTGTTGGAGTTTTGGGCGCTGCTCGGTTGTGTTGGGCGACTGAGAAACAGAAGAAGCCCGCCCTCTGTCTTCGTGAAGGCCGGAAAAGAGTGCGTAAATGGGCAGACCGCAGACCACTAGTCCGCTAGTCAATCTTTTGGCGTGGCCCCAGTTGCCACAAGCATCAATATCTAAAAATGGGTCCAACAAGAATACAGTGAACATAGCCAGAGATCTAACGACTATACGATCAACAACATATTTCAAAATAATCACAATACATTGCCTTTCCAACCCTTGGTATGGTATCAAGCAATTTTGTTTTTGCAGCCCCCCCCCCCCCCACTAAAAATGGAAAGAACCAAACAAAACCTAGCAAAATGGGTACTGGGCTGCCCTCAGATCCCCCCGCAAAAAGTTCAACTTTTAGTGGGTTAAATGTAAACTACCACTAAACACTAAAAGCCTAAAACGCTAAGGAACCGGATGGCTGGGAGCCACCAAGGGTATTGACCCCGTTGCGGAGATTTCCTCCGCAGAACCGGGCCCTTGACACTCACAGACCGTCGGCCCCTCTCAGCTCGAAGCGTCTCCAGTAGCCGCCGCCCGCCAGAGGCCGAAGACCTCGCCGGAGCGCGCGGATCGGATGCAGCGGATCGGATTTTTGTTGCCCAAAGGACCCAAGAAGAAGTAAGAAAGGTTAACCATTTAGAGCCATCGCTCAAAATGGGCCCAAGTTGGAAAACCAAAAGTTACTAGGTCCTCCAGTAGTTTGAGGTTAGGATTGTCTATTTTAGTAGGGGAACCCTCCCCCAAAAAAGGGTAAGAGGGCAATACTGGGGGATGCTGGGGGACCTAGCCTTTAGAATGAACCGCTTCTGTTTGCTGAAGCTCGGTGATGTCCCCTGGTTTTGAAGGGTATCACTGGAAACCTGGCTGTGGCTCAAAAACAAACTGGCATCCCGGGGCTGGTTTTGGCAGGGAGCTTGCGTTTTTACTATGGCTCTAAAGCCATCAGCAAGCAATCCGCGCAATGTAAACCATGAGCCAACAGCGACGCAAAAAAAAGGAGGTTCTCGCGCCTATCAACTTGACTGTCGACCAAAAGGGAGAAACCTGCTTCGAAATCAGGCTGCCGATCGAGTCAAAAGCAAGACGGGCAGGAAGCAATGACTGTCTCAACGTTGGGTTCCCCCCCTGCAATTATCTTCCCTAACAAAAAACACAAAGTCCAGCAGCAGGACAAGTGATGCAGCAGTGGCAATCTCTCCAACCGGCTTCTTACACTCTTCCATACATGCATGGAAGTGGACAGGGCTTGGAAGACCATCCTCTTCAACGGGAGTTGTAAAGGTCCTTTCTGATGCGGGTAGTAGTTGATTTCAAAGGAAAGCCACGCCAAAACGTTGGGCTCAGATGCACAGTGGATTTCCATGGGGGCATCCTTTTTGCTTGGTTCAGTTTAAAGGGGATGTCTTTTTGAAAAGGGTGGAATTCACCAGGCACCTGGATGGGGGAATGTTGACCCCGGATTCATAAACCCGTCGTATAAGTGGGGGGGGAACTTCCTGCAAACGTGATACACCCACTAAATTAGAGGGACACCCCCTATTCATCAATGAGGGGTTGATTAATCAGGGGATACCATTACACAGAGAAACTCATATGGTCTGAGTCTGTGTCATAATTCGTCTACCGCAAAATCAAAGGTAGTTTGGGCTAACATTACTTGGTTGAGTTTGGATTTCAAAATCCAAAACCACAATAAGCAAAAATGTCACATGTTTCCCAACAAGAACCATGACTAAAAGGCAAACCACCCCCCTTGGCTTTTTTTTGCCTTCCTACGCCCGCTCCGACAGCCCCGCCCGCCTGGCCCAGCAGTCTGCCCTCCCGGAGAGCACTGATGCGCCATCTTGCAGGCACGTGCCTTGCAAAAAACGCAAAACAAGCGGCAGGGGCGTCTTGTTTACTTGGCTGGAAGTAGGACCCCAGCAAAAAAACATGTGATGTTCTGCCTGGTAGTGGAAAACAAACGGAACCCCAAAAAAGCACAAAAAGCAAAAGGGGAACTAATTCCGGTTGTTTGAGACCCCCATCAAAATGTTTACCTTAATTTATGCGCCCCAGCTCTTCCATTTTCTTTTGCACGATTGTTTGACCTCTTGATAACACAGGGGTCACTGGATATTCTCCGAATCAGAGGTTGCGCTCTACCGCTGGTTCCGTGGAGGCGATCGCCACTCTTGGAGGTTCCACCAAGGGAAATAGGATGGAAACCCTGACAAAACCATGGCACCCAGGTAAAATAGATGCGTTTCCCTGGCAAACCAGAGGGGGGGGGGGGTTCCTCAGGGCCGGTTCAACCCAACACAGGGATCAATAATTTGCATTGAACAACACGGCTGGGAACAAATGCCTCAAATAGAAAAGGCTGTCTAAACATGATTTCCCAACAGAAAGACATGTTGTTGTGAAACCGACTTAAACCTGATGGTCGCAGTAGTACCTGTCTTTGGTTGGTTGGTCGGTCGGTTTGCACACTGACCTTTCAGGTTTTGATTGCTTGATTGTGGCTCAACTCTGGTTCCTTAGAGTTTGTTCTTGCGCTGGATCACTGGTGGATTTGTTTGGCATCGCAGAAGCTTGGTTCTCCAGTAGAGAGGTTAGAATAAGGGCACCCTTTTTTCTGTAGTCTATTTTAGTAGGGGAGCCCTCCCCCAAAAAGGGTAAACAAACACTACTGGGGGACCTAGTCGCGAAGAGCCCAACGCTTGTCCTTGGCGCAACGGCGCCCAACAGGGTTTCGGAGAAGCATCCGCTCAGGCTCAGTATCGGCCCGCAAGCTCTCAGCGCCCACGATGCCGCCGAAGATTTTGCCCGAGCTGTTCTTTTTAGTCCGAGGCAATTCATGAGAACTGCGTGTTCCGCACGCTCGGGCTTGCTGAGGTATCCCTGGCATACTTCCCAACGTTCGTATTTGTCTGTTGTTTTTTGGTTGGTTTAAAGGGAAACCAAAAGGCACAACCATTTTGGGAGCCCCATTGTTTTAAAGGTTGTTTGAACCCCAGGGATACTGTGGATGGACGAAATGGTTGAAACCATAACGTTTGTTGGTATTTACGTTGGGGATCATATTATTCTAGGGTCTCTGAACGGTGCAGGAATTTTCGTCCACCCACGGCCACTGAGCTGCATCCTATGCCACTTCCTCCAGTCGAAAGGGAGTTGGGGATTTGTCACGTTTGCCCACACCGGCAAAGGGAGCTACAATCACGGTGACGGATAGAGTTGGGAATGGTCACACTTGCCAAGATGCCAATAAGCTGAAGCCCAAAAAAGGCTCATCCTGCGATGCGAGTGACTGAGTTGGGAATGGTGACGCCTGCCAAGCTGCAACCTCCAAAGGCAGAATCCCCAATTACAGTAACCGAGTTCGGAATGGTCACGTTTGCCAATGAGCTGCAACCTCGGAAGGCATTTCCTGCAATCTCAGTCACAGAGTCGGGGATGGTCACATTTACCAATGAGCGGCAACCCTGAAAGGCACTTCTGCTGATTTGAGTCACAGAGCTGGGAATGGTCACAGTTGCCAATGAGCTGCAACCTTCAAAGGCATACGCCCCAATCACAGTGACTGAGTTGGGAATGGTCACAGTTGTCAATGAGCTGCAACCTTGGAAGGCATGTGCTCCAATCCAAGTCACTGAGTTGGGAATGGTCACGTTTGCCAATGAGCTGCAACCTTTAAAGGCAGAACCTGCCATCTGCGTCACTGAGTTGGGAATGGTCACGCTTGCCAATGAGCTGCACGCAAAGAAGGTACAATACCGAATCACAGTGACAGAGTTGGGAAGGGTCACAGTTGCCAAGGAGGTGCAACCTCGGAAGGCATTTGCTCCAATCTCAGTCACTGAGTTGGGAATGGTCACGTTTGCCAATGAGCTGCAACCTTTAAAGGCAGAATGCTCAATCACAGTGACGGAGTTGGGAATGGTCACAGTTGCCAATGAGATGCAACCTTCAAAGGCACATTCCCTAATCACGGTGACTGAGTTGGGAATGGTCACGTTTGCCAATGAGATGCACCCGAAGAAGGCCCTTTCTCCGATCCGAGTGACAGAGTCGGGGATGATCACATTTGCCAATGAGCTGCAACCTGCAAAGGCAGAATCCCCAATCACAGTGACAGAGTCGGGAATGGTCACAGTTGCCAATGAGCTGCAACTCTGGAAGGCATTTTCTCTAATCACAGTGACGGAGTTGGGGATGGTCACGTCTGCCAATGAGCTGCAGTCTAAGAAGGCCCTTTCTCCGATCTCAGCCATGCTTTCTGGAATTTCCACCACTCGCAGATCCTCAGGCTTGACCCCGGAGGTTTCGAGGCTTGAGCACGTCACCGGCTTTATGCTCAGGAAAGCCAACACTTCTGCACCTGGAATTGCATTGGACACCAACTCCTTGTTGTTCAACAGGGGCCTGTCTCCAAGAACCAGCTCCACCGAGCTCATGTTTCGCATTGATTCGTCTGCACAGCGCAGCCACCCGCGCCGCTGCCGCTTGAACTCACCGACAGTCATGTCCGGAAACACTTGGAATGACTCTTCCTCCCCAGACAGCTGTCGCACCGTAATCTCTTTTGCCATGGCAGAACTTTACTCTTGTCTAGCAAACGCTGCTTGAAACGATCTTATGGTAAACTTGCTCTGAGCCTGCTGGGTTCCGGCTTGTTGGCCAGGCACGGTTCAGCTACGATGTTCCGGAGGGTGCTAAGGCTAGCTGGGTGCGCCTCTGACTTGAGCGCAGCTTTGAGCCATGCATTGCAGCAGCTAGCCCAAGTGCAGTCCCAAGAAGATAGCAGTGGCAATTGGGAAGTATAGGGAGCTGCCCTCTGTTTGGCTCGTTGTCTCCAAACTCGCCTTTTTCTATTTGACACATCAACGCCTCTGCATTTTCTTGCTTGACGTGTCCTTGCTTTCTGGGCAGCTTGAAGCGGCCTTGGATACCTGCCCAATGATTCAACTGGAATGGGGGGTCACATGCCCAGCTCCAAAAAAGAACAAGAGCAACATGAGAGCCAAGTGTTTGGAGAACCCTACCACCAACAAGCGTGGAAGTGCACAAAGTCATCTTTCAAGAGCACGTACCGCTGCACCCAACGCTATAGCAAATGGGTATGGTTGCTTCTTGCCTCGTCGCGAGCACATTCACCAAGGCCTTGCCTGTTGCCCACCCAACAACCGGCCAAGCCCACTGGTGAAATCTGTGCGAAAAGGATCATGTCCAAGTCAGGGGAAACCTGGGCGGGGATAGGGGTAATGCCCACCCGGATAAGTAAATATAGGCACGATAAAACGTCGCTGCCTGGGTCCGATCGAAGAAAATGCCGGGAAAAGCCCGGTCGTGCCTGAAAACGCTCGAGTTGCCCATCAAAACGGTGTGTCCAAATTGACGAACTTTTCAGGGAGTTCCCCAAATGCCATCGATCGGACCCGGGCGAGGCTTCTCCCAAAGAAACTCACTGAAGTCGCCAAAAAAGGTCCCCAAACGGATAAACTTTACCAGCAAACGGTCCAGCAACTCGAGTCCAGGAACTCGAGCCTGAAAAGGTCCAACTGATTCTTTACTAGCCAGTGTGGGGAATGACCACTTCTATGATACAAGGGCTTCCCAAAGACTACTTTGTTCATAAGAGGGATTCCCTTGTGAAGAAGTGGTTGGAGAAGAGTGATCCCACGACCCTTTAGCCCTGAAAGTCTTCAAAGTCCGGGAACTCGAGTGAAAGTCGATTTCGTCGCAGATCCGTCTGGACCTCTTTGGACCCGTGAAAGGTGGGGCGAACCTACGTCCCTGAAAACCACCGAAACTCCCACGTAGCAATGTCCCTTATGCAGCTCCCCTGAAATCCAGGAGGATGAGTTCTCCGTGCTTGTTCTAGGAGACTCCTCGAAAAGCAGTAGTCGCCGGAAAGCCCGCGTTTCTTCTCTAAGAAGGGGGGCAACAAGACACACCTAGAATGACCAAAAGCCCTTGAAAAGGCAAAGAGTGCTCTACTTCTAAACAAGAAAACACCCATTTGGCAATAACCGATTTAATACGGCTTCCAGACCTTGTTGGTTGCTTTTCCTGCTTTTGACGTTCTCAGGTTGCTTTTCCTCTTTTGGGGGGTAACGGAGTTAGGTCTGGGATTTAGGTTTAGGGTTTAGTGTTTTGAGGTCTAGGATTTAGGTTGAAGACTTAGGTTTAGGAATTTGGTTTAGGATTTAGGCTCAGGGTTTTTAGGTTTAAGGTTTTAGGTTTAGGATTTTTAGGTTTACGGTTTATAGGTTTACGGTTTTTTAGGTTTAGGATTGTTAGGTTTAGGGTTTAGGGTTTAGGGTTCAGGGTTTAGGGTTTAGGAATTAGGTTTAGGGTTTGGGTCTAGGGTTTTGAGGTTTTATGGTTTTTAGGTTTAGGATTTAGGTTTAGGTTTAGGATTTAGGCTTAGGGTTTTTAGGTTTAGGATTTAGGTTTAGGATTTAGGTTTAGGGTTTTGAGGTCTAGGATTTGGGCTTAGGGTTTTTAGGTTTAGGATTTAGGTTTAGGGTTGGCGCCTTTTAGTGTTCCTGCTGGCGGGATTCCTTTTAGGGTTCCTGCTGGGGGGATGTCTCTCCGGGTTCCTGCTGGCGGGGCGCCGTTTAGGGTTCCTGCTGGCGGGTCTTTTAGGGTTCCTGCTGGCGGGGTGCCTTTGAGAGGCCACGGATTTAGGTCTAGGATTAGGTTCAGGATTTAGGTTCGGTTTAGGTTTAGGATTTAGGCTTAGGGTTTTTAGATATAGGAGTTTAGGTTTAGGGTTTAGGTTTCGGATTTCGGCTTAGGATTTTAGGTTTAGGATTTAGGTTTATAGTTTTTAGGTTTAGGATTCAGGACGCATTTTGGCTCAAATGTAGAGAAGTTCCCATTTGGAGCTCCAAAAGCGACATTTTGGAGCCGGCCATGGAAATGGCAAGTCTCTTGGCTCAAATGCAAAGAATTTGTGAAATGACCGTTCTTTACTAGAGTTTATATAAAAAATACACATTTTTGCTGAAACGGAGAGAGTTCGCCATTTGGAGCTCCAAAAGGAACATTTTGGGCCTGGCCTGGAAATTGACGGGCACTAAACGAGCACTAGACGAGCACTAGACAAGCACTAGTGCTTGTCTAGTGCTCGTCTGGTGCTCGTCTAGCGCTCGTCTAGCGCTCGTCTAGTGCTCCATCTAGTGCTCGTCCAGTGCTCCGTCCAGCGCCCGTCTCTCTTCTATCCCCGGAAATTTTCCGGAAATTTCCAGCGTTGTGCCGTCCCTAGAGCCTCTTGTCTAGCGCTTGTCTAGTGCTCGTCTGGTGCTCGTCTCGCGCTCGTCTAGCGCTCGTCTAGTGCTCCATCTAGTGCTCGTCTAGTGCTCCGTCTCCGTCCAGCGCTTGTCTAGTGCTCTTCTATCCCCGGAAATTTTCCGGGAATTTTCCGGGTTGTGCCCTCCCTAGAGCCTTCTGGCGCTCGTCCAGCGCTCGTCCAGTGCCCGTCTAGTGCTCATCTAGTGCTCCTCTAGCGCTCGTCTAGCGCCCGTCCAATGCTCGTCTGTGCCCGTCTAGTGCCCGTCTAGTCTAGCGCCCGTCTAGTGCTCGTCTAGTGCCCGTCTAGCGCTCTAGTGCCCGTCTAGTGCTCGTCTAGTGCCCGTCTAGTGCTCGTCTAGTGCCCGTCTAGTGCTCGTCTCGTGCCCGTCTAGTGCTCGTCTAGTGCCCGTCTAGTGCTCGTCTAGTGCCCGTCTAGTGCTCGTCTAGTGCCCGTCTAGCGCTCGTCTAGCGCCCGTCTCCCGTCTAGTGCTCGTCTAGTGCCCGTCTGGTGCTCGTCTCGTCTGGTGCCCGTCTAGTGCTCGTCCAGTGCCCGTCCAGTGCTCGTCTAGCGCTCGTCTAGTGCTCGTCTAACGCTCGTCCCCGTCTAGTGCTCGTTACTGCTCGTCTAGTGCCCGTCTAGTGTTCGTCTAGTGCTCGTCTAGTGCTCGCCTAGTGCCCGTCTAGTGCTCGTCTAGTGCCCGTCTAGTGCTCGTCTAGTGCTTGTCTAGTGCCCGTCTAGTGCTCGTCTAGTGCTCGTTTAGCCCGTCTAGTGCTCGTCTAGTGCTCGTCTAGTGCCCGTCTAGCGCTCGTCTAGTGCTCGCCCAGTGCTCTAGTGTCTAGTTCTCGTCTAGCGCTCGTCCAGCGCTCGTCTAGTTCCCGTCTAGTGCTCGTCTAGCGCCCGTCTGGCGCTCGTCTGTGCCCGTCTAGCGCTCGTCTAGTGCCCGTCTAGTGCTCGTCTAGTGCCCGTCTAGCGCTCTAGTGCCCGTCTAGTGCTCGTCTAGTGCTCGTCTAGTGCCTCGTCTAGTGCCCGTCTAGTGCTCGTCTAGTGCTTGTCTAGTGCCCGTCTAGTGCTCGTCTAGCCCGTCTAGTGCTCGTCTAGTGCTCGTCTAGTGCTCGTCTAGCGCCCGTCTAGTGCTCGTCTAGTGCCCGTCTAGCGCTCGTCTAGTGCCCTAGTGCTCGTCTAGTGCCCGTCTAGTGCTCGTCTAGTGCCCGTCTAGTGCTCGTCTAGTGCTCGTGTGGTGCTCGCCTAGCGCTCGTCTAGCGCCCGTCCAATGCTCGTCTGTGCTCGTCTAGTGCCCGTCTACTGCCCGTCTAGTGCTCGTCTAGCGCCCGTCTGCTCGTCTAGTGCCCGTCTGGCGCTGGTCTAGCGCCCGTCTAGTGCTCGTCTAGTGCCCGTCTAGTGCTCGTCTAGTGCGCGTCTAGTGCTCGTCTAGTGCCCGTCTAGTGCTTGTCTAGTGCCCGTCTAGTGCTCGTCTAGTGCCCGTCTAGCGCTCGTCTAGTGCCCGTCTAGTGCGCGTCTAGTGCCCGTCTGGTTTAGGATTTAGTCTAGGATTTAGGCTTAGGGTTTTTAGGTTTAGGATTTAGGTTTAGGGTTGGCGTTTTAGTGTTCCTGCTGGCGGGATTCCTTTTAGGGTTCCTGCTGGGGGGATGTCTTTCCGGGTTCCTGCTGGCGGGGCGCCGTTTAGGGTTCCTGCTGGCGGGTCTTTTAGGGTTCCTGCTGGCGGATTTAGGCTTAGGGTTTTTAGATATAGGAGTTTAGGTTTAGGGTTTAGGTTTCGGATTTAGGCTTAGGATTTTAGGTTTAGGATTTAGGTTTATTTTAGGATTCAGGGCACATTTTGGCTCAAATGGAGCATTTGGAGCTCCAAAAGCGAATTTTTGGCCATGGAAATGGCAAGTCTCTTGGCTCAAATGAGCTGGCCCTGGAAATGACCGTTCTTTACTAGAGTTTATATAACAGATACACATTTTTGCTGAAACGGAGAGAGTTCGCAATTTGGAGCTCCAAAAGGAACATTTTGGGCCTGGCCTGGAAATTGACGGGCACTAAACGAGCACTAGACGAGCACTAGACAAGCACTAGTGCTTGTCTAGTGCTCGAATGGTGCTCGTCTAGCGCTCGTCTAGCGCTTGTCTAGTGCTCCATCTAGCGCTCGTCTAGTGCTCCGTCCAGCGCCCGTCTAGTGCTCTTCTATCCCCGGAAATTTTCCGGAAATTTCCGGGGTTGTGCCCTCCCTAGAGCCTCTTGTCTAGTGCTTGTCTAGTGCTCGTCTGGTGCTCGTCTAGCGCTCGTCCAGCGCTCGTCTAGTGCTCCATCTAGTGCTCGTCTAGTGCTCCGTCCAGCGCCCGTCTAGTGCTCTTCTATCCCCGCTCCCTAGAGCCTTCTGGCGCTCGTCCAGTAGTGCTCGTCCAGTGCTCGTCTAGAGCTCGTCCAGTGCTCCCCTGGCGCTCGTCTGGTGCTCGTCTAGTGCCCGTCTAGTGCTCGTCTAGTGCCCGTCTAGTGCCCGTCTAGTGCCCGTCTAGTGCTTGCCCGTCTAGCGCTCTAGTGCCCGTCTAGTGCTCGTCTAGCGCCCGTCTAGTGCTCGTCTAGTGCCCGTCTAGTGCTCGTCTAGTGCCCGTCTAGTGCTCGTCTAGTGCCCGTCTAGCGCTCGTCCTCTAGCGCTCGTCTAGTGCCCGTCTAGTGCTCGTCTAGTGCCCGTCTAGTGCTCGTCTAGTGCCCGTCTAGTGCTCGTCTACTGCCCGTCTAGCGCTCGTCTAGCGCCCGTCTAGTGCTCGTCTAGTGCCCGTCTAGTGCTCGTCTAGTGCCCGTCTAGTGCTCGTCTAGCGCCCGTCTAGTGCTCGTCTAGTGCCCGTCTAGTGCTCGTCCAGTGCCCGTCCAGTGCTCGTCTTGTGCTCGTCTAGTGCTCGTCTAATGCTCGTCCCCGTCTAGTGCTCGTCTAGTGCTCGTCTAGTGCTCGCCTAGTGCCCGTCTGGTGCTCGTCTAGTGCCCGTGTAGTTCTCGTCGAGTGCCCGTCTAGTGCTTGTCTAGTGCTCGTCTAGTGCTCTGTCTAGTGTCTAGTTCTCGTCTAGCGCTCGTCCAGTGCTCGTCTAGTTCCCGTCTAGTGCTCGTCTAGCGCCCGTCTGGCGCTCGTCTGTGCCCGTCTAGCGCTCGTCTAGTGCCCGTCTAGCGCTCGTCTAGTGCCCGTCTAGTGCTCGTCTAGTGCCCGTCTAGTGCTCGTGTAGTGCCCATCTAGTGCTCGTCTAGTGCCCGTCTAGTGCTTGTCTAGTGCCCGTCTAGTGCTCGTCTAGTGCTCGTCTAGTGCCCGTCTAGTGCTCGTCTAGTGCTCGTCTAGTGCTCGTCTAGCCCGTCTAGTGCTCGTCTACTCGTCTAGTGCTCGTCTAGTGCCCGTCTAGTGCTTGTCTAGTGCCCGTCTAGCGCTCGTCTAGTGCCCTAGTGCTCGTCTAGTGCCCGTCTAGTGCTCGTCTAGTGGGCGCCGTTTAGGGTTCCTGCTGGCCGGGTCTTTTAGGGTCCCTGCTGGCGGGGTGCCTTTCAAAGGCACGGATTTAGGTCTAGGAGTTAGGTTCAGGATTTAGGTTCGGTTTAGGTTTAGGATTTAGGCTTAGGGTTTTTAGATATAGGAGTTTAGGTTTAGGGTTTGGGTTTCGGATTTAGGCTTAGGATTTTAGGTTTAGGATTTAGGTTTATAGTTTTTAGGTTTAGGATTCAGGACACATTTTGGCTCAAATGTAGAGAAGTTCCCATTTGGAGCTCCAAAAGCGGCATTTTGGAGCCGGCCATCGACATGGCAAGTCTCTGCGAAGAATTTGTGATTTGGAGCTTTAAAAGCGACATTTTGGAGCTGGCCCTGGAAATGACCGTTCTTTACTAGAGTTTATATAAAAATTACACATTCTTGCTGAAACGGAGAGAGTTCGCCATTTGGAGCTCCAAAAGGAACATGTTGGGCCTGGCCTGGAAATTGACGGGCACTAAACGAGCACTAGACGAGCACTAGACAAGCACTAGTGCTTGTCTAGTGCTCATCTGGTGCTCGTCTAGCGCTCGTCTAGTGCTCCATCTAGTGCTCGTCTAGTGCTCCGTCCAGCGCCCGTCTAGTGCTCCGTCCAGCGCCTGTCTAGTGCTCTTCTATCCCCGGAAATTTCCGGGGTTGTGCCCTCCCTAGAGCCTTCTGGCGCTCGTCCAGTGCTCGTCCAGTGCTCGTCTAATGCTCGTCTAGTGCTCCTCTAGCGCTCGTCTAGCGCGTCTGTGCTCGTCTAGTGCCCGTGTAGTGCTCGTCTAGCCCGTCTAGTGCTCGTCTAGTGCCCGTCTAGCGCTCTAGTGCCCGTCTAGTGCTCGTCTAGTGCCCGTCTAGTGCTCGTCTAGTGCCGTCTAGTGCTCGTCTAGTGCCCGTCTAGTGCTCGTCTAGTGCCCGTCTAGCGCTCGTCTAGTGCCCGTCTAGTGCTCGTCTAGTGCCCGTCTAGTGCTCGTCTAGTGCCCGTCTAGTGCTCGTCTAGTGCCCGTCGAGTGCTCGTCTACCGTCTAGCGCTCGTCTAGCGCCCGTCTAGTGCTCGTCTAGTGCCCGTCTAATGCTCGTCTAGTGCCCGTCTAGTGCTCATCTAGCGCCCGTCTAGTGCTCGTCTAGTGCCCGTCTAGTGCTCGTCCAGTGCCCGTCCAGTGCTCGTGTGGTGCTCGTCTAGTGCTCGTCTAATGCTCGTCCCCGTCTAGTGCTCGTCTAGTGCTCATCTGCTCGCCTAGTGCCCGTCTGGCGCTCGTCTAGTGCCCGTCTAGTGCTCGCCTAGTGCCCGTCTAGTGCTCGTCTAGTGCTCGTCTAGTGCTCTGTCTAGTGTCTAGTTCTCGTCTAGCGCTCGTCCAGTGCTCGTCTAGTTCCCGTCTAGCGCTCGTCTAGCGCCCGTCTGGCGCTCGTCTGTGCCCGTCTAGCGCTCGTCTCGTGCCCGTCTAGCGCTCGTCTAGTGCAAGTGCCCGTCTAGTGCTCGTCTAGTGCCCGTCTAGTGCTCGTCTAGTGCCCGTCTAGTGCTCGTCTAGTGCCCGTCTAGTGCTCGTCTTGTGCTCGTCTAGTGCCCGTCTAGTGCTCGTCTAGTGCTCGTCGTCTAGTGCTCGTCTAGTGCTCTAGTGCCCGTCTAGTGCTCGTCCAGTGCCCGTCTAGTGCTCGTCCAGCGCTCGTCCAGTGCTCTGTTTAGTGTCTCGTTCTCGTCTAGTGTCTGGTGCCCGTCTAGCGCTCGTCTAGTGCTCGTCTAGTGCTCGCCTAGTGCTCGTCTAGTGCCCGTCCAGTGCTCGTCTAGTGCTCATCTAGTGCTCGCCTAGTGCCCGTCTGGCGCTCGTCTAGTGCCCGTCTAGTGCTCGCCTAGTGCCCGTCTAGTGCTCGTCTAGTGCTCGTCTAGTGCTCTGTCTAGTGTCTAGTTCTCGTCTAGCGCTCGTCCAGTGCTCGTCTAGTTCCCGTCTAGCGCTCGTCTAGCGCCCGTCTGGCGCTCGTCTGTGCCCGTCTAGCGCTCGTCTCGTGCCCGTCTAGCGCTCGTCTAGTGCAGTGCCCGTCTAGTGCTCGTCTAGTGCCCGTCTAGTGCTCGTCTAGTGCCCGTCTAGTGCTCGTCTAGTGCCCGTCTAGTGCTCGTCTTGTGCTCGTCTAGTGCCCGTCTAGTGCTCGTCTAGTGCTCGTCGTCTAGTGCTCGTCTAGTGCTCTAGTGCCCGTCTAGTGCTCGTCCAGTGCCCGTCTAGTGCTCGTCCAGCGCTCGTCCAGTGCTCTGTTTAGTGTCTCGTTCTCGTCTAGTGTCTGGTGCCCGTCTAGCGCTCGTCTAGTGCTCGTCTAGTGCTCGCCTAGTGCTCGTCTAGTGCCCGTCCAGTGCTCGTCTAGCGCTCGTCTAGTGCTCGTCTAGTGCCCGTCTAGTGCTCGTCTAGTGCTCGTCTAGTGCTCGTCCCCGTCAAGTGCTCGTCTAGTGCTCGTCTAGTGCTCCATCTAGCGCTCGTCTAGTGCCCGTCTAGTGCTCGTCTAGTGCTCTTCTATCCCCGGAAATTTTCCGGAAATTTCCGGGGTTGTGCCCTCCCTATCGTCCAGTGCTCGTCTAGTGCTCGTCTAGTGCTTCTCTAGCGCTCGTCTAGCGCCCGTCCAATGCTCGTCTATGCTCGTCTAGCGCCCGTCTAGTGCTGTCTAGTGCCCGTCTGCTCCTCCAGTGCCCGTCTGGCGCTCGTCTAGTGCTCGTCTAGTGCCCGTCTAGTGCTCGTCTGGTGCCCGTCTAGCGCTTGTCTAGTGCCCGTCTAGCGCTCGTCTAGTGCCCGTCTAGCGCTCGTCTAGTGCCCGTCTAGTGCTCGTCTAGTGCCCGTCTGGTTTAGGATTTAGTCTAGGATTTAGGCTTAGGGTTTTTAGGTTTAGGATTTAGGTTTAGGGTTGGCGCCTTTTAGTGTTCCTGCTGGCGGGATTCCTTTTAGGGTTCCTGCTGGGGGGATGTCTTTCCGGGTTCCTGCTGGCGGGGCGCCGTTTAGTGTTCCTGCTGGCGGGTCTTTTAGGGTTCCTGCTGGCGGGGTGCCTTTCAAAGGCACGGATTTAGGTCTAGGATTTAGGTTCAGGATTTAGGTTCGGTTTAGGTTTAGGATTTAGGCTTAGGGTTTTTAGATATAGGAGTTTAGGTTTAGGGTTTAGGTTTCGGATTTAGGCTTAGGATTTTAAGTTTAGGATTTAGGTTTATAGTTTTTAGGTTTAGGATTCAGGACACATTTTGGTTCAAATGTAGAGAAGTTCCCATTTGGTGCTCCAACAGCGACATTTTGGAGCCGGCCATGGAAATGGCAAGTCTTTGCTAGAGTTTATATAAAAAATTACACATTTTTGCTGAAACGGAGAGAGTTGGCAATTTGGAGCTCCAAAAGGAACATTTTTGGCTTGGCCTGGAAATTGACGGGCACTAAACGAGCACTAGACGAGCACTAGACACAAACTAGTGCTTGTCTAGTGCTCGTCTGGTGCTCGTCTAGCGCTCGTCTAGTGCTCTAGTGCTCGTCTAGCGCTCCGTCCAGCGCCCGTCTAGTGCTCTTCTATCCCCGGAAATTTTCCGGAAATTTCCGGAGTTGTGCCCTTTCTAGAGCCTTCTGGCGCTCGTCCAGTGCTCGTCCAGCGCCCGTCTAGTGCTCTTCTATCCCCGGAAATTTTCCGGAAATTTCCGGAGTTGTGCCCTTTCTAGAGCCTTCTGGCGCTCGTCCAGTGCTCGTCCAGCGCCCGTCTAGTGCTCTTCTATCCCCGGAAATTTTCCGGAGTTGTGCCCTTTCTAGAGCCTTCTGGCGCTCGTCCAGTGCTCGTCCAGTGCTCGTCTAGCGCTCCTCTAGCGCTCGTCTGTGCTCGTCTAGTGCTCGTCTAGTGCTCGTCTAGTGCTCGTCTGCGCTCGTCTAGCGCCCGTCCAATGCTCGTCTGCGCTGGTCTAGTGCCCGTCTAGTGCTCGTCTAGTGCCCGTCTAATGCTCGTCTAGCGCCCCTCTAGTGCTCGTCTAGTGCCCGTCTAGTGCTCGTCTAGTGCCCGTCTAGTGCTCGTCTAGTGCCCGTCTAGCGCTGCCCGTCTAGCGCTCGTCTAGTGCCCGTCTAGTGCTCGTCTAGTGCCCGTCTAGTGCTCGTCTAGTGCCCGTCTAGTGCCCGTCTAGCGCTCGTCTAGTGCCCGTCTAGTGCTCGTCTAGTGCCCGTCTAGTGCTCGTCTAGTGGTGCTCGTCTAGTGCTCGTCTAGTGCTCGTCTAGTGCTCGTCCCCGTCTAGTGCTCGTCTAGTGCTCGTCTAGTGCTCCATCTAGCGCTCGTCTAGTGCCCGTCTAGTGCTCGTCTAGTGCTCTTCTATCCCCGGAAATTTTCCGGAAATTTCCGGGGTTGTGCCCTCCCTATAGAGCCTTCTAGCGCTCGTCCAGTGCTCGTCTAGCGCTCGTCTAGTGCTTCTCTAGCGCTCGTCTAGCGCCCGTCCAATGCTCGTCTGTGCTCGTCTAGTGCCCGTCTAGTGCTGTCTAGTGCCCGTCTGCTCGTCTAGTGCCCGTCTGGCGCTCGTCTAGCGCCCGTCTAGTGCTCGTCTCGTGCCCGTCTAGTGTCTAGTTCTCGTCCAGCGCTCGTCTAGTTCCCGTCTAGTGCTCGTCTAGCGCCCGTCTGGTGCTCGTCTGTGCCCGTCTAGCGCTCGTCTAGTGCCCGTCTAGTGCCCGTCTAGTGCCCGTCTAGTGCTCGTCTGGTGCCCGTCTAGTGCTCGTCCAGTGCTCGTCTAGTGCTCGCCTAGTGCCCGTAGTGCCCGTCTAGTGCTCGTCTAGTGCTCGTCTAGTGCCCGTCTAGTGCTCGTCTAGTGCTCGTCTAGTGCTCGTCTAGCCCGTCTAGTGCTTGTCTAGTGCTCGTCTAGTGCTCGTCTAGTGCCCGTCTAGTGCTCGTCCAGTGCCCGTCTAGCGCTCGTCTAGTGCCCTAGTGCTCGTCTAGCGCCCGTCTAGCGCTCGTCTAGTGCCCGTCTAGTGCTCGTCTAGTGCTCTGTCTAGTGTCTCGTTCTCGTCTAGTGCTCGTCTTCTCGTGCTCGTCTAGTGCCCGTCTAGTGCTTGTCTAGTGCTTGTCTAGCGCTCATCTAGTGCTCGTCTAGTGCCCGTCTAGTGCTCGTCTAGTGCTCGTCTATAGTGCTCGTCTAGTGCCGTCTAGTGCTCGTCTAGTGCATGTCTAGCGCTCGTCTAGTGCCCGTCCAGTGCTCGTCTAGTGCCCGTCTAGTGCTCGTCTAGTGCTCGTCTAGTGCTCGTCTAGTGCCCGTCTAGTGCTCGTCTAGTGCCCGTCTAGTGCTCGTCTAAGGCCCATCTAGTGCCCGTCTAGTGTTTGTCTAGTGCCCGTCTAGTGCCCGTCTAGTGCCCGTCTAGTGCTCGTCTAGTGCCCGTCTAGAGCTCGTCTAGTGCCCGTCTCGTGCTCGTCTAGCGCCCGTCTGGTGCTCGTCTAGTGCCCGTCTAGTACTCGTCTAGTGCTCGTCTAGCGCTCGTCTAGTGCCCGTCTAGTGCTCGTCTAGTGCGAAAGCAGAAAAAGCAACCAAAACGGCGCCAAAACAGAAAAAGCAACCGCCTACCTACTTATGCCATTTAATACGTTTAATGGCACTTGTGTCAGGTACCAGTTAGTTTTTTAATACTGAAAGAACCAACATCGGTGCACTTATTCAGCCCCTAATGTCGGACTCATAGTGCACCCCCCTCTCCCATCTCGCCTGCCCGAGCGTTCGCCTGACGCTGGGCTGTAGCCCAACCGCTGCCATGTGGCTGTCTCCAACCACGAAACCCCCATCTTGGTTGCTGTTCACCCCTCTGCGACAAGTTGAACCATCCTTCATTGGTGGTTTAGATTGGTGGAATTTGAACCGCTTCTTGTAGAGGATACATGGGAAACCATGCCGTAACCTAAGCACCAATCCAAACCACCAATTAGGGCAAAGCTGAACACCCCCACGTGGTTCATTGCTGGTGACCCGTCTGCAAAGAATAACAACTGTTTGCGCTTTCAATGAAAAATCCACTATTTCCCAACAAGTTAGTGTCCAAAGATCCAACCAAATTTCCATAAAGCCCAAGTAGGAGTTGGTGCGCACAGAAAAACAAATGCCCTTAAACAGTGTCCCCTTTTACATGGTTGCTCCAAACAAGGCCGCAAAAGACCACGCTCAGGGGGGGGGGTTCAGCCTCATCCGCTACCGCGTGAAGGTCCTCTAAAAAACAAAAGCGAATACAATCGTTCGAGCCCTGTAGTGTGGTTTCCAATTCAACTCATGGGGACTGTCCCAAGCCTGCTGTGTGTCCTTAAGTGCCTGCAGTCAGCCTCCCTCGAAAAGAAAAAAGTTTGGAGCCGAATCGGGGGTTTAGGTACGGAGGACGGGTTCCCATTCGCCAGCAGCAATCCACTCCAAACAAACAACCAAAGGTTACCTCAGCCTGAACCCGATTGATTTTTGTTGCGGCCTGATCGCGGCTAAAGGATTCCTTGACCAAAAAAAAGATACACCTGAATATCAACTACGACAAGGTCTCTGAAGAAACGAACAGATAAAACACTTGATACTTGCATCAACATGACTTCACAACTACGGAAACTTAGCCCCGTTCTTTGCAATATGGGCGTCCTAGAGGAACGCCCCCCCCACAAAAATAATGGAAAGAGGTGGTTGTCCATTTGACACTGATCCCAGTCTTGACCGGGGAACACCCCAAATAAACTCTTGGCTGGAATTAGGACCCCAGCAAACAAATATCTTTTTTGCCTGGTTAGTGGAAAACAAAGGAACCCCCCAAAAAGCGAGGACAAAAAAAGCAAAAAGGGGAGCTAATTCTGGGGAAGGACTGGGGTTGATTCCTGGGGGGTCAACATTAAAAGGGCTGGAGGGACACATCCAAAAGACATCGAACCGAATTTCCGGTTGATCCGGGTCACTGCCGATCCAGTGGATGATCCGGCCAAAAAGAACCGCAAACTGTTTATTTGTCGAGGTCCTCCAGTAGAGAGGTTAGAAAAAAGGGTAGTCTATTTAGTAGTCTATTTTAGTAGTCTATTTTAGTAGTGTATTTTAGTAGTCTAGTTTAGTCTATAGTCTCTTTTAGTAGGGGAACCCCTCCTCCAAAAAAAGGGGTTCAAAGGGCACTGCTGGGGGACCTAGTTGTGGTCTTCCCAAAAAGTGACGAAAGTGCAGCGACCCAGAGAGTAAGAGGCACCGTTTTTCACCTGATGCTGGCCCCACCCACCAAACAGGCACCAACACGAGTGCCCCTGACGGCCCACATCGCCTGACGCCTTCGCCTCAGCATGCCACCTGGGCCGTGAGCGATCCGCGGTCCGCGGCCATGAGCCAATTCCCCCGCGCAAAGCAAACCTCAGGTGGATTAGTTGTGCCGCATCTTTAACTAGGTCCTCCAGTAGAGAGGTTAGAATAAGGGTACCAACTTTTTTCTGTAGTCTATGTAAGTAGGCGAACCCTCCCCCATAAAAGGGGTTGAAAAGGGCACCTGGCTGGGGGACCTAGTTAAATATAACCCTCCCACCAAAAGACACGGAAGCTCGCACGCCAAGCGCCTTTTGGACAACGTATTCGCTTAGCGGCTCTCCCACCAATGTTGTCCACGTGCCCAGATCACAAACACGCGCATGGCTAATGCGATTTGATAGCCCTTAAAAGGCGCTCTAGCTACAATCACTTGTAAGTTTGTAAGCTGCGAGAGAGGTGAGGCACCCCAGGCAGGCTAGGGACCCTTTGCGAGTGTGATTTATTGTCTCCTTTGCCTGAATGCCAGTCACAGTAATCGCCGAAGCCCTCAAACGAGTCCGTGTGCACTAATCTGGACCTCAAACGCATGATCCAATGGCACAACCCTCCGCAAAGATCATCAAGCATCCAGTCCGCTCTCCAACCATCCACTTTTCATGCAGATTTGGGCTGGCAGCATGGCTTCTCTTGTTTTCTTCACAAAGAACTTCAAGAAAGATGGGGCCACTTTTGCGGATTGGCCAATGCAGAGCACAGAAGTGCCACCCAAGAGCGCAGGTCGCGCGCCAATAAGTGGCCTTTCAGGATGCGGGTTTTCTTCCCCCGGTTTGTTCTGGTTTGGGTTTGGTGGGGAGTTTTGGTTTCGGGTTGTTTCG